>JACEFZ010019207.1:762500-980000 GCA_014155875.1 Cepaea nemoralis
CTTTCTTTCTTATCTATAAGGCTGTTGATTGCCTCGCACACTTGTTTGTCGCGACTGAAAATCCATGATATTCTTGCAACCTACGTCCTCGTCAGCGATGTTGGCATTTTCCTCGGAACATGCCTGTTTGCACTTTCCGAAGACACTCTGTGCGTCAGTTATAAACACACAAATCTGGCTGTGCTGTATCCAACCCTAAAAAAGCCGCCATCACAGCGTCAACTTCCATTCACAGAATGCCAGACAGGCCTGCGTGCCCAATTCTAACCCCTTTGAAAATAAAGATATTCGTTCGTTCGTTCGTTAGTTCGTTCCCACGAATATTAGCATATTCCAAACTCCTCTTTAAACACTGTCTACTTTCATTTGCAGCTGATAGGCTAGGAGGGAGGGCACCTCTTGGTGGTATTTTGCCTATGGACAAGGGGATGGTGGTTGTGCTCTAGTGGGACCAGGTGGAGAAGGCCGAGGAGCAGACTGAGAACCCATATGTGGAAAGAATGAGATTGCGGGGGATCGCTAGGGGTTCTGGAAGAATCTCAAAACTGAGAGGGAAGACCAGGAGAACTTTTAATCAGATAGCGGTGGGAACGATTAGTAGTATGACTCTTCGCTGGCTGTTGAACGAGGGGACGGAGCACGTATGGGAATGTACTGAGTGCAGTGATGTCGGTTCTTAACTCAACTCAACTCAACAATCCTTTGCAATAAACACCCACCCACTCATTTCATCCCAGAGACCAATCATTGTATATAATTACAACGCCGCAGTGAAGGATGTCCTTTGCCATCTTTTGCACGGACACTTCTGTAACACCCGCTGCTCATTCTCGGCATCTTCGGACAAACATAACTGCAATGCTTCATTATTTGGCGACACCAAGACTCATGCTTTTCCACACGCTATTCTGCCCATTCCACACACCTGATTGATTTTATCTTCAGCTTGAGCCATCCAAGACCCGCTTCTTCCAACCTGTCTAGTTTATCCATTGGTATTATTTGACGCTTCGAACAGATGATGCTCCATGTCTGCTAACTAGCCACAACACAACATCGGCTCCCTTTTTTATGTGTGCAAACATGCAAAAAGTGTATCCCTTGTAGAGCCGAGAATGTCTCCCTTGATCTGATTTTGTAGACGTTCTAGCTTCACCGACTATGAAATAGAGTGAACATTCCCAGAAGTTAATCACCGAAATGACCAGATTATGATAAAGTGTAAATAACATTCCTTGATCCAAATCCGTCGCTACCATTACTTTCAGAGCATTGATGCGTATCTTGGATATTTCCACTGAATCCTGAACATGCATATGAAAGGACAAGCTTCTTTCAAGGGACATTCTCAGATACCCTCATTGGGGGATTGGGGCTGAAAGGTTTGGCTGTCAGAAGACACAGCTACTAAAATGGACATTAACATTCTAAACATATCGTCTAATGTTTAAGTGGGCCCATTCATCAAGGGCGAACAGGGCCCGCTAGCCATGGAGTCAACTGGCAACCCGGTCAATCAGCCAATGATCACGTTGACATATTTGGATGGCAGGAGCTAATTGCACATGTAATCGATCTCCGAGGAATTTATGACCATTCTTTGGGATCCTGATTGTGCGTTTATTAAGATTATTATCTGAATATACAGCAAACATAGCGTTATGAACTTAAAGATTATATCTGAATGTACAGTTAACATAGCGTTATGATCTTGAAGCTCTATTATTGACAACCTAGATCAAAATAAACCAGACAAACAATGATTGTGAACACGGAACTCAGCTACATCTATGAATGTAATGTTCTTTTTCTGTCCACATGAAGCAGGAAGAAAATAGACATGAATTATGCAACTGTAATTCACATTAAACCATTAAACACTGTTGCAACATCTATGTTTTGTAAATCTATTATTGGCATCTTTCTTTCCAATGAATCTGAACATTTGTGTATGTCTGTAAGTTTCATAAACAAATTATTGTCCTTTAATCTTGAATTCAAAAACTCTGTCATGCTTGAAGAGCAACGATACATTTCCGGCGCCATTTAGCCTCCGAGGCTGATCATAACGGTCAGTTTGACATAAATGACTAGGTAATACTTAATCTGCCAGAAGAAATCGAATTCCTTAATATGCCTGACAAGACGATTCCTTATTTATATGACGGATGCGTGTAATTTAACATAAACATTTTGGACAGCATTGATAAGCAAGACGCCAAAGGAAAATATTTCTTCATCGTTAATATTTGCCCAACTTGCACTGTTGGTTTTTGTATTATGATATCAAGAAACAATCTTAAGCCCTGCCTAAAAATATGACCAGTGCTACTGTGCTTGTAATCTATCACTCTTTGAAAATGAACCCTATATTAGATTGCTGTTTATTTGCAGATCTGTAGAAATAATCACGCGCTTGGACATGGGAACTTGGTAAAGGCGTGCTATAAAATACGGCTGAACGTGAGCAATATCTCTCTGTGTCAAAATAGCGGGAAGAGCAGTCGGAATATCCCTGTAGTGGTCAGCTGCAGCGGCTGGTGGAGATCGATACAGAGTTTCTGAGGGCGAATTTCTTGTGTTCGTTTAGAAGCGTCGTGGGATGACAAGCTATACCAGCGGTGGGGAACTGTAAAAAAAATTCTGCCAAGGGCCATTTGGATATCTATAACATCGTTCGCAGACCATACAAAATTATGAACTGAAAAATAGGCCTGCTATATTTGGCTACTCATTTAATTTACTCAACCCTAATGTGATGGCTGCCGGTCTCTCTGGCCGAGGGGTTACACCACTTTCTCCGTAATCCCGTTTATCACGCAGAGTCTCCCGCTGGTGACTTGCGGGATAACTGAGCCGGCCGCTCAGAAAGCAATGGTAAACTACTGAGCTTAATCTTGCCAAGAAATCAACAGAAAGCTAAAAGATGCTGCTGTTGACAGCGATGTCCTGTAAAAGGATATGCGAATTAAAAAAAATGTGATGGCTGGAACCGTTTCTCTTTAACGAGACGTGATGTTAGCTGGTGTTGATGTTGATGCAACTGGCAACTGTTTTCCTGGTTTGCATCGGTCAGCCAGGTGCGCAGTCGGCTCTTTGCCATGGTATATTTGAGAAAGAACTGTTCGCTGCAGTAAGGCGTTCGGAACACAGGTACACATTTCAATGCATATCACCCCAAAACGGGAAATTCATCATCGGGTACGTAACTTTTATACAACTCAATTTGTATTGGCAGGACTAGACCAAATGATTTTGGGGAGTGTGGTGTGGGTAGGGATGGGTTTCCCCTCTCCTGAGCTATACCAAATAATCTCAAGTCTACCATGTATTACTTCTTCTCGCAAATCGGCTAATAAAACGATACTCCACAAGGGAATTACACAGAATAAACTATTGATAGTAAGTCTAGCTTACACACGTAAATCAGGAGGAAAGCGTCACAATCTTATGCCATGTAACTAGAAAAGTGCATTTTGGATTGACTGTAGTAAATGACGGAAAAGAAACAACAGATAATGGTAAGATAAGACTAACTGCTATAGTTGAAGCGGCTGTTATGAAGAGGCCAGGCGCTTGCTTGATGCCCAATGGTCACGGCTTAGATTTTGCAGAAGGTAGGTTTTTAAAATTAACCCAGATTGACCCAGTCTGAAATTATGACAGGAAATGTAACTGGACGCAAAATAGGCGGATGTAGTACTGACCCCATCACGCCTGCATGCCGATGTATCTATACACGTATGAAACCAGCAACACACCACCAATCAACCGTAAGACATATAAACGGATCTTTTACTTTTACATGTCATAACGACATGTAATACAGCTAACAAAAGAAAATACTAAATACTTAGAAAGTCATTTTATGGGGATATTACATCATTCGACGGTAGAGATAGCTTTCAGATATGACCACCATGTCTCCTGTGAAAATGTCGGGTTAGATACTAATTGAGGAAATCATTCTTGGAATAGTACAAATTATATAACACCTGCTTTTAATTTGTAATCGCCGGCACTATGGCAAAGGGTTTGCTAACGCAATTCGTAACCCCGCATGCCGCGTTCGAAACAGCTGCGGGCGATATTGATGAAGACCGCATTGCGTTGGTTTTCATTCAGTGGTATGAGTGCCGGTCGTTCAGAAAGCAATGGCAAACTACTGAACGCGAAATTACCAAGACATCACGAACAGACAAAAAAGCTGAGGTTGACTGCGACGTCCTGTAAAGGATATGCAACTAACTTAATTATTAAACCCTGGGTATTAGAACTGAAGCTTATCGGATAAGGACTTCAAGGTAAAGGTCTGGTATTGAGCATGGTAAGTATCCATAGATAGTTGGACATTGTAACGGACAGACAACAGAGGCTATTATCTGTGAAGAGGCAGAAACATTCGAACACCTGCTCAGAAAAGACTATAGTATGTAACAGTAGTCGTGGTTTTGATACTAGTAGTAGTAGCCGCAACGGTAAAAGTAATATTACTATCATTATTATTATTATTATTATTATTATTATTAGTAGTAGTAGTAGTAGTAGTAGTAGTAGTAGTAGTAGTGTAGTAGTAGTGTAGTAGTAGTAGTAGTAGTAGTAGTAGTAGTAGTAGTAGTAGTAGTAGTAGTAGTAACAGCAACGGTAATAGTAAGCAGCTTTAATATCAGTCTTAACCCTTTGAAAATAAAGACTTTCGTTCGTTCGTTCGTTCGTTCAGTAGTAGTAGTAGTAGTAGTAGTAGTAGTAGTAGTAGTAGTAGTAGTAGGAGTAGTAGTAGTAGTAGTAGTAGTAGTAGTAGTAGTAGTAGTAGTAGTAGTAGTAGTACTACAGTAGTTGTAGTAATAGTAGTAGTTGTAGTAGTAGTTATTGTTGTTTTAGAAAAAGAACAAGAACAACCAGAATAACAAGAACAAAAAGAATAAGAACAAGATGAACACGAGGAAGAAGAATACAACGACGGTTAGAAACAATACGAAATCTCACACCCATTGAATGAGATTACAGAACCTAGCAGCTCATTTAATATTAGGTGAGTTTACAATCCTGAATGTGCCTGCTGGACGTGCTTACATGGTGTAATGACGTCTGTGATATAATGGCAACAACTGCAGACCAAAAGCAACAAGATCTCGATTACACGATAAAACGCTCTGTTTGACATACAGGTATGAAACACTATACACGAACCAACTGTGAAATGTATGTTCTGATCTGCGTAGAGTTATGAGAGATTAAGGCAGCTGTAGTAAATCATGGTTGGCCTTTCGTGCCCCTATTTTGCCCCCAACTGTTTCGTAAGTTTAGCGTTGGACTCACCAGTTATTGCCGACACTGCAAACTGTATATTGTTATATAGTTTACTGACATGACTTGTATGTTTGCGTGTAATATACATATACGTGTGTGTGTGTGTGTGTGTATGTGTGTGCGTGCGTGTGTGTGCGTGCGTGTGTGTGTGTGCGTGTGTGTGTGTGTGTGTGAGCATAGTTGCAAATGCAATAATGAGATATCTAAGCATGTCTGCTTTATTTTTTTACATTCTTATCAGAGTTTACATACATGTAAAATTATAATTATTTAACGTCTCGGAAACTCAGAAAACTAGAATATTGAAACTTCGTGTAAGAAATAAGCTCTACATCGATTTACATAAACGACCACAATATGAGAAGAGAGGGAATAAACACACTAAAGTAAGGAAAAGACCCTTCTGCTCGCCTTAGCGACGCAATGGGAATACGGTGCTTGCTTGCGCATGAAACGAATGGCCCGTTCAACCGTCGACGTATCGATACCGTTGTAGTTGGGGACCTTATAGTGCATCTAGAATTTCGTCTTTCATAAATATAGAAGCGTATATCTGCTTCCTTGAAAATAGGAATACGGTGCAAGACCCAACATTTGAATAGACCAATCGGCGCTCGGTGGATGTTGAGACTGGTATAACACCGGGCGCCTTTACTTCCCAAGACATATTTTGTACCCGCGTTTTACTGAGTCGACCTGGTCGCCTTCTTCAATTTTAAAAATATGAATCCGCCCAGACGCCGATCGAACTCATGACTACCAGCCCAGAATACGACTCTTTTTTTTTTAAAGTTGCATATCTCTTACAGGACGTTGCAGTCAACACCAGTATTTTACTGCCGTTGTTGATGTCTTGGCAAGTTTTACATTCAGTAGTTAGCATTTTCTTTCTGAACAACCGACTCCCATACCAACAAATTAAATCCAGCGCGACACGGTCTGCTGTCAAATCGGTCGCCGCTGTGTTTCGAACGCGAGTAAGTGGCATTACGAATCGCGTCCGCAACGTCACCGCCACGGAGAGTGCATGATTGTATAGACAGTACGAACTTATGACCACCGGACCGAAACATGATTGTATATACAGTACGAATTCATGACCACCGGACCAGAACATGATTATATAGACAGTACGAACTCATGACCACCGGACCAGAACATGATTATATAGACAGTACGAACTCATGACCACCGGACCAGAACATGATGGTATAGACAGTGCAAACTCATGACCACCGGACCAGAACATGATGGTATAGACAGTATGAACTCATGACCAACTATTTGGACAAATGGCACCAGTACTAAAGAACAAACATGTATCAAAAACTACTAAGAAAGCATTTTGCTTTATGATAGGTGGTGTGCAAAAGATTAGGCACGGTTGAGCATCCCGTTGAAAGGTAACTAGGGACGCTCAAGCTGTGACGCGGGGTTAGATATAGACAGTTACCATCGGGGTTTGAAGTCAACAACACCTATTTTGTATGATCGATGGTCACTTGATATTCTACGATGTATTTGACTAAATAAACTATTGAAAAATCCAGCCAATGTATTGTCTCTGCTATAAAATGTACCAACACTGTTAAATAGGCTTGGGATACAGTGGGTATTGAAGATGAAGCAACCGTTTTGTTCTTTGTCGAAACAATGGTGGCATGTTTGCAATGAGAGTATGGCTACGCAGACCATCAGAGGCATCTTATCTGTGCTATACAACTTAGTTTATTTTAATGAAAGTGTTTCGGTACATATGCAAGTGTCCTAACGCGATGAAATATTTATATAGGACTTTAGATGAAGAGCTCTGTTGTGTGGACTTTTGATATTGGCACCAGGAAAAGTATTAAATAAAGTGACCTGTTATTCGAATGTGTTTAACTATGCGAGCTAAGAAATAATAATTGTACGTAGGGGTTTACAAAGGCTTTATTGTGGGCAATAACAATCTATTTTGGGCTAAAAATGTATGTTATGGCAACACATGGAACTGTCGCGTTAATTGTTGATCAAGTATTGCACAAAGCAGCATGTGTTTTGCTCCATTCTCTATCTTTAGAGTCCCAATACATAATTACAATGATGATAATTACAATGGCAGAGGCAAATAAGTTTTTGTCTTAGAAATGGCAAATATGTCAAATTGCTGCAATTGATCAAACAGTGCATATTGTTTTGGAGAGTCAACTCAATTGTTTTGCATCCCACGTCTCTAGAGTAAACGGGACAGTCTTTATTGAAGAGATCCAATCGGAGGTAGTTAGATGCAAGGAAAGTTCGTCGATGTAAATGAAAGTGAGTATAAGTCCAAGAATTATTCCTTTGGGACACCTGCATCCATACCGAAACACTGAAAAAGAGTAATTTAGGATTTCAATTTGTTGCGTATTTTATAAAAAGAATGTGACCATGTTGGGGGGATTCAATCCCAATATCAAATTACAGCTTCAGGGTCAAGATTGTATGACCTAAGTCAGCGAATGCTTGTTTTTTGAAGAAGAAAAAAAAGTCAGTAACAATAGCGCCACATAAATATAATTTCCCGTTATTGATGCTAGAAATGAGGACTAAAGTGGGGGTTATAGCAGCGCTAGATTTTATTAGAACGTAGCAAGTCAAATGGTTTGGCCATGCAAATATGTTACCATCTAACAGTATACCACAAAAAGCGATGATGGACAGACCAAATGGAAGTAGTAGAAGAGGCCAACTACGTAAACTATGGACAGAGGGAATAGCAGAGTCCTTGGGAATGTCGATACATATAGAAAATATACGGGCTGTTATACTTCACCTCGACACCGCAAGGTAAAACAGGAACGATATGAGATGACATGGAACGATGCTTGAAAACCGCATTCCACTTGATAGCCAGCAGTGTGACAGCATTGCTCCACTATCAAATAGGCCAGGCTCTTAACGAGCAGTTTACTAGCAGTTAAATGCCTGAGAGTAGACATGTTTCTCTAGATGTTATAATAGGCGTGAATGGAATGATTTAAGTGTCTAGCTGTTTTGGCATTCTTGCAAGAGATTTATAATTATATGAAGCCGCGTGACACGACACGGCTCCACAGGATGTTTGGCTGATGCAACGACAAGAAACCCCTCCCCTGCAGCTGGAGGATCATGGGTAATTTGAATGGTTAAAAATTGAGCGCGCATTTTTGCCCTGGGGATTCAGTGCTGGAGTGGCCTCAGCGGCCGAAGGCCGCACTGACACCAAGCAGAGAGGGGGAATGTAATCGTCCCCCTCACACCATCTCCAGTCGGGAACCGTGTGTGTGTGACCAGCGCCAACCAGGTGGTGCCAAATATATTAATTCAGGTGCATAGACCTGTGAAACAAATAGGACAGTGAAGAGAGCCCGCAAAATATGGCTCGCAGAAACATTACTGCTGGAACACTGGCGCACGATGGTTGAGGATGTGATTCCTGCCGAAGGGAACAACCCTGGGTCCTTAATTACCCCCCATTTTCCCTTACCTCACATTTTCCACCTCCCCTCCTAACTGATCCTATAGTTGAGCTTTCCATACCTTAGTTTGTTACTGCGTGGTTAAAGGTGTAGTTCCTGGTTCAACCTTTCACACTCATGTTTATACTTTTATTTTTGAAGTTGTGGTCTTGTTATTGTAATGTGTCCCAATCGGTTTGGGGACATAACTTTCTCTGGCGGCATTAGGCACAATATTGGATTTGGCTGAGGCACGGTGGTTTGGTAATATCTGGAGCTCAATCCACTGATTTTCCGCTGTGTACTACAGGGATCCATAGTGTTGTGTTGTGTGTCTCAGGATGGTAAGTCCCGTCTCCGCACTGTAAGGCTCATACTCAGATTTAGAGTTGTGTTACTTTCTATTTTCCAAGTAATGGTCTCTCTGTTGTCCAGTCCTGGTCAGCCGGCTGTATAGGTATCGTAGCAGAGTCTTAGGAGTACTCTGTAGGCTCGGCCACCACAGGCAGAGGTCTGGCTATATGCGGCAGACTGCCTATATGAATGTCAGTGATGTAGAGTGTTGATTGTCTTGCCCATAAGTAACCACACTTTGTCATCCGCATAGTTATGAATATGTGCTACAGTATTGGACAAAATAAAGACTGATGCGTATTGTTTTACCTTGTTTATCTAGTCTTTGCTGTTGTATTATGTTTAGTCTTTGTTGTCCCAGTAACATTGGTTATTGTCGGTCCCATTCATTGATGTTGTTACAGTCCAACAGTGTGATCTTTTGTCTGGGGTGTACAACAGTATGTATACCCTCCGCTCAAAGAACTCCTGGAAATCTTCTGTCTAATTTTCTATCCCTTTCTTTTGTTAACTGGAGGGAATATATAAGGTGCTCTTTTTCTCTTTCTTCTTATTATCTTTTCTTCTCTGGCCTACTAAAAGTCAGTGTTGCGCTTCTTTGTCTTTGAGCACCCAAGAATAGGAAACTTATGTCCTCCTATCCTTGATATTCATTTTTACTGTTACAGAATGGCGAGCCTGAGCCTAGGATATAAGCGGCCTCTGGATCACCCTGATGGTAACTGTTCCATTCCTTGATGATTGTTTTAGGTGGTAGATCTATTTATATTTCCCTGATCTTCATGGTCACGTAGAAAGATTGACGGGTCATATTTGAAAGAACCCAGGTTTGTTCCCCATCCTCTCCAAGATCCCATCTTCATCCCCATCCCCCCATCTGCCCACCCCCATCTTCCCAACTCCGTCCTCCCCATTTTCCCAACCCCATCCCCATTCCTTCTATCCCCCCTTATCCGCACACCCTCCCCCATGTCTCCATATCCAAAGCACAGCACGGAAGAGAGCCCAGATGCCAGACAAAGCACAGGTCAACTACAAACATGTCATCGCAAGTCGTCGAAACAACAGGTGACCCTATTATTCACTTATGAGAACCATAACTTCTCAGACAGTACACGTTCGAACCTGAACTTATCGATGTTTTTCTTATCTGGTATGCACATATACCTCTACAGAAGTCACCAAGCTTTGCCCAAAAAGCTACAAAGAAAGTTGACGACTTCGGGAAGTGACATAGCAGGGGAGCAGAACACTCCCATGTTTAAATGAGACCAGGGCCGTGCTTGTCCAAGGACAAATATAGTTGTTCATCACAGGAGGACAGTTTTGAAGAGTGGTCAGGGGATGAACGTGGCTATTCCAGAATTCCCGGAGCTGATTGAGCAGTGCATTCAAATGTATCTTCATCGGAATCAGCTGGCCTGTAGGCGGTGACACCGCCAGGCCAGGGCAAACCCTCCACACCACCAGCATTGACTGTCTGTGAATGTATTCAACTCCCCATGGTGACATCATCCCAAGTCATTGAGAAACATCCCCTCATTCCACCAAAGAAGGAGGCACCAAAACTCCATCCCACCAGCTCATTCCCCCCAGCATCAGAGCATCGAACAATCATATTCAACTCCCCATGGGACATCATCCCAAGTCATCGAGAGACATATTTCCCCCACATTCCCCCAAAGAAGGAGACATCAGAGATCCATCCCGCCAGTGTATCCCTCCTGCAGCGAAACAACGTACATTCTGCTTCCAACATAACGGATGGCTTATGTGGTGTGCCAGAGATGCATACATTGACAAGCGAATCAAGAGGGAGGTGTCCCTTGCTTTACGTGTTTTAATCGTGCCAATGTGATGTGACCGATGGACAGTGTTATCCTGGTTATCAGGAAATTCTCTTCATTCAGGAAGGAAGCAGAGAGGAAGTTTATTTAGGCATGGATCAACTTGCTGACTTGACATTTAGTAATTAGTTGAAAGCATTGTGTCTTATTGTTGCCTTTTTGTATTCTAAGCAGGTGACTGGTTACACATGATTATATCTTTTTCTCAAGAAGGAAGAACACCAGTCTGTCCAAGAACAAGAACCATTGGGGCAGAGAAAGGCTGCAGATTTATCTCCATAGTCATAGAATGTAGAATCCATATATGGCCATATGCCTTTCTATTTCAGATGTTCCTGGCGGTCATGCCCATATTACCCAAGGTAATCTGGTTATGTTGGTGGTAATGGAGATATTTTCCCTTTTTTGACAATGATGATTGTCATTGTGAACATTCTTATTATTTTTGATCTAACTATGTATTGCCAACATGAAACTGAGTGTTCATTTTGATGTCAGGATTTTTTTTTTGCTTATTCTGAATGTAAACTGCATAATTCCCAGCGCCAACAATAGGATAATGGATTACCTTTTTGTCAGGGGCCGATTTTGTTGTTGTTGATAGTATGCACAGAGAATCCACCCCAATCTCCCAAGGGATGCAGAGTTTGTGTGGCTGTGGGACCAGCCATTTGTTGGATGGGGGGCATGAAGCCGCGTGACACGACACGGCTCCACAGGATGTTTGGCTGATGCAACGACAAGAAACCCCTCCCCTGCAACTGGAGGATCATGGGTAATTTGAATGGTTAAAAATTGAGCGCGCATTTTTATCCTGGGGATTCAGTGCTGGAGTGGCCTCAGCGGCCGAAGGCCGCACTGACACCAAGCAGAGAGGGGGAATGTAATCGTCCCCCTCACACCATCTCCAGTCGGGAACCGTGTGTGTGTGACCAGCGCCAACCAGGTGGTGCCAAATATATTAATTCAGGTGCATAGACCTGTGAAACAAATAGGACAGTGAAGAGAGCCCGCAAAATATGGCTCGCAGAAACATTACTGCTGGAACACTGGCGCACGATGGTTGAGGATGTGATTCCTGCCGAAGGGAACAACCCTGGGTCCTTAATTACCCCCCATTTTCCCTTACCTCACATTTTCCACCTCCCCTCCTAACTGATCCTATAGTTGAGCTTTCCATACCTTAGTTTGTTACTGCGTGGTTAAAGGTGTAGTTCCTGGTTCAACCTTTCACACTCATGTTTATACTTTTATTTTTGAAGTTGTGGTCTTGTTATTGTAATGTGTCCCAATCGGTTTGGGGACATAACTTTCTCTGGCGGCATTAGGCACAATATTGGATTTGGCTGAGGCACGGTGGTTTGGTAATATCTGGAGCTCAATCCACTGATTTTCCGCTGTGTACTACAGGGATCCATAGTGTTGTGTTGTGTGTCTCAGGATGGTAAGTCCCGTCTCCGCACTGTAAGGCTCATACTCAGATTTAGAGTTGTGTTACTTTCTATTTTCCAAGTAATGGTCTCTCTGTTGTCCAGTCCTGGTCAGCCGGCTGTATAGGTATCGTAGCAGAGTCTTAGGAGTACTCTGTAGGCTCGGCCACCACAGGCAGAGGTCTGGCTATATGCGGCAGACTGCCTATATGAATGTCAGTGATGTAGAGTGTTGATTGTCTTGCCCATAAGTAACCACACTTTGTCATCCGCATAGTTATGAATATGTGCTACAGTATTGGACAAAATAAAGACTGATGCGTATTGTTTTACCTTGTTTATCTAGTCTTTGCTGTTGTATTATGTTTAGTCTTTGTTGTCCCAGTAACATTGGTTATTGTCGGTCCCATTCATTGATGTTGTTACAGTCCAACAGTGTGATCTTTTGTCTGGGGTGTACAACAGTATGTATACCCTCCGCTCAAAGAACTCCTGGAAATCTTCTGTCTAATTTTCTATCCCTTTCTTTTGTTAACTGGAGGGAATATATAAGGTGCTCTTTTTCTCTTTCTTCTTATTATCTTTTCTTCTCTGGCCTACTAAAAGTCAGTGTTGCGCTTCTTTGTCTTTGAGCACCCAAGAATAGGAAACTTATGTCCTCCTATCCTTGATATTCATTTTTACTGTTACATATATGTGTATACACTGGCATACTTTTGCAATTATGAATACTTCAAGAAAGGGATTGTGTGTCATTGACTGTATTTTTATGTAGGTCAATCTGTCGCATATATCTGATGCAGCATAACGTATAATTCTATTGCCGATATCGTACAGTTCTGATCAGATGGTATTTTTGTGTTCGCAATGTACTTTCTGTAAACTTTAGAAACAGATAAGAACAGTACAGCAGGAAGAAATGCTGTGTTATAGTTTAGTTAATTTGATTCCTTTACTGGACGTCACAGTCAACTGTAGCATGTATTGGCTGTCTGTGATTTTCTAGGCAATTGTACGTTCATTAGCGTGACATTTATTTCTGAATGGCCGATGCTTATATGACTTTGAACATCAACGCAAAGCGATCGGATCCCAAATCGCATGAGGCTTACTTAGAACCTGTATGTCGGGATTGCAAAATTGCGGTTACTATCCCCAGTCACGTATGTGTTATATTGATGCCTAGATTATTCTTGAACTCGAGAGAACGGATCAAGCAACCTATCTCTGATGTGACATGGTCATTTATGTGAGAAGTTGTGTGATGGTGGTGTTCATTGTACGGTGGAAGTGGTGTCTTTGATTTATGTGTTAATGTTCTTATTGGTAGCCATAGATCAATGCAGTTCTTCTAGTCTTCAATAACATTTTGAAAATGTACCTGCGTTTCTTTACAGGCGATATATTGTACGTTATTTGTAAGCGATGTGTATCTTATGACAAGTGTGTATTTGTATACTTCGTTAGGCTCTTTCACAGCTGATAAATCATCACTAGTTATCTTTGGAGATTAACATATGTTTTCGACACAAAGGTATATGTATCCATTGGCACCTTGCCGTCTTGACAGACGATAGGTTGTGCTTCACAAAGGCATAATAACCTTTATCCATGGCGGTAGCGAATGTGACTGATAAGGCCAATTCGCGCTGTAAATGTTCGTTTACAGTGGGTGTATGTGAACATTTGGTCATTTCCACCATCATACACTATCTTACTTCTCACACGCTCGGTGTGTGACTTATCTGCAATAATTTTCTCCTTTGTCTTTATTCCAGTTCTGATGTTTGCCCTCCATGCAATACGTTCAGCGGCGACTTGCTCCCAATGTGCATTATCAATGCTTGTATCAATCATGTCCCGTTTACACACATCTTTGTATCGTAGTAGAGGCCAACCCTGAGATCTCTTACCCATCTGTAATTCACCAAAAAAGATGTCCTTTGGTGTTCTACCATCATCCATCCTTCTAAGATGTCCTATCCATCTAAGTCTACGAAGACTGAGCATGGAATAAACCGTCACACAATCTGATCTTTCCAATACTTCAGTATTTGTGATTTTATCTTGCCACTTAATACCACAAAATCTTCGCAGACACCGCATATGAAAGCTGTTTAAACGTTTCTCTTGGAGTGAGTAAGATGTCCAGGCTTCACTGCCATAAAGAAGAGTAAGCTTCCTGTTCTCCAAGACAATTTTTCTTAACCTGTTCATTGTTGTTGCTGCTTTACCAATCCGGATGTTGATTTCCTGACCCAGGGATAATTTGCTATTTACCACTGATCCTAGATATGCAAAATGGTCTACCATCTCTAGTTCGGCGTCGCCAATAAAGATTGATGGTACCCCATGTGCACCTTGTGACATAATCTGTGACTTCTTTTTGCTTAATGTTAAACAAATTCAGAACAAGCATTGGAGAATGCAGATATTAGGCATTGTAATTCTTCCTCAGAGTGGGTTGTAACTGCAGCATCATCTGAAAAATTCAACTCTCTGATCAGTACCCTCCTAATTTTGGTCTTGGCCTTCAATCTCTGAGCATTGTAGAGGCCGTCATCTGAGCGTGCGTGAATGTATATACCACCATCTTGATCACGAAAGGCATATTTCATTAGAAGTGGAAAGTATATACCAAAGAACTTGTTAGCCAGTACACAACGTTGCTTAACTCCATTCCTGATTTCAAACTCTTCAGAATTTGCACCATCACATTTGATTATACCCTTCATGCGTGTGTGGAACGATTCCACAATGGGCAGAAGAGTTGGTAGGCAGCCAATCTTCTTTAGTGCCTTGAACAGACCCTCACGACTGACCACATCAAATGCCTTTGTGAGGTCGATGTAGGCAATCTCCTAGGACTTGAAGTCTGCGCAAAACAATTCTGGCAAATACTTTTCCAAAAATACACGTAAGTGAGATACCCCTATAGTTGTTGCATTTGCCCCGATCGCCCTTGTTCTTGTACATTGTTATGATGCCTGAATCTTTGAAATCCTGTGGGACTTGTCCTTCTCGCCAGCATAGCTCTATTAGCTGGTGGATCTGTACAGTAAGTGTGTCTTGCCCACTCCTGATAACCTCTATTGGAATCCCATCCTTACCTGGAGCCTTGTCTGATGCAAGTTCATTTATAGCACACTTAACTTCTGTTATGGTGGGAAGTGTGTCCAGGTGGTCGAGAGTTGGTAGAGCCTCTATGGCGTTGTGGGCATCATCCGTTAGTTTGGTCTCACTTGAGTAAAGCTCCAAATAGGTCTCTACCCATCTGTCCATCTGCTGTTTCTTATCAGTTATGATTTCTCCAGTCAAGGTTTTCAATGGTGCACTTCTTTTGATCATTGAACCACAGGCTTTCTTTATTCCTTCATACATGCTTCTGATGTTTCCCTTATCACTTGCGATTTGAATGGACTCACATAACTTGATCCAACAATCATTTGCACACTGCTTGGCAGCCTTTTGCACATCCTTCCCAGCTTGCTTTAGCTCACTCAGAGTTTTACGTGTTGGTCTTTCCTTTGTTTCTTAAGAGAACTATCTTCTTCTTATCAATCAAGGGCTGCAGAGTCTGGCTGTTTGCCGCAAACCAGTCCTGACTCTTATGATCCACAGTGCCGTAAACCCCTACGGCAGTTTTATAAAGAGTTTCCTTTAATTGACCTCACTTTTCACTTACTGTACAATTTTCTGGTGTATGAGTGAAAGCGTCTTCAAGTCTCTCCATAGCACAAAGCCTGGGCTAAAATATAGAGATCATGTGTTGCCCATGCAGCATGATCCCTCTCTCGGCCTGCCTAGTTCACTCCAGAGGAAAGGTAATACCTATTACCTATACAGAGTCTGGCTGTTTGCCGCAAACCAGTCCTGACTCTTATGATCCACAGTGCCGTAAACCCCTACGGCAGTTTTATAAAGAGTTTCCTTTAATTGACCTCACTTTTCACTTACTGTACAATTTTCTGGTGTATGAGTGAAAGCGTCTTCAAGTCTCTCCATAGCACAAAGCCTGGGCTAAAATATAGAGATCATGTGTTGCCCATGCAGCATGATCCCTCTCTCGGCCTGCCTAGTTCACCCTAGAGGAAAGGTAATACCTATTACCTATACATCTGAAGGATATATATATATATATAAAGGTAAATAAAAGAGAGAGCGAGAGAGCGAGAGAGAGAGAGAGAGAGAGAGAGAGAGAGCGAGAGAGAGAGAGAGTGAGAGAGAGAGAGAGAGACAAAGAGAGTAAGAGATATAGAGAGACAGACATAATGTTGGCAATCCATGTTATCTGATATTAGTTTTAAGTCAGACATTGATCTGATCTAATTAATAGATAAATAGGTGCATACAACAATAAAGTACGTCATTAAATTACTCATCTTTAATATTGTCTTGAATGTATAAATATCAATAACGCAGCTATGTCTGCATGTCTGCTGTCTGTCTTGAATCCCTCCTTCATCTCTTAGTTTACAAAAATATTTACTAAGTTTTACAGATGAAACGTACGCCTTTACAAAAGCTTTCCCCGATTTGTTTAAACGTTTTATTTTGTTTTTCCGTGTTCAATACAAGGTTCCTCATTACTTCCATGTTATTCTCTGACTAATTGCATTTGCGTGAGGTTTGTACATTTTTTGCAGTTCAGTGTCGCTTACTCTTCTCTTTTACAATTTGGAGTGCTAAAAGAAATTTATTGAAATCAAATGAATTAATATTAATTCAAGCCGATGATGAATCGTTTTCTGTGCTTTACTGTTTTTAGTGTTTTGATGTTGTCATTTCCCGTTTAATGAAAGGATATCGTAATTAGTGTCTAATTTCTGCCTAATTACAGGGATAAAAATGCTCAAATTTATGAAATATGAGATCAGTCTATTTTTGAGACGTTCTGGATTATACAATAAAGATAATATTCCGTGAGCTGTAGGACAGCCCCAGAGTCACAAAACCCCAAGGTTAAAGGGGGGACCACAAAGTCCATGATGCCCTCTGTGGCGAGTGGTCAGTGGAGTATGATAGAAACAGTTAATTGTCTGATTATCTTCATTACACATCGAATCATTGAGACCATAAACGCTCTGATCCCTTCCCCAGTTTCTTTCTCAGCGTGTAGCGGTCGACGACATCAGTTCTTTGTTGGTTGACGATTCTTCTTTGGCTCCTTTCACTTTAAGTTCTTGCAGTCTGGTCAAGGTTACAGAATCGCTGTAGTCTCTTGATTCGTTCATTGTCCCACTCTCTGACGGCATTCATTGTATCAGCCCGGGCCAATTCTAGCCCCAAGTCCTTAGTAATCCTTCCCGCATGCCTACCAGCTGGCTCATTTCACCTTACACCAGTGTGTCATAGCATACAAATGAACCTGATGTTTCTAAGGCTTTAACTCTTCAGGGACATATAGTCTTAGGCTGAACCCTTACGCCGTTGATAAACATTCACGGGATTTAGTTTTCTAGCTTTCCACGAATTGGCCCTCGGGCAAGACTAGGCTGTATAGTTCCGGAGGCAAAGAATATTGTAAATCTCTTTGCTACAATACAAGGAATATTTTAATTTACCGACAATACAACAACAGCAACTTTAACACAACAACAATAATAATAACAACGTGTATCTTAAAATTCGTTAGCTTTCATTGACACTGTACTTTTAATTATATTGACATAATTCTTGCCCTTCAGTGCTCAGAATTCTGATAACAGTTCAATGTTTTCGACGTTACTACAACAACATACGAAATTAATTTTACGAATGTCTGTGTGGAAAATGAAAATTACCAAATTTATTTGGCTTCAGAAATACGATAGACATACAATTTTGCATCGAACTGAACTAAGAACAATAAATAATGTGGTTTGGGCATATAGTGATAATAAAACACCGTTAATTGCCAGTAAGATCATGCAATCAACAGGGGTATGGATATGAGGCAGAATAAGACCAAGAAAGCGATGAATACATACAATCAAAGTACACTCAACAATCACGATATGACGCAAGTAAGACACTGCCCTTGGATTGTAAACTTAGTCAAACATCAAGTGTGCTATAAAAACGTGATTTAGGCCACCTGGAGCTAGACAACTGAAAATAAACTAAAATTATTTCAATAAGTATAGTGTTGTTTGTCCATCAAGAATGATGATGACCATTAATTTCATCCAGTGGGGTTGAAAGTATGGAACCGTGAGTTCTAAGATGGCTGATAAGGCCTATTTTGGCTCGAAATGTGTTTTGACAATGTGCGCAAAGAATGCTTGACAATCCAGGAGGAGGATCTCCTGCAGTGGTTTTTCTGTCCAGCCATTTCTTCACAGCTATTGCAGTCCTGGTTGCTTCAGAAGTGACTGCACCCTGCGTAATGATGTACGCCACGAACTTCAGTCTTTGGCAGAAGTCTCCCAGGTGTCAAGATGAATTCCAAAAGCTTTTAGTGAGATTTTCAGTGTCTTTAAAGCGTTTACTCTGGATGCCTTGGGAGCGTTTACCACAAAGCAGCTCGCCGTAAAAAATTCGTTTAGGGAACCTGTGATCTGACATACGAGTTAAGTGACCAGCCCTGAGAATCTGGTTCTTCATTAGTAGAGTGTGGATACTGGGCATGGACGCTCTATCTAGAACTTCAGTGTCTGGGATCTTGTTTTGCCATTTAATCTTCAATAGCTTCCTAAGGCAGAATGTGTGGAAGTGGTTTAATTTCCTATCGTGTCGCTGATAGACAGTCCATGTTTCACAAACATATAGCAGTGTGGATAATACAACTGCATTGTAGACTATCAGCTTTGTTATCAGACTTATTCAATTTATGTCCCATACATTCTTGTACAGTCTGTCAAAGGGCGCGCTGACCTTTGAGATTATTGCATCCACTTTGTCATCAAATGTGGCAACTTGTGACACAGTGCTGCCAAAATAGTTGAATTTATCCACAACATTTAGTCTATGACTATTGACCTTGATATTCGGCACAGTGTGATTATTTTCCGGAGCTGGCTGGTACATAACTACAGTCTTCTCAAAGTTGATTTTGAGCCGAAGGGTGGCACAGGCATAAGAGAAAGCTGAAACATTTATTGCATGTCTGCCTCTGAGTTGGCGTATAGAGCGCAATCATCAGCAAACAGCAGCTCTCTGACGGTGTCGCTGCTAGTTTTGGTTTCAGCTTTCAGCCTTCTGAGATTGAACAACTTTCCAGCCATGCGGTAGTTGATGTCTATTCCAATGTCATTGTTCTCGAAGGCATTCGTCAGAATAGCTGACAACATGAGATAAAAGTAAATATGCAAGATAACTAACATTGTGAAATAATCGTATCTTTCATAGGTGTTGTCGCGCATTACTCGTGAAGCAAAGAAGAGAAACACCGTAACATACCTCGCATGTGGGAATATGTAACTAAAAAGGGTTAGCGAAAAACTGGCTAAATCATTCCGCAGACCACCGTAGCTATCAAATACAACCAATTATATGAACACATCTACAACAATACATCTCAGAATCCACCTCTAGTTATGAAAAATATATTGGTCCCCTGAATCAACACCAGACTCCAAGCGCTAAGTAACTAGAGAGACATTTCTAAGAACGCACCTGTACACCATCATACATATGGAGCGTTGATGTAACGGTTGGACGGTTACTCTGACAATGGCAAGAGCACTCTCGGGGGTTCTATGCCAGCTCTCGTCGTTCGCTAAGGGGGATGCTGGCAATTTATCCTCCATGCACTCAGTAGTAACAAACTGTAATGTTCTAGAACTTCGTATACTTACAGCAGGTTCCTGCTGCAGGGAATTTTTCTGTAGAACTACGATTGACGAACAATTACATAAACATTAGCAAATAATTATTTTCTCAACGGCTTACATTTTTCATTGTATGAACATAAGATAAACGTAATTACAACCATTGTTTTAAATTAAATATTGTTTGAAATTAAATTGTCAGAAAGAATGCTATTCTTTTCTACTCTTTACGACACCCATTAATTACACTTCGAATTTGTCTGTGTGTGTGCTGGTGATAAAATATGCTGATCACATGTGCATCCCTATTTAATTTTGTCATCACGCATCCGGAGTACAAAAGTTGACAGCCTAAAAATGGTCCTGGGATCCCTGTCCTACAGATTGTCCTTGCAACGATGCCCATGATTATTTTGTTTTCCTTAAATTAACAGCTAGCACAACTGGCCGTAGCAGGAAACATTCTTGTGGAGGTGTTGACAATATTCTCTGGGAGTTCTGTCGTGTTTCGTATTATCCTAGCATATGATTGCATTCTGTCGGGTCACTGCCCATCAATTATTTCAGATGGAGACGCACTCTGGCCCCTTACAGCGGAGATATTTCCGTGGCTGAAATTCTCATCAATATTCAGGACTTTTGATTCCGCCTTCAAGAACGTTCCATTGAAGAGACATTCGCGATTTATTTTGCCTTCGCCGTCCTGGAAAATGGCGTGCTCACCAATACAATCAACAACAACAACAACAACAACAACAACAACAACAACAACAACAACAACAACAACAACAACAACAACAACAACAACAACAACAACAACAACAACAACAACAACAACAACACTGATTTGGTTTCGGTAAATGTTACTCCCACGGAAGACGACGTGATTCGATTTCCAAATGTTTCAAGGGAAGGAAGGAATGAAGGACAAATAAACTGTGAAAGTAAC
This sequence comes from Cepaea nemoralis, assembly GCA_014155875.1. NCBI lineage: Eukaryota > Metazoa > Mollusca > Gastropoda > Stylommatophora > Helicidae > Cepaea > Cepaea nemoralis. Next base: position 783,603 of record JACEFZ010019207.1, read on the forward strand.
GGTAGTCGACATTGATTTCAAATATGTACTATTTCTGAAATGACAGTGTATGTAAACGCTATTGTGGTCATGGGTTCGAATATGCACGGAGGTGGATTTTTAAAATTGACATGACCTCCCAGGTGACTCAGACCAAAGTGAATGCCAGGGAATGTTCTTAAGCAGTAAAAGCGGCATTCGTGATATTGAAATATCTTTCCTGGAGTGTCGATTTGTCACTCGGACGCTTTTCCAGGTGTTTAGTAGGACGGTCGACACTTACTCTTGTGGTGTTATCCCTATCCCAGCTGGTCCACTCAGAACAGCCGGGGTCATAACGGTCAGCCCTCAAAGGAAGGCAGGGGCAGATCATGGGCATTTCTCGCCATCCAAGGAGGCTTCCATAATTTCAGAGCCGACACATAGCGCTCTGATACGTCCTTCGAAACATCTGGAAAAGCGTCCCAGTGACAAAGAACGGAATGTTGCTTGGCTAGCAAATCCATTAAATGGAATGGCTGCACCAAAAACTTACTGTGTGAGCTTCACTAAAAGGTGGAAAAAGCGTCTCAGTGGCACGAAATGGAATATTGCTTAGCTAGCAAACCATTACGAGGACAATCCCAATCGTAAGCTCGCTGTGTGGATGTCATCTGCACATGATCTCTCCTGGTTTCCGGCGGAACAGCCTGTGGTGAACGAGAGGTCCAATATACAGAAGTGAGACTAAGCAGCCATGCGTAGGACGTGACGATTCCTTGGGTGAGCCCAGTACCAGAGGGCTATGTGTCGGCTCTTTAATTATCGAAGCCTCCTTGGATGGCGGGGAATGCCCATAGTCAGTCAATGCCTTCTCTTGAGGGCTGACAGTTATGTCTCCGGCTGATCTGAATGGACCAGCTGAGATGGAGGTGACACCACAACAGTGAGTTGACCATCCTACGAAAAACACCCGGGAAGATTAACCCGGTCAACAAATGTCCGCAGAAGTCGGATGTGTCGGCCGAAAGGTGCAAATATCGCATTTTTGACCAAATATTGAGCAGAGAATGTCAAGAACATGTTGGGACGAATGGAATTATGTGTAGAAAGAGAGATAGTGGAAAACAGTGAGAGAAGGTCTTTTTGACAATCTGTTGACATGGTACGGAGAGATGTCAGTACAGGAACTGATGCATGCTTTTGGAGATCACAAAATGGTGAGAAAGTATGACTGCCTAAACCAGTCGACATATCACTTGATTATATATATATATATATATATATATATATATATATATATATATATATATATATATATATATATATATATATATATATATATATATATATATATATATATATATATTACGCAGCCTAGGAATTGACAGTTCCTTTACTGACATGGCTAAGAATAGGTTTAACTCGTGGCTCCCTTCAGCATATATACACAGAATCAAATACTGATTGGATGCGTTTGAAAACACACAGCGGCTGACCGATATCCACCGAAGCGTTGGAGTGATTTCCATAGATATTGCCTGTCCATAAAGGGATGGAGTTTTCGCACGGACAAGGAGCTGATTCGTCGTACAACTTGTGGCGTTCACATCAAATGGTGACTGGCTGTACACAAATGAATAACTAACAAACACGTTGTGTGCCGTTTTTAACTTGAACATAGCAATTCACTGCTGGCCTTTCTCCTTTGTTTTCAAATCATTTTTGTGTTTCATGGCCTTCTTTTATTTGAATGTGCTCTAAATGTATTTTGTGGTTAAATTGTAAACAAAAAAACATTATTCAGGCTCCAAACTACGCTATTTGCACTAAAGAAAATTGTTAAAGGTTAAATTGTGTAAGAATATATAGAAACCTGGCATACAAGAAAGTGAACATATGTTGACTAACAACCAATGAAGGAGGTAAAGTGCTCGTACGGGTATTTGGTAAAAACAAATAATGTGAAAATTCATTCATTTATTCAGTAGCATGTCCTTTACAGAACCTCGCTCCCATAACAACCTTCCGGAAAACCTCTCGATCATAAATAAGATATCTGATACACCCGTCTGGAAAATAACTGCACTAAATTTGAGCCAGCCAATGAATTTAAATACAGTTTGTTGTTTTGTTTTTGTGCTTACATTGAAAATAAGGTTGTGCCTCAAATTAAAAATATTCGCTTAAATGTCACTTTCGTTCTTTGTCTTATAGTCCATGCCGTGTGGGCTTGGCGAGCATGTCTGTAAGCGAATTTCTGTCTCCAGTGCTGCCAATCATATCTGATCCTGGTGTCCATCAATGCCGAAATGTCAAGCTCTCCAGAAGTTTGCTACCGTTTTTCTTCTTCTTATAAACCAACCCGCGTGGCATTGGTGATCATGTCTGTACGCAGATTTCTGTCACCAGTGCTGCCAGTCGATTTCTGATACCGATGTTCATCAATGTAGTAATGACATATTGTCCAGCGTGTTGCTACCGTTAGTTGTGAAATCAGCAGGCAGTTTTATTCGGAGAAACAGTTGCTAATAAATGATAAACATTAAATAGCGGGTGACTTCGCACAATACAACTAACAGAGCGTGAATGAACCACCAACATGGAGCTCGTGGGTAGAGCTATGAAGAGAATGTGTCTGAAATGCACAAGGTAAATCCATACAAGGAAACAAAACACATAGATACGGAAGGGAAAACAGGGGGGTAAGTTAAAGAAGTGTTATTGGGTAGACATGAAAAAACAAATTACAGGAGAAAGTAAATGTGTGAAGAGATTTGCATGGGCTGGTTAAGAATAAGTAAGCGTAAATACTTTAATCCGTGATGGAGGGCACACGACAATAAAGCGAACGAATGGTAAAAGATAGAGACAATGTTACTTCTAAACTGTAAGGACCGGTTGTAATATCAGCTTTACATAGTCGTATGTAAAACAGATGTTTCAGCGTTGAACTGGGCGCTGAGATGTTGTGTGTATATCGCTTCCACATTTGATGAATATGTATGAATATCGAGAACATGGGAACAATGGTTAAACCAAAGCAAGAGACAACATCAAAATGTAATACTGCTATAGAAGATAATCTACTCTTTGGAAGCCATCATAGTTAACTTACAAAGAGAACTTGTTACTCTCAGCAGGAGAAGGCAATCCTCATTCTTTGGGCACATCATGGAAAGTGGAGTATGTCGTGACAACGGGAATGTTGGAAGGGAAAATAGGCAGGAGAGATCAAGGGAGAAGATGCTGGACAGTTTGACATCATGGCATCGGGGGATGTTGGCATCAGAAATGATTGGCTACACAAGAGACAGAGGCTGTGTACAGACATGCCTATCAACGTCACGCGGCAAGAACTATAAGAATAAGAAGATCATACCATCAGTTGGAAGATTTCTAGCATAGAACAGGCCAAGCAAAACCTGCATTTCAGGATAAGAAAGTATCTTACGTAACAAATCAAGCTCATTTAATTCCAGACAAACAGTAACCAACGCAACGGATCCCATTCTTGTGATGATGAACATCTGGTATACCATACTAGTCTCATATTTTACACACATCGGTACTCTATGGGAGATATGATTAACACAACGCGGGTCGCGATTACTTTCAAGGAAAGTTCCTGATACCCAGTTAAGACTGTCGATCTGGGAGCCCATGTCGATGAAATAAATATGCTCACAACGTAGCTCGCCATTGCTTTACCCCGGCATCTAGATAGAGCGTAGTGACATATTACATTGAACTAGTTCTGCTGTGTAGCAAAGGATCTTGACATGTGAACAAACAAATTAGGAAGAATGTTGATAATCCCTTGTCATATGCAAGGGTAAATAAGAATGACTGCACGGAGGAGTCTAATGAAAGTAAAACATTATACGGAACAATAAGACAAACAGTATTATTTGGTCATATTCTGAGAAGAGCTACAACGAAGAACACCCGTGACGGGTGGAAAAACAGAGGCAGACCGAACGAATTCATAAAGTTAGATACTAAAAATTGTGTCTGAGGCTCCATTGCTAAATGCTAAATGCGGTGTCATTTTTGTCTGTTTGTGAATCCTTGGCAAGTTTACGTTCAGTAGTTTGCCATTACTTTCTGAACGACCGGAACTCATACAATGTTCTTTAAAACAACCAACATAAGGAGGTCTGCTGCCAAATCGCCCGCTCGAATGTGGTCTGAGGGATTACGAATTGTGTCCGTAACACCCACGCCACAGAGCCCGCGGATAACTAAATACGGTGTATAATGCTTTTATGTTAGATGGGTTAAGACTGTGTCTAATGCTCCAATGGTTGATGGCTAAAGACTGTGTCTAATGCTCCAATGTTAGATGGCTTAAGACTGTCTAAACTCCAATGCTAGATGGCTAAAAACTGTGTCTAATGCTCCAATGGTTGATGGCTAAAGACGTTGCCTAAACCTCCAATGCTAAATGGCTTAAGGCTGTGTCTAATGCTCCAATGTTAGATGGCTTAAGACTGTGTTTAATGCTCCAATGCTAGATGACTTAAGACTGTGTCTAATGTTCCAATGGTTGATAGCTTAAGACTTTCGAATGTTCCAATGATTGATGGCTAAAGACAGTGTCTAATCCTCCAATTCTAGATAGCTTAAGACTGTGTTTAATGCGCCAATGTTAGATGGCTAAAGACGGTGTCTGAAGCTCCAATGTTAGATGGCTAAAGATGATGTCCAATGCTCCAAGGCAAGATGGCTAAAGACGGTGTCAAATGCTCCAATGCTAGATGGCTAAAGACGGTGTCAAATGCTCCAATGCTAGATGGCTAAAGACGGTGTCTAATGCGCCAACGTTAGATGGCTAAAAACGGTGTCTAATGCTCCAATGCTAGATGGCTTAAGACAGTGTCTAATACTCCAAAAGCTAGATGGCTAAAGACAGTGTCTAATGCTTCAATGTAAGATGGCTAACGACGGAGTCTAATATTCCAATGTTAGATGGCTAAAGACGGTGTCTAATGCTTGATGGCTTAAGGTGGTGTCCGTGAGGAAACACATCTATATAATTGATACAGAACACCAAGAATCGAGATCTGTAGGTAAACACGAATACATAAGCCATTTGGCAAGGCACTTTCTTTTGAACTACATAAGAATAACATAGCATATGCGAATGTAGTATGTAACCATTACATTCTTATTTGGCCTAGGTTTTCGCACAATGTGGTTAAGTATTCGTGTGTTATTAGCGAAAGAGATTGGGACACATATGGTGATATGGGATTGTAATGAAGGTGACACTTTACACAGTAAACCACATACGGCCTATTACACAGAGACACACGTGTCTGTAGATAACCTGACATAAATGCATGCAGAGGTTGGACACAACAATCGTTGATATAGACATGTTTATGACTAAGCTTGACTTACTCTCCACCACAAAGGTGGAGAGATGGGAACAAGAAGAGGAAGAAGAAGAAGATGAAAAAAAAAACAGTAGGAAGGCGACAGAAGAAGGAAGAAAGAAGAAGGATAGAAGAAGAAGGAAGAAATAAGAAGGAAGAATAAGAAGGAAGAATAAGAAGGAAGAAAGGACGAAAAGAAATAAAGAATGATTGACAGAAATAAATAAATAAAGAAGCAGCAGCAACAGCAACAGCAGCAGCAGACGAAGAAGAAGAAGAAGAAGAAGAAGAAGAAGAAGAAGAAGAAGAAGAAGAAGAAGAAGAAGAAGAAGAAGTTGCGACAATTCTAAATGAGAATATTGGACCATCATTCGCACGCTATAAATATATAAATATGACATGAACATAATCATTGCTGAAGCTCACCCTGCGCGCTTGAATGCTGCCGTGTTGTAGGAACCGGAGATGATATGTAGGTTAGCCGGAAGGTTGGAAATCTCAGAGCGGAGTAATAATCCCATAAAATCTGCTATCTGATACAGCAGTGGAATGGATACATGAAATATTAATAATGTTTATGTGTGTATTAGTGGCAACATTATACGATAGCTATAGGATATTTTGAGAAGCTAATTTAAAGGGTAAGTTCGAATATCCTCATCACTATGGCCATGTCGAGAAAAGAGTGAGCAGTCATGGTTCGCCATCTCAAACGATCACTAAAGTCATGGTTCGCCATCTCATACAATCACTAAAGTCATGGATCAGCTCTGTGTTTTTGTCCTGTTTATGCTACGTGACAAAGTCATTCAGATATTTATCTCTCTGCCTTTCATCGCTCTTTTCCCATCAGTTTTGCCAGTTGTTATTAAGTTTTATATTTTATTTCTCCTCGTTACGTGCCCAAAATATCATGACTGTCTACGTCTAATCTCTCTAACTACTCGTATTTACGTTTTCCTGTTGCTTCTTGTTGAAGTGTTGCATTCGTGTCGTGTCCTCCTTTAAAGTGTCGTCCCTGGAGTGAGGAGATCCGACACCCACATTATTATTTTTTTTCCCCCTCAATATTCTGGAGAATCCACCAGCTTCCGTCCAACACACTCCATCAGCCTATGGACACCTTTTCCTATCACTCTCACACTGTCGTACTATGCCCCCTTCTCATACTTCCCCAACGCAACATACTCAACAACTCTTGCTTCTAGAAATTAATAAAGATTAATTTATTAAAATAAAAGTGTAACGTGTATGAGACGTGTATGCGAAGAAAATGTGTGACGTGTTCTATAAAGTGTGTAGACTCTGTCTCTCAGACATCAACTCAGTCAGCTGATCACAGCAAAGATAGACCACAGCACGTTACGTCAGAACAAGTACGTCTCACCCGTTGCCGGAACCATCTTGCCGGATAATGCTTTGCCTCTGTAGACCTCTGGTAATCCAATTTCATGAACATCCGAAATAGACACCGGTGGTATTAAGAGTTAATCAGGGACCGGTTGCACTCTACACAATGTCCGTTCCTAATGTTCCTAAACAAACTGCACAAGTCTTTTGCAGTGTGTACGCAGTTAGTTAGTTAGTTAGTTAACAGATCATCCTCGTTGCACATCGAACCACTCAGTTCATAAGTGCTAATTACTAATGTTAATTGTTACTGTACTAACACTAGGTACTATTAGCCGGTTCTCGGTTCGTTACTACTGTCTGATGCTGTGTGGTGCATCAGTATGCATCACTATCTTTGGTGAATCAACTTCCTCCTAGCTTCAGTTACGTTCTGTATGCAACTTTATTGATTCTTGAACTGGTGTTCTTCAGAATGGGTTTTTTAATTCTTCCCCAAAACTTGTAGAGTTTCCTTGGATCTGGTAGGGAACCTTAAATGGCACAACTGCAGTCCTATAAATCATATCTACATCTGCCATATAGGCACGTGTAAAATTAAGTCACTAATTAACACACGGTAGATATTATTTCCACTGGCACTGCAGTGCCTGGCACTCCGACTAGAGCATTTATCAAGTCCACCCTAGTTGATCTCAACTCGAGTTTATATGGCAAACTACCAAAGTTGTCCACGTGACGTTATCCTTTTCGCCCCCACACAGGTGTTATTTGGACATATCAGCCATTTGCAAGAATCTATTTTCCTGGCTTTAGTCCTGTCAAAGTTGTCAGTAATTGTTAAGATTTTCAAAACAAGCCAGCAAGTTTATGTCTACTTCCAACAAAGAGTTGCAAATAACCCCGTCAACTTCTCGATGTGCCGGAAACCAAGAATTGACAGATGCACTGTTTTCCTGTCTCTCGCTGCCAATTCCGGTTTGTCTCTGACTGTTGACAAACTGTCAATCTTCTGTTCAGTGGTGACAATCCCAGCAGCCATTTCCGTCTGATGTCCGGCAGTATAAGTGACAGACAGGGCTGTTCCATCTACTGCGCCGGGCAAGGCTATGTAATTCTAAATGTTTACAAACTGCCAACGCGGTGTATCCATTCCTTTTCACTCACCACCAAATGTGTATATGGGCTGACCTGATGTAACCTGTGCAGCTGTGTTTACTCTGTTAGTACGACTGTTGTGGGCCCTAGAAAATATACGCCCAGCAAACGTCGGTAAATTTATCTGTTTAACTCATGGCAATCTCGCGACATAGGCCCCCTCTTAAGAGAGTAGTCCATCTCACTCTCCTCCACCATGAGTTAAATCCAGATAATTCATTCCTCTTCTTCAGGAGCTGGGTGTCTTGACAAGAAATCCGCTCCAACATTCTCCTTCCCAGGAATGTACTCTACTGTGAAATTATACGGTTGAAGTAACAACGACCACCGCATCAAACGTGCGTTGACCTTCTGAGAAGTCGCCAGGAACATCAGGGGCTGATGATCCGACTGAACCCGAAACTTAACTCCATACAAATATGGCTGAAATTTTTGCACTGCCCATACGAGGGACAAGCATTCTCTCTCGACGGTTGAATAATTCCTCTCCGCCTGTAGAAGTTTCTTACTTGCGTATGCCACAGGTTTCAAAACCGAAGCATCGTCTTTTCCTTCCTGTAACAAAGCGGCTCCAATTCCAATCCCACTCGCATCCGTTCTCAACACAAATGGTTTGGAAAGGTCAGGGAGCTGTAATACAGGTTTGCTGACCAAGGCCTCCTTTAACTGACTATAGGCATTCTCACATTCTGGTGTCCAAATGATTTGATCCGGTAATCCCTTTTTCAAGGTTTCCGGTCAACGGAGCTCCCAGTTCAGTGAAATGTGGGATAAATTTGTGGTAGAACCCACACAACGAGAGAAAAGATCGCACATCCTTCTTCGTTTTTGGCCTTGGTGCATTTCTGATTTTCTCCAGGTTCTTCTCTTCTGGAACAATGTGTCCTGGAGTGATGGTGTGACCTAGAAATTCCAGAGTTTGGTAACCAATCATGCACTTGGTTGGACGAGCAGTAAGCCCTGCTTCCTTGAGTCTATTAAACACTCTCTCCAAGGATTGTAAGTGGTCATCCAAGCTGTCACTGGAAATCAGAATATCATCCATGAATGAGATGATGGACGGATCCTGTAACGGATCTAGTAAAGTCCTCATCATGCGTGTAAACACACTAGGTGCATTGCTGAGTCCAAAGGGCATGACCTTGAATTCGTAGTGTCCACTGGGTGTACTGAAAGCTAACAGTGGTCGAATCTCCGGTTTGACTGGTATCTGATAGTACCCCCGACTCAGATCCACCTTTGAAAAGTACCGAGCCTTATGGAGCCTAGCGAATAGCTGAGTTGGATTCGGCAAAGGTTCCACCTGAAACTGTGTATGACTGTTCAGAAGTCGGTAATCTATACACAACCTGTGTTCTCCACTTGGTTTGCGTAACAAAACTACCCCCGCATTGTATGGGGATGTGGATGGTGCAATCACGTCATCCTCCAGCAGTTTTTGTATTTCCTCCTCCAGGGCCTTTTCTTTAGAGAATGGCACTGGGTAAACCTTCTGGCGAACAGGCTCCTGTGTGGTCAAAGTCATCTCGAACTCCACCAACCTCGTTCGTCCTGGTTTATCAGTCAGTATCTCCTTATGAGACTTGAGAACCTGGGTTATCCTTTCCCTCTCCTGGGAGGTCAGATCAGGGTTCACTTGCACATCCCTATAGGTTTCCTGGTGTACTAAGGGATATTCCCTGCCCTCGCTGGTTCCCACTTCTGTCTCCACTGCAACTGCCATTGCCATGAGGTGAGCTGCCTTGTCTCCGGGTCTCTCTTCGTATTTCCGCAAGAGATTGATATGGAAAATCTTCGACTTTCCCCGGATCCGGATCTGATAGTTGGTTCTGGATATCACCCTTTCCACGGGAAATGGTCCTTGCCAACCTATCTCCAGTTTGTTGTTTCCCGTTGGGAGTAAGCAACAAGACTTTATCTCCTACCTCTAGAGATCTTTCTTTAGACCTACGGTTGTAGTAAGCCGCATGTCTTTTCCTGGCCTTTTTCAAGTTTTGATTTGCCAGAGTCCATCCCTTGTGGAGTTTTTCTTTCAGTTCCTCCACGTATTGATAGGATGAGATCACTTCTTCTGACGTCCCCTCTTCAGTCCAACTCCTCAACATGGCTTCCAACGGTCCTTTGATTGGACGACCAAACAGCAACGTAGCGGGTGGTAGTCCTGTTGAGCCATGAGGAACTTCCCGATAGGCAAAGAGTGCTGCTGGGATATATTCATCCCACCTATCAGGTTTTTCCTGCGCTAGTTTCCTGAGCATTGTCATCAACGTGCCGTTGACACGCTCTACTTGTCCATTGGCTTGAGGGTGGTAAGGGCTGGTATGTATGTGGTTAGAGTGAAACACCCTAAATACCTCCTCCATGAGTTTTCCACAAAACTGAGATCCATTGTCCGTCAGAATTTGATCCGGAAAGCCTAATCTGGTAAAGGCCTCCATCAGTGCGTCCGCCACTCTTTTCGAGTCAATCGTGGTCAACGGTATAGCCTCACCCCACATTGTACAGCAATCCACCATTGTGAGTATATACATGTTCCTCTTCCTAGTCCTGGGAAGTGGACCCACGATATCGATGGCTACCCTCTCGAAAGGAGAGTTCATGATGGGCATCTCACCCAACATCACCGGTGCTGTCCAGTGTTTCGGTGCCACCCTCTGGCACTCAGGGCATGACTTCACATACCGACGCACATCATCTGTCATTCCCGGCCAATAGTAGTGGCAGGAAATCCGCTGCATGGTGGCGGCAATACCCATGTGTCCACTAAAGGAGATGGTATGCCCCATATGAAGAATCTGGGACCGATGAGCTTTCGGGACGACCAACTGACCGTATAGGTTGTCTCCCCTTCCTGCTCTCCTGTAGAGTATCCTATTCTTCATGTAGTACTGCCCCCGTCCTGGTGGATCAGCACTTTTCTGCAGCTTTTTGTAGCAAGGACGTAAAGTATCATCCTCACTCTGGGCAGTTCGTAGCTCCCCCGGCATTGGGTTAGTCACAATTGCGTCTGCCTCTTCCGTTTTCGTCTGAGAGCGAGTCTGCATTGCTCCCATATGAATTGGCTCCCTGGGCATTCCCAGAAAGACATACCGGCAACCTAGGATGACTGGAAAAATGGGATCGGTCAATACAGCGGCCTTGATGGTGCCGGTGACGTACCTTGACCGAATCTCCACATTAGCAATGGGCAACTTCATGACTACAGCACTCTTCTGTGCAGGCTGTATATCCAAGGTTTCACCTGTGAATTGTTCTAGATGTACTAGATCCGCAGAAATCACGGCCTCCCCGTCCAGTCCTGTGTCGTATAAACACTCCACTTGACGACCGTTAACCTCTACCAATTCCACTACAGGTGGTTTTTCCTGGTCTGGAGTCTCTTCCTCGGCCTCAACCTGTTCGGTGGGCTCCACCTTAGGTTTCCCTGAGCACACGACGAATTGAGTGTCTCCTGACTTTTCCCTGCAGTCAATAGCATTGTGCGTATTCGACTGACATTGGTTGCACCATTTCCCTGTCCTAGATTTTCTATTGTCGGACTTGAATGAGCTCTCCTGGTGGCGAGCTTCCTTGTTGACCTTGGCATTTTCCGTGACAACCTCCTTGGAAGTCACTTGACATGCTGCAAAGTGAGGGTTCTTAGCCTTCGATTTGCAGTCCCTCGTATTGTGAGAGGGTGACTTACAAATTGAACACCACTTCTCCGACCACGGTCGTTTAGGTGTAGAGCTTGAAGTGCTCTTGCTTCCCTCCTTCTTCTTCTCTGAACTATCCTCTGATTTTTGCACATAAGGTTCCCACTTTTTTGTTCCTGAGTTTTTGGCTTTCTTCTTGTCATGTTTCTCTTGACTTTTGGTGTTGGTGGAAAGGTTTTCCCCTGCCTCCCCATGTACCTCGACGAACCGTTCTGCTAATTTATTCACGAGGTCAATACGTTCCGCTCCTTGTTCTCCCAGGAACGTCCTGAGAGGTTTAGACATTTGCTTCTTCAGCTGGTCGACCACCATGAGCTCTTCCAGACTCTCATAGTCATGTGCGAACCCAGCCAAATCCATCCACTTATGGAGATAAGATTTAAGACGCAAACTGTAGGCGGCAAACAACTCTCCCGGTTCTCGTTTCGCTGCTCGAAATTTTTTCCGGTAGGTATGTGACGTAACCTCGAATCGTTTCAGCAGAGCCGTCTTTAACTCATCATAATTGTTCTCATGTCCTGGTGGCAGGCGAGTATAAACCTCGTATCCCGTCCCGCGTAATCCCTGGGATAGCTTAAGATTCCATTTGTTACGCTCCAGACCCATAGCAACTGACATAGCCTCGAAGCGTTGAAGGTATTGATTCAATCTTCTCTTTGTCCTCCTCGTAGACCGCTAAAGGAAACTTCATAGCATGGTACCCATGTCCACCTACTGGTGTTGATCCTGGGATGGAGGAACCTCCAACTGCTCCCTCAGTTTCTCCATTAGATTGACTCTTCAACTCGAGTTCCCTCATCCGGTACTCGTGCTCCCTTTTCTGTGCTTCCTGTTCAGCTTCTAATTTCCTAGCTGCTTGCTCAGCTTCAAATTTCCTAGCTGCTTGCTCAGCTTCCAATTTCCTAGCTGCTTGCTCAGCTTCCAATTCCATCCTTCTCAATTCCAGCTCGGCCTTTCGATCTTCCCGTTCCGCTTGACGATACTCTCTCTCCACTTCCTGTATGTAATCCGTTAGAGAAGACCCAGCCAATCCCATTTCTTCCCCCCTTGCCTTTAATTCTAACGTGCTAAGTTTAGGGGTGGCCATTATACAGAGAGGTAAGCTAGCAGGTCTAGTACAATATAACTGCAAATTACTATACCGATATATGAACAAGTACTATAAATCTAGATATTACCACACACAGTACATTCACTCAGTGACAAGAGTAGAATCAGGACCACAGACCTATGCAGACGTGTGAAGTGTGAACAGGTAAGATATTAGTCCTAACCCCTATCCACATTCACTCTAGCTGGATTCTCTAAACTGATATCTCCCTCTTATAACTAAGGATCCCGTGTCAAAAGACCCCGTTGTCAGAAGATCCCACTGTCAAAGGTTCCTGCTTGCAGGAGATCTCGCTGTCCAAGGATTCCGTTTACGGGGGATCCCGCTGTCCAAGGATCCCGTTTATGAGAGATCTCGTTGTCCAAAGATCACGTTTACGATAGATCCCGCTGTCCAAAGATCACGTTTACGAGAGATCTCGCTGTCCAAAGATCACGTTTACGAGAGATCCCGCTGTCCAAAGATCACGTTTACGAGAGATCCCACTGTCCAAATATCACGTTTACGAGCCCCCAATAATGTCGTGTCCTCCTTTAAAGTGTCGTCCCTGGAGTGAGGAGATCCGACACCCACATTATTATTTTTTTTCCCCCTCAATATTCTGGAGAATCCACCAGCTTCCGTCCAACACACTCCATCAGCCTATGGACACCTTTTCCTATCACTCTCACACTGTCGTACTATGCCCCCTTCTCATACTTCCCCAACGCAACATACTCAACAACTCTTGCTTCTAGAAATTAATAAAGATTAATTTATTAAAATAAAAGTGTAACGTGTATGAGACGTGTATGCGAAGAAAATGTGTGACGTGTTCTATAAAGTGTGTAGACTCTGTCTCTCAGACATCAACTCAGTCAGCTGATCACAGCAAAGATAGACCACAGCACGTTACGTCAGAACAAGTACGTCTCACCCGTTGCCGGAACCATCTTGCCGGATAATGTTTTGCCTCTGTAGACCTCTGGTAATCCAATTTCATGAACATCCGAAATAGACACCGGTGGTATTAAGAGTTAATCAGGGACCGGTTGCACTCTACACAATGTCCGTTCCTAATGTTCCTAAACAAACTGCACAAGTCTTTTGCAGTGTGTACGCAGTTAGTTAGTTAGTTAGTTAACAGATCATCCTCGTTGCACATCGAACCACTCAGTTCATAAGTGCTAATTACTAATGTTAATTGTTACTGTACTAACACTAGGTACTATTAGCCGGTTCTCGGTTCGTTACTACTGTCTGATGCTGTGTGGTGCATCAGTATGCATCACTATCTTTGGTGAATCAACTTCCTCCTAGCTTCAGTTACGTTCTGTATGCAACTTTATTGATTCTTGAACTGGTGTTCTTCAGAATGGGTTTTTTAATTCTTCCCAAAACTTGTAGAGTTTCCTTGGATCTGGTAGGGAACCTTAAATGGCACAACTGCAGTCCTATAAATCATATCTACATCTGCCATATAGGCACGTGTAAAATTAAGTCACTAATTAACACACGGTAGATATTATTTCCACTGGCACTGCAGTGCCCTGGCACTCTGACTAGAGCATTTATCAAGTCCACCCTAGTTGATCTCAACTCGAGTTTATATGGCAAACTACCAAAGTTGTCCACGTGACGTTATCCTTTTCGCCCCCACACAGGTGTTATTTGGACATATCAGCCATTTGCAAGAATCTATTTTCCTGGCTTTAGTCCTGTCAAAGTTGTCAGTAATTGTTAAGATTTTCAAAACAAGCCAGCAAGTTTATGTCTACTTCCAACAAAGAGTTGCAAATAACCCCGTCAACTTCTCGATGTGCCGGAAACCAAGAATTGACAGATGCACTGTTTTCCTGTCTCTCGCTGCCAATTCCGGTTTGTCTCTGACTGTTGACAAACTGTCAATCTTCTGTTCAGTGGTGACAATCCCAGCAGCCATTTCCGTCTGATGTCCGGCAGTATAAGTGACAGACAGGGCTGTTCCATCTACTGCGCCGGGCAAGGCTATGTAATTCTAAATGTTTACAAACTGCCAACGCGGTGTATCCATTCCTTTTCACTCACCACCAAATGTGTATATGGGCTGACCTGATGTAACCTGTGCAGCTGTGTTTACTCTGTTAGTACGACTGTTGTGGGCCCAGAAAATATACGCCCAGCAAACGTCGGTAAATTTATCTGTTTAACTCATGGCAATCTCGCGACAATTCGTATTTCTGTCCGTCCACGATATTCTTTGCATGTTCCTCAGAAATCCCATGCCTTGAACAAATTGTCCTACAAAGATGTGCACATACACATCTAGTGGGAGCCACGTAGCGTAGCATGTAGCTGCTTGCCAGTAGGCATGGTTGAGACTCGCATCCAGACGCATTATTAACAATATTAACATTGATCTGACCTGCCAGGTCGACCCAGCCTTCTTCTTCTTCTTTTGTTCGCTTGAAACATGTCTACAACTGCAATGTCGTCTAAACTGTGCACCAGGAAATGTCTCAGAAGTGAGACGTGGAAGTGGAGTGAACTTAATAATATTTCCTCTGGATTGTCGAATTGTCTATACAAAAGCAGGCCTAGAACCATGTGCCCAATACGACTTATTATGTATAAAAGAGTCCATTACCACTTGTATGCCCCTGTAGCAAAACCTGTTAGATTCTTCATGTCATTCTTTGAGTTCTGTTGGATTCAATGTACGTGTGCAGTTTGCTTCTAGCATGTACGGCATTGTCTTCTGCAGATCCTACAGGCTTCGTGGAGTTTGGCATCTAGACTTGTTGCATCCGGCCATAGAACTGAAGCATCCGGACTGTATTTAGTATAATGCTGTAGTATTTGTTCTGCGTGGGATGCTTGCCGGTGTGCACACATAGTTGTGGAGCCTAGTTTTAGTGGTGTATACAAGCGGCTATTGAGGTTGGTGTATCCTGTTTTTAGTTTAAGAAGACTAACTTATCTAGTCCTGATAAAAGATAATGGATAGTTAAAGAATACTCCAGTGATTTAACAGGGCCTTGTGAGTGATTTTAGTGTATTTTATTTTGTCATTGTTATATATACCTGAAAAGTATGGTTGTTCTGCCTCGGGACCTATTGTTTTAAATAACTGTTCAGACCTCTAATTTTATGTTGCATCGCCAAGGATGGGATCCTCGGCAGACTAGTTCTACATCGTTGACATATTTGAAGCAGTGCACATTGTAGTTCTTTGTGCCTTGTTGGACAGACAGACAGACAGACAGACAGACAGACAGACAGACAGACAGACAGACAGACAGACAGACAGACAGACAGATAGTCGGTAACGGGAACGAGAACTTATATGACTACTTATATGAATTAAATGAGATGCTCCCCACCAGGGACTGGGCTAAGCCGGGCCGGGTCAGCTAGTATATATATATATATATATATATATATATATATATATATATATATATATATATATATATATATATATATATATATATATATATTGTCTTCTAGTTTTACGAATTCTTTAGATGATGATAAGTTAGATGTGAATAGAAGAATTAGCTGGGTGAGTGTGTGTGTAGAGTTTTAATTGAACAGGACATGTAGCTGGGTGTGAATATGTGTGCGTGTGGGACTGTTGCATCACAACATGATAAGTTACATTTTATTTTAATGAAAGGGCACATGTGAACAATGTAACAGTGATTGCGTAACCCTCATTATGATTGTTGCATTTGTACCATGTTCTATGTTTGTCGGGAATTTCTTTCGGACGCAACCATAAGGAACGCTTGCCTGCGGAAGTGATTTAAGGGCTAGGATGTTTATTCCACCTCAGACAGACGGAAGCGTCTTGCCTTACCGAGGGACAGAACTAACGTCTCACGTATTAGAAATGCCTACGCCACACACACCTGGTCTGTACGACTGACAGGTAAATATTAAAAGGGCAGATACTAGTATTGCAAATTGTGCATGTGTGATCTGTATACGTGTGTGAGTGTTGAACGGTCGAATACAAAAAAGCGTTTTGATAGGACTGGGGAAAATCACGCAAGCGAGCTATGCTGTGCTACAAAGTGCGAGTGTTAAATGCAAATATTTACTAGCATTATGAATGAGAAGTTTAAACGTAATTAGGTTAAAATCAACCTAGCACTCTGCTCTCTTAAAAATATAACAATGGGTAGCCAAAGAATAAATAACACGGGAAACAAACAACAGAAACATGTGCTACATGAAGCCCAAGGGAATAGATTGAAATGAAAGCAGGGAATTAAATGAGTGGCGGACAGCTGTTGGGGTGCCTTTGTTCCATTTATTTTGTGTTCGTAAGCCAAACAACAATTATTTTCCAATAAAGTCTTTTCAGCACAAACAGTTAAAAGAGTCACGAAGATGCTTTTAATCAGAGGCATATTTCCAAAGGCACAAAGAAAAAAAAAGACTGTTGAAGTGCTACATAGAACCTGGTCTGTTATATGGAAGTGAAACATGGACACCAAGCAGACAAGCAGAGAAACATCTGATGTCACTAGAGATGTAGTTTGTGAGGAAAATGCAGAGAACACAATGGACAGACAGAAAAATCAATAAGGAAGTTGTAAAAGAAACAAGTGAAACCCGTAAACTGATTACATAAATTAGATGTAGACAGTTAATATTTGTTGGACACGTTATTAGAAACAAATATGAACTAGAAAACTAAGTGACAACTGATTGAGAGGGAAGACAGTGATAAATATATGCGTGATATGGCCACATGACACAAGCGGGATAGGAACACATATAGCTGATCCACAACACTGGTGATCGTTTGAGATGGCAACACATGACACCCAATGATTATCGGCATGGCACATTATGATGATGGATGAAAACTATACTAGTATCGATCCCAAAGAAAGATTAAGCCCAGCCAGAACGATGTAGGAAACGACATATCAGTTTTCGTAGCTGTGTAGATCGATCTATGGAGAGCGTGACAGTCTGGCTAATGAGATAGCTTGAAGAAAAACATACTGTTAAAAAAAAAACGCAACATTGTTTGTGTTACTTTTATAAAAGATAATCGCTGATTGGACATCAGTCTACCTATTGACTGTGTCCACCTGGTCATTAACATCTCGTGGTTACCTGAATTGTACTCATATCATGATTCGTGAGGTCATGAAAGAGGTCAAGGTCAAAACAACATTTTTGACAATAACTCGTGACAGGTTCATGATAATCCCGTGAAACTTACTGAACACAAAACTCTCGGACCATATTATTGAATGTCTATAAAAGATTGACCCTCCTCGAATAAATACAGTTGAAAATTCAATGCGCAAGTATGGCTCATATCACTACAGAACAACGACTCATCATCATTAGACGTTTACAGGCTGGACAGTCACAAAGTATAGTAGCCAGAGAATTTAATGTGATTAGAAACACCATTTGTCGCCTTTGGAGACGATTTCAAGAAACTGGCACAGTGGCAGATTGGCAGCACAGTGTAAGACCCAGAATCACAAATGCTGCCGAAGACCGCTTCATACGGCCGCGTCACCCTAGGAACCGATTTGCATCTGCGTCCTCCACAGTCCAGTCAATGGCAGGAGCTCGTCGAATTGCAGATCAAACTGTCAGGAACCGTCTGCACGACGCTGGTCTTTGGGCTAGAAGACCCTACAGAGATCCTGTTCTTACGGACCAGCATCGCCAGATCCGACAGCGGTGGACGAATTAGCATAGTCAATAAAATATTGGCACAAGTTTACAATTGAAACTGCAATAATGTTGCATTTTTTAAAAACAGTGTATATTGTAACTCCACAAGCGAATGAATTCAGAAAGTTCAAAGCCCCTGAATGTCTAATAACTTATACAAATCCGGAAAAAGGTGGATGACGTCCGTTAGAAACAAGCACACTGGACGACTGGATCTATCAGAAAAAGCATTTGATAAAGTATTGAATGAGGAATTGAAAGTAACGTTGCAAAAAATAAGTAAATAAACAAATGCAGATCTGTACATATGAATCAGGTGCTACCACGGGAACAGAATTGATGCGACAAAAATTCATGGACACACAAGCAAGGAGATACTGTTGGAGTAAGGTGTCTAAACATGAGAATTATGTCACAAAAATCGGTCCTAGCAATAAATGGACATATATAAATAAAGATGTCAGTGGCAACTTGAAAATACGCGACTGACTTCAGAGCCGAGGCAGAGGCATTGATAACTGGGGCAGAAATGTTGGTAGGAAAAACATAGAAACACAAAGCTGCCTTCACGAGAAACTGAAAGGCTTAAAAACAACATTCCATAACCTATGCTAGAAATCCAAAAGAGATATCGCTGAACCAATCTCATTGCAATATCTGGAAAAGACTTACAATTTAGTCAAAAACGGTGAGAAACATCCTCAAATTGATACATGGACACATTTCGACGGGCCTAATTAAGTTGCAGCTACAGAAATAAGCGGAAAGTAGTATTTTCAGGCTATCAGAAAGATAATTGCAAGAACATGTAGCAATATTTAGAATCTGCGCAGGACATGACTGTCTAAAATAACAAGGGCACAACAAGTTGAGGATAAGACCTACAGCTAGTGAGTTAGTTAGTCGACAGATCATCCTCATTGCACATCGGACCATTCAGTCCATAAGTGCTCGGATCCCCTCCTCAGCAAATACCGCAGCATGTAGCGGCTAACGACACCAGCTCTGTGTTGGTTTATCAGTCTTCTTTGGCTTCCTGCGTAGTGTTCTTGTTTGGATAAGACCTACAGTTCAGTGTAAATGGAAATGCCAGTTAGCAAATTAACGACATGATCGTCTAAGACAGTGGTTCTCAACCGGTGGGGAATCCCCACTCCCCCTCCCCCCAGGGGGGAATTTTAGGGTTTCCAGGTGGGGGGGGGGGAATTAAGATCATTTCAAGATCGCATTAATACAAGAACCGATTACTTGATATTGTTTTTCCTTTCATACTTTATGGTTCTGTACATCTCACCCGTCTGAAATTCATTTTATAACTTAAGTAGGCTCGCAAATCACATTTTATGTAGACGTCTAGACTTGTGTTAGTATGTGCTATTAAATTAAGCTTCCATTATTACGTATACTGTGTAGGGACGGGGGGAGATTTTTATGGTGGATATACGAAAGGGGGGAGGTGACGTTCTGAAAATATGGTGAAGGGAGGCACGGGCCAAAAGAAGTTGAGAACCATTGGTCTAATATATGCAAAACATAGAAAACGCATTTAGCGGCCATTTTATGGAGATGTTAGCTTTGGGCGTTTTCTTTTGGTACAATCTGATTGGTGTCTGAAGGGGTATTAAGGCGAGACGAAGGAGAACGAGAAAGAGACCAAGGAGGAGAAGCAGGAGCAGCAGCAGGAGCAGCTGCAGCAGCAGAAGAAGAAGAAGAAGAAGAAGAAGAAGAAGAAGAAGAAGAAGAAGAAGAAGAAGAAGAAGAAGAAGAAGAAGAAGAAGAAGAAGAAGAAGAAGAAGAAGAAGAAGAAGAATGATCGAACACCGAAGAAATTAATACTGTGCTTTAGTAATATCATCTCATCATCTCATCTCATCTTGTTCCACTTGTACCTTGCTGTGTCCAGGTGAAATATAAACTGAGGATGAGTTTCCGTTTATGGGCTTCATATATTGAGCTTTCTATGGACTCTGCTATTCCCTCTGTCGATCGTTTACATAGCAGGCAGGTTCTTCTGCTTTCATTTGGTCTGTACATCAATGCTTGTTGTAGTATATTATATTAGTTAGTTGATAAACTAGTTTCATGGCCAAAACATTTCATTTGCTTTCTTCTAATAAAATCTAGGGCTCCTGTAACACACACTTTAGTCCTGATTTCTCTAATTCTGGTTTTGTCTCTTCTTGATACATTGAGTATTATTCTCAGGAATCTCATTTCTGCAGTTGAGTTTTCTTTTCACTTTTTGTGTCATTGTCCAGGTTTTGCATTGGTAGCATGGAGCTGTTAGGAAAATTGTGCTGCAGAGTGCTTTCTTAGTAACTATTGATACATGTTTGTTCTTTAGTATTGGTGCCATTTGTTCAATGAGTTGGTTTTTCTTATTACATCGTTTCTCGATCTCGTCTTCTGATTTGCCATTTGATGATATTTTATTTCCTAAATACTTGAAGCTTTTTACTTGTTTCGGGGTGTGTTCAGTTAGATGAATCTTTGCTGTTTTTTCTTCTTTGGTTATATTCATTACCTCTGTTTTACTTGTGCTAATTTTCATGTTATGTTCCATACACACTTCGTTTAAACGCGATTTTATATGCTAAAGTGCAACTACTTTCGATCCAGACATTCAAAGTTTTAAAGTAACAACATCTTGGGATATAGAAATGTTAAGTAACAGCATCTCTGGTTATGGAGATTTTAAGTAACATTATCTTTAGGACACAGAGATGTTAAGTAACAGCTACGTGATAGAGGCAGAGTTACATAAAATATAAAGTTACAAATTAGTAAAAGACCTGCGAGTTTAATCGCCGGCTGCAGTTCGGAATTTAGAGTAAATTTGTTATAAACTCCCCCCAATTACACCGCACCTATTAGAGACAATTACTGGTAGCTTAAAAAACCGGATCTCGAAGATTGGATTTTAAAGATTTGTGGTTATCAGAGGAAATTATTAATCCTCTACCAGATGAGAATCCCAGACTATCACAGGCATTTTGTTACTTCCTGTAGGCCGGCTAAAGTTAATGTCGTCCTCAGGACACCGGATGTTGCGTGACCTTATTTAAGAAAACAAGTCAGTACATCACACACACTCACAGATCCTCACTCCTAAAGAACAAACACACACAAACACTGTATATTATAATTATTGTCATACATACATACATACATACATACATACATACGTACATACATACATACATACATACATACATACATACATACATACATACATACATACATACATACATACATACATACCTACCTACCTACCTACCTACCTACCTACCCCTACCTACCTACCTACCTACCTACCTACATACATACCTACATACATATATACATTCATACATACATACATACAAACAGACAGACAGACAGACAGACAGACAGACAGACAGACAGACAGACAGACAGACAGACAGACAGACAGACAGACGGGCAGGCATTATGAACCCTGAGTATAGACACATTAAACGCTAAACATGATAAAAATGTATACATAAATACATACAAATATACGAAGACACACACACACTTACACATACAGAGTTCAGTTTGACTTGTCTGTCCAACCTGTCAGGAATTTTCCAGATTCACACAACTTGAGCTAGATTAAACACTGCTCGCTAGGTGATCATCTGGTCTTTGTGGGCTATGGAGAGAGGGTTCCTGAAGATAATCCTGTTAGACAAACAGGCTTAGCTGTCTACGTCTGGGACATTGATTGAAATATGACAACTATGTCCTCTTTGTCTTAGATCCCTTGTCCTAATAAGTTTAACAATTTATGTAATGCCATTTGTAATATATAGTTGTGTGTGGGTGTGTGTGTGTGTGTGCGCGCGCGCGTGCGTGTGTGCGTGCGCGCGTGTGTGTGTGTGTGTGTCCCAAAACAAAAGTTCACGGATCTGTTCACAAACGCTGCAAAGGCAAATACTGGTTAGGGTGCTGAGATGAAGTCTTACATTATAAAACATCACAAAATGGGAGTCTCTGTGTCGAAGTGGTTACCATGCCAACCTCGCGCTTCAAAGATTGTGGGTTCGATTCCGGGCATACGTCATTTCGTTCACCAGTGCAGTTTTCTCGTATAGTTCTGACGGTCGTCGCTGGGGCTACGGAGTTTGTGCTTTGTGCGACGCTTTGGGCAATCCGTCCTGCGGAAAGAGACCGAACCATTTGTGATAAAACCAGGTGGAATAAAGTCGAACCTAATACCTGTTCAACCTTTTATCTTTAATCATAACATGCTCAAAATGTGTCCTCGGCTGGTCTTCTATCCATATTTTCGCCTCTGACAATTACCCATGTAGATCTTTAACAAAATGCAATTACCTTTTATTTGGGTTGGCTACACAACAACAGTGCAATTAAAAAAAGATTTTGTCATACCGCACCTAGGGATTGAAGATTACACCAGGACAGTTGTAATGGGAGGTGCTCCTGCAATCGAATAAATAACCACGGTTCTAAGCATTGTATTCTTCAATTTCATTTTTCTCTTATTTGATCTAATGGTGGCCCATACTCCACCAACCACCTCACTCCAAGCCATATTTTCCTTTACTATCTTCTGCCGATGCATCAGAGATAAGTCAGGGATGATGACTCGTTAAGGTTGTTTCCACATCCCATCATGCTATGTGTGTGGTTAAAAAAAAATTCTTCCTGTCATCTTATTTGGCTAGCGGATGGAGAATACGATACACACACACACACACACATCGTGATTATAACTGACTCAGAAAGCATGCTGAGTAGGGTGAGGACAGGCAGGCTTCGTGCCGAATGGCTTGCTTCGCTTCGGAAGTCACAGGTGGTAAGCATCGTCTGGATCTTTTCTCCGGGGCATGCTGGTATTCTGGGGAATGAACAGACGGACAGATTGGCTGGCTCTGCAAAACTTGGTGGAATATTGATGCATGATAAGGCAGACGTGGTTGCGGCCTTGTGGGAGCACGTTTACACCTCGGAGGAGCAAATGGATCACCATGGTCTGGCAAGAATGCGACAGCGTGGAATGACGAGGGGATCTGGCCGATGCTCGACGCTTACAGGAAAGGCGAGACGCACATATAATCAGATTGCTAATGGTACTATTGGAGTTGGAATTCTTCGCTGGCTTCTGAGGATGGAGACGGAGCGCTTATGAGAATGCCCCGAATGCTGTGATGTCGGTTCCTAAATCAATCAATCAATCAATCAATTATTTGGCTAGGTCATTGCGCGCGCGTGCTCGCGTGTGTGTGTGTGTGTGTGTGTGTGTGTGTGTGTGTGTGTGTGTGTGTGGCTAGTTCTTGATTTCTTTAATTTTCCAGGATTGGATTTGGTTGTCAGTCTCACGCCAACTATTAGACGCCTTTTACGACAAGAATTACAGGGTACAGTATTACTGTTCTTTACTGTCCTTATGCCGGTCTCTCTGGCCGAGGGGTTACACCACTTTCTCCGTAATCCCGTTTATCACGCAGTCTCGTAGCGAGTGAGAACTGGGAGAGGTTCGTCCCCCGCTGGTGACTTGCGGGATAACTGTGCCGGCCGCTCAGAAAGCAATGGCAAACTACTGAGCGTAATCTTGCCAAGAAATCAACAGACAGCTGAAAGATGCTGCTGTTGACAGCGATGTCCTGTAAAAGGATATGCGAATTTTAAAAAAAAACTGTCCTTATGAGCGCCAGTAACAAATGGAAACAACCGTAAACTGTCAAAAACTGTCATTATCAATGGTCTAGAAAGAATGCGGCAGCAAGGGGTGGTCAGAGTACCTGGT
Source organism: Cepaea nemoralis (assembly GCA_014155875.1). Taxonomy (NCBI): domain Eukaryota; kingdom Metazoa; phylum Mollusca; class Gastropoda; order Stylommatophora; family Helicidae; genus Cepaea; species Cepaea nemoralis. Next base: position 807,702 of record JACEFZ010019207.1, read on the forward strand.
CGACAGTCGACACTCAGAGGTAAAGTAAGAAGGCCATATAATCAGATTGCAACTGGCATGATTAGTATTGGAACTCTACGCTAACTGTTGAAGATGAGGGCTCAGCGCTTATGGGAATGCCTCGAGTGCCGTGATGTCGGGCCTTGACTCAACTCAACTGTTATTAATGCCTATAGTATCTTGCGGCGTAGGGCAGGGGAGTATTCAGCTGAAAAATACTATATATGTATATAAGATCACATTAAAATGTATCATTTTTCTCATCGTTTCTTTGTCTTCTGACTTGTTTACTATTGACTGGATCTTGCAGCTGAAATTGTTTACTGGATAAGGTAAGCAGCCTCATACTAATTCTCCTTAGTCGACTCTTACGGCATGCATGGCAGAGTACATTGTTACTGTTCTTTGCTTCACTTATGGGCCCAGCTAACACACGGGCGAAGTCAGAAAACATATAATATTGAAAATTATCACGAAAATATTAGAAAATATGCACGCTCGTAATATGATTGATTGAGTGATGCTACAGCACTGACAAGAAACACGAAGCAAAGTTCAGCATTTACACATTTGATGGCCGAGAAAATGATGAATTGAAAGATGGCGCTTGTTCAGCTAAAAAATAAAGTCGAAAATTATGCATTTCATTCCTGTAATAATGGGACAGTAAAAATAAGTTACACGTGAATAAGGGGGGAAATACGTATGAGAACGTTAAGAAATATTAAATAGATTCTACGCATTGTGACAGCGGATGTAATATGTGCATTAGCCGTAGCTTATGTAGAGTCAAGAAACAAATAACAACCTCAAATCGATTAGGGGAAATTAGTCGTAGACGGTCACGTTTTTGAGCACGTGATGAGGAGCAAAATACTTGAAAACATTGTGATAACTTTGAAATGTGATTGGGAAAAGAGAAAGGTGAAGACACAGTGATACAGACCTGAGTGGTTTGGTCACATGGCTTAATGCGAGCAAGAACACTGAGCTGATCCGAAACTCTGGTTATCGTCTGATTTTGACTAGCCATGGCCACCCACGTGTATCTGGATGGCACAAGGTGTTGATGACCCTAAGTCAATCATTAACATATTCAAAGAATACCAAGTGATGTCATTACATTTCAGTAGCATGTCACTTGCAGAACCGTCCAGAAAACCTCTCTGCCATAAACAAGATGCCCTGCGTCCGATACACGCATCTGGAGATCATCTGTCACATCCTGCACCCAACTTCTATTTGGCATTCCTCTTCATATCCACAATTTATTCAGTTGTTTTAGTTTTTAAAAGGCAATACATTTTCGTCTTTTAATTTCTTTCATTGTGTCAGTATTGTTGGTAATTAATGACCCCAGATATTCGAAATTGTCCACCACCTCCAATGTTTCCTCATTAACATTTCTTTCTTTCTCCATAGTAGTTGTATCTGTATGCATTATCTTTGTGTTAGCTATGTTAAGAAATATATTGTGATTTTCACTATTCTTTTGGGTTGAGGTTATTAGTTTTTCTATACCTTCTGTGATGTGAATAATAATAAGGTGTTATCAGCATGTCGTATCTCTGGTATTTCATGACCACCGATATTTTGGGCATCATATTGCTCCTTGGTTACATCATCACTGACATTTCTCATTATATTTTCGGCGTACAGGTTAAACAAATTAGGTGATAGCACACAGCCTTGATGGACTCCTTGCTTGATGTCAAACCAGTCTGATGTCTTGCCATGTATTATAACTGCTGCTTGTTGGTCTTTTATTGTTTTACAAGTTGCATATCCATTACAGGACGTTGCAGTCAACACCAGAATTTTTCAGCTATTGTTGATAATCTTGGCAAGATTATGCTCAGTAGTTTGCCATTGCTCACATACACCGTAAGTAATCAACGCGACGCGATCCGCTACAAAATCTCGCGCAGCTGTGTTCCTCACGTGGATATACGGGATTACGAGAAAGTCGTTAACCGCATCGCCAGGAAGACCGGCTGTTGGTCTAGATAAGGCATTTTAGAGAGTTGTACTACATGTGATGAACGGCATATTTTCCTCATGATTTCCCAAAGTTTCTGCTGTTGTATACAGTCAAATGTGTGTGAATAATCCACATAACATGAGTATAGATGTACACTACATAGATTGCTTAAATTCGACTTGAATCTCTTCCTCCATTTTCTTATGAAGTCTTCCCATTATGATTATTAGTAGAATTTTACTTGCATGATTGATCAAGGCAATAGTCCTATAGTTGGTGCATAATTTCAGGTAGCTCTTTTTGGAATGAAGATAGCTCTCTTCCAATCTTTTGGCCATATACCATATTTCCACATCTATTTTACAAAATGCGTGATAGATTTGTATGTTTCGTATCACCCCGCTTAAATTAATTTAGCTAGTATATTATCATATCCGGGTGATTTGCCATTCTTCAGGCTCTTTATTGCCTAAACAATTTCATCTAATGAGAGTTCATGTTCTGTCTCTGCTGTTATTGGTTCTTGAATCTCTTTCATATCATCCATAGTCATTCATATCATACATTCCGCTGCAGTATTACTGCCACCGTTCTAGAAGTTTTCTAGACTCCATTAGGGTGTTTTCCAACTTGTCACAGATAACATTTAATTGCGGTTGAACATTTTCTGTCATGCGATGTCATCAGATCTAAATCTAAAGTAGTACAATAACAAAGTTAATTACAAAACCTCTTATTTTCAATACAGTAGACCAGACCCGTCATTTCTCTCTCGCTCTCTCATTATCTCACTTTCCCTCTGTCTGTCTATCTATCTGTCTGTCTGTCTGTCTGTCTGTCTGTCTGTCTGTCTGTCTGTCTGTCTGTCTGTCTGTCCGTCCGTCCGTCCGTCCGTCCGTATGTCTGTCTGTCTGTCTGTCTGTCTGTCTGTCTGTCTGTCTGTCTGTCCCTGCTGTCTCTACGACTCTGTCGCCTAAGTCTGTTTGTCTGTTTGTCTGTCTCTCTGTCTCTGTCTCTGTCTCTCTCTCTCTCTCTCTCTCTCTCTCTCTCTCTCTCTCTCTCTCTCTCTCTCTCTCTCTCTCTCTCTCTCTCTCTCTCTCTCTCCTTCTCGCTCTCTTTATCTCTCGAGCTCGCGCACGCTGTTTGTGTGTTTAATGAATAAATTGAACACTTGCAAATGTGTGTGTGTGTGTGTGTGAATGTGTGTGTGTGTGTGTGAATATGTTTGTGTGTGTGAATATGTGTGTGTATGTGTGTTTGTCAATAATTACAGGTTAATTATGAACACACGAAAACTACAAAAAATAATTCTTCACATGACCAAGGATAAAGCCTAATCATTACATTTGCTTTCATCTGTTCAGTGCAGACAAGTCAGTGGCTCAGAAGATAGCATGTTGCTTCCTCTGTATGTTTTTGATGTCGAATAGTATAATCTGCTGATTGTACAGCAATTTAAAAAACAATCTAAGATGCAAAAACAGTTTCAATCTTTTCATATGCCAGAAATAGTTACAAACATAGATAGTTTAATGTTAGACAAGCAGCACTGGATGGGAGGTCACAACATTTAGGTTTAAAACTTCAAAGAGGAGAGACACAAATCAATCAAATAACCTATGTCTCCCCTGGGACAACTTCACTTCAGTTAACAGAATACTGTACCTACTTAGTATCAATGTTGAGAAAAGGGGCGGAATGGATAACGATTTCAGAATAAGACTACAGAAGGCTAGATGAGCTTTTACAACATTGGGAAATGTTTAGAAGTCGTAGGAAATTAAACTTAACACAGAACTTAGAATTATTTAATTTTGCGCTGGGTCGATTTGAACTACTATTCCTAGTGCACTGGACTGATTTTAGCGTGTGGATTAGCTTTCCATAATACCAGTGTCCCTCGACATTAGGCGAACCCACCCTGACTTCAGATGTACTTGTAATTTACGTCCTCAAGTCAAGGACGAGAAGTCAACATTTTAGTCCAACTGACATGTGTAGGGGTTGAACCCGCTACCTCAGCATCAGCACACATGATTCCTAATAACAATCGGTCTTATCTATTCTGCCATGGTGACCTCTACTTAGAATATTCAATTCTAATGTCATGTCGGCACTCCTGTATGGATCAGGGGCGTACTGAACAAGAAAACCAAATAAACTACACGGGTTAACTAACTGGTTCCTGTGCAAAATAAAAGGAATAAAATGGTATAGTAGAATCACCAACGTGGAGTTCATGGGAAGAACTAGACAAATACTAATGATCGAAGATGTGAAGAAAAGATGATGGCTGAGAAAACACAAGAGTAGTATAACCAGGAAAGCCTAAGTCTGGAACCCACATTGAAAAAAACAAAACAAAAATAGAGGAAGACTTAAACACTCACGGAAAAGAAGTAGAGACAGAAATGAACACAATACGGGAAGGACATGGACGGAGCTGCATTGGATAGCTACAGATAAGAAGGCTTGGTTTGAGTTGGCTAAGAGGTTATGTCCCAATGGGTACAAGATGCAGAAGTAGTTTTAAGTGCATATGTTTTGTTGTAATTTTAGTAATCTTATAATGTAGTTAATATTGTAGTTTTAATTGTGTATGTTTTGTTGTAATTTTAGTAATCTTATAATGTAGTCAGTATTGTAGTTTTAATTGTGTATGTTTTGTTGTAATTTTAGTAATCTTATAATGTAGTTAATATTGTAGTTTTAATTGTGTATGTTTTGTTGTAATTTTAGTAATCTTATAATGTAGTCAGTATTGTAGTTTTAATTGTGTATGTTTTGTTGTAATTTTAGTAATCTTATAATGTAGTCAGTATTGTAGTTTTAATTGTGTATGTTTTGTTGTAATTTTAGTAATCTTATAATGTAGTTAATATTGTAGTTTTAATTGTGTATGTTTTGTTGTAATTTTAGTAATCTTATAATGTAGTCAGTATTGTAGTTTTAATTGTGTATGTTTTGTTGTAATTTTAGTAATCTTATAATGTAGTCAGTATTGTAGTTTTAATTGTGTATGTTTTGTTGTAATTTTAGTAATCTTATAATGTAGTTAATATTGTAGTTTTAATTGTGTATGTTTTGTTGTAATTTTAGTAATCTTATAATGTAGTCAGTATTGTAGTTTTAATTGTGTATGTTTTGTTGTAATTTTAGTAATCTTATAATGTAGTCAGTATTGTAGTTTTAATTGTGTATGTTTTGTTGTAATTTTAGTAATCTTATAATGTAGTTAATATTGTAGTTTTAATTGTATATGTTTTGTTGTAATTTTAGTAATCTTATAATGTAGTCAATACTGTAGTTTTAATTGTATATGTTTTGTTGTAATCTTAGTAATCTTAGTATATAGTCAGTATTGTAGTTTTAATTTTATATGTTTTATTGCAATTGTAATAATCTTATAATTTAGTCAGTATTTACTCACATTTATTAGTAACAATCGACTTAACATCACTTGGGATACAACGACACGATATTTCTTCACCAGAAGTCGGAGTATAGGAATTGTGATTGTTTGCGTAGAGGACTAATTGTGAATGGACCGATGTCGTATGTAACTGATCATATCTGCTACTGTAACAGTTGGTGCCAAAAGTCTTAGCTGGTAGTGGTTCAGGAGTCTTCCGTGGTGCTCTGGATCAATTATGGTGATGATATTCCTCCACAACATCATCGTCTTAGATCATCAAACATAATATCTCTCGATCTGCCTGTTCCTCTTCTACCGGAAATCTTTCCAATCATCACCGTGTTCTCCAATGCCTCTCTTCTAATTCCTCATTACGTGACCAACGATTACTATTTATCTTTTTCCAATAGTTGTATATGCCATTAACATTCTATAATCTCTTTAATAAACTTGTCAAATATGATGCATATTATGCGCCCCTTGTCCACCCTTGACGTGACCAGGTTGGCCTCATTTCCTATACCTAAGTTGCTTCAATATGTAGCGTTAAGTGAACTAATGTTAATTTCTAAATTTCTAAAGAACAATCTTGAAATAATATTTTGGTAATCCCCGAGCCACTCCCTCCCATATCCAGCTGCCTCTCTCCACCAGCGGTTGGACATTGCAATGTTTATAATGGGCATTTGCGCGTCAATCAACGACCAGAGTGGACATCTCAACCTGCTGTTTATGCTAAACAGCCCACCAGGTTACATTAACTGATCACAATGAAAGAAATGAAACGGAACATGTTTCACTTTGATCTCATTTTGTTTCATAAAAAAACCCCAAGATCCTTCTGTGAAAATGTGGTGTTTATGTATATAAGAAGCCACCGTTTTTTACTTACAAAATGTTGCGCAAGTCCATCTAGATTAGAGAATGTGGATAACGAGTAAAATGCCACTTGTAATTAGTTGGAATTTATTCGAGTCAACGAATGCCATTAGAGTTGTTAGCTTGTGTACAACACTTGAAGACTTGACATCTCACTTATGCGAATTCATCATTATCAGCTACATTACTGCCATCGTCATTATCATTATCACCACCGCCAACACCAACACCACAACCACCATCATCAACATCAGGTTGATAAGTGCGATGTGTGATGTTGAAGTGCAATAATCATGTCAGTTCAATTTTCTCTGTTCTCAGCGATTCTCTTTCTCTCAGCGTTAAGTCTGAACCTAAAATAGCCTTGCATACCTGTGTAATGTAATTCATTCCATTAAGACAGTGTTAAGTCTGAACCTATATTCCTGGCATTTGGGTGATCTAAATAAGTATATCAACGTATCATTAAGCCTGAACTTCCTGGCAAAATAGTGTGATATAAATAATTATATTCAGCTTATAATTAAGTGTGAACTATATTCTTGCATATCTGTGTAATGTAAATAATTCTATCCAGTACAGCATTGTCTGAACTTCCTTGTATATATATGTCATGTATATAGTTTATTCAGTACAGCGTTAAGTCTCAACTATATGCGTGAACATCTCTGTAATGTGATTAGTTCTATTCATTTCAACGTTAAGTCTGAACTGCATCACTCTGTGATTAAATAATTCTACACAGCTCAGCGTTAAGTTTGAACTCCTAAAGTCTGTTCACATTTGGGTGCCTCCATATAAACATCCATATATTAGTAACCAACTGAGGGAAAATGATTAGATTTAGCATACAACCTTATCATTATGTCCACCCAACAACAACAAAAATTGTTTGTTCCAATTTTTGTTTATATGCGGAATAAAAATGCGGTCCTCTAAAAGTACTGGAGAGTTTTGGTCAGAGACCATAACTTTATGAAGGGAAAATCCCAACTGCACCTCCCCGCGGTAGAGGATGGAAACACACTACGGTGTGGCTAACACAGCTCTGGGGACCGAGTATCCACCGGAATAAGTGGACAACTCTGCAGCTGAGCAGAGCAGGGCACTCACTTGTCCTTACAGTCGGAAATGGCTGTCAAAGGCAGAGGTAAAAAGACCACCATGTGTATGTGGAAGGCAAGGGGAAACCACCACATTATCTTCCCAAGACTTCATGGCAAAACATATATCAAAGTTAGTGAAGGACGTTAATGGCTGTCTTAGGGCATCTTCGTCCGGTAGGGACAGTCATGAGCCACAGGTGACACCAGACCGTCATCCAGCTACTGATGGCAAAATCTTAACTAAAATAAATTTAGAGTAGGATCATGGAATGTTAGGACATTAAATGAGCTAGGAAAGTTGACCAATGTTCTAAGAGAGATGGATAGCATGAAAATGAATATACTAGGCGTTAGTGAGATGAGATGGAAGGGATCGGGCAAAATTATAGCTGACAATCACACAATAATTTATTCTGGAGGGGATACACATGAAAAAGGTGTAGGAATAATATTAGACGAAAAAACAGCCAAGTCAATTAATAGATACTGGTGTATTTAAGATAGAGTTATTATGGTAAAAATCAAAGGCAAACCAATAGACATAAATATTATACAAGTATATGCACCAACAGCAAGCAGTAGTGATGAAGAAATACAACACTTTTACGACGAAATAGAAATGGCGATGGCTCAAATTGGATCACAAGAAATAAAAATAATACTTGGTGATTTTAATGCAAAAGTAGGAAAGGGAAAAATGGAGGATGTAGTGGGGAATTATGGTTTAGGTACAAGAAATGAAAGAGGGGAAAAGCTAATAGAATGGGCAAATATCAATGATATGATAATTGGAAACACATGGTTTAAACACCATAAAAGACGACTGTACACATGGATAAGCCCTGATAAGAAAATACGCAACCAAATTGACTACATACTAATTAATAAAAGATTTAGAAATGCTTTAATTAATGTAAAGACAATGCCTGGTGCTGACTGTAATAGTGATCATGTACCACTATGTGGACAAATAAAAGTAAGATTAAAGAGAGGGAAAAAAATGGTTAAGAACATGAGACTTAATAAAGAGGTTCTGAAAATAGATAAAGAAATGCAAGAACAATACAGAGTGACTGTGAAAAATAGGTACAATGCAATAACTAAAATACAGAGTATAGATGAACAATGGGAAATGTTAAGGGACTCCATTCATCAAACTAGCAAAGAAGTATTACCGGAGAGAGGCAAAATAGCTAAGAAAAAATGGATGAATGAAGATATCTTAAAACTGATGGACAAAAGAAAACAGAGTAAAAATGACAAACAAGAATACGCTAAGATAAATAAAGAAATAAAAGATAAATGTGGGAAGGCTAAAGAAAGTTGGTTAAACGAGCAATGCAAAAAAATTGAATTAAATTCCATTAAAGATACAAAAAATATGCACAGACAAATCAGTGAGCTTACAGGAAGGAAAATAAGAATAAATACAGGGTGTTTGAAATCAAAAACAGGAAAGATAATATTAGAGGAAGATGCTATAATGAAGAGGTGGAATGAGTATATAAGAGAATTATATGAAGGAGAAAGGGAAGAATTAACAGAAGATAGTAACTTAGAAGGTCCACCTATTCTGAAAGAAGAAGTCGCTGACGCTATGAAACGTATGAAGAAAGGAAAAACAGCTGGGCCAGATGAAATCACAATAGAAGAATTAGAAGTATTGGGAGAATTTGGAGTAGATATATTAACCAAAATGTTGAATGATATTTACAGCAGTGGATATTTACCCAGTGATATGCTGAAATCTGTATTTATAGCTATACCAAAAAGACCAGGAGCAATTGATTGTGAAGATTTTCGTACAATTAACCTTATAAACCATATCACTAAGCTTCTACTCAGAATCATAATGAGAAGAACCAAAAAGAAAATAAAAATGGAAATTAGTGAAGAACAGTATGGATTTGTGGAAGGAAAGGGCACAAACAATGCAATTTATACATTACGGACACTAATAGAAAGGATCAATAGAGAAACAGAGAGACATATATTTGTGCTTCATAGATTATACTAAGGCATTTGATAAAGTAAAACATGATGAACTGATTAAAATGTTGGAAGATATCAACACTGATGGAAAAGATTTAAGAATAATAAAGAATGTTTACTGGAACCAAGTAGCAGCAATTAAAATGGGAAATAAAGAGGGTAGTTACGAACAGATAAAGCTAGGAGTACGACAAGGGTGTGTCTTGTCACCAGATCTTTTCTCCCTGTATAGCGAAGTAATAATGAGAGAGATCAAAGAGATGCCAGGAATACTAGTTGAAGGTTATAATATAAATAATATACGCTATGCAGATGACACAGTATTGGTGGCGTATAATTCAACAGACCTACAACAATTATTAGACGTTGTAGTAACAGAGAGTGCAAGGAAAGGACTCTCCTTGAATATCAAGAAAACAGTAACAATGGTAATATCAAAGAAAATGGTGACACCAAAATGTGACATAGAAATAGAAGGGAAAATCCTTAACCAAGTTGATAATTTTAGATACCTAGGGGCACTTATAACATCAGATGGAAGATGTACAACAGAGATTAGGAGCAGAATAGGGCAGGCAAAAGCCGCATTTCAGAAAATGAAGAGTATCTTATGCAATAAGTCACTATCACTGAATGTAAGAAAGAGAGTGCTGAAATGCTATGTAGAACCAGTTTTGCTGTATGGCAGTGAATCTTGGAATGTAAATGAACACATTAAGAAGAAATTAGAAGCAACAGAGATGTGGTTCCTGAGACGAATGTTGCGAATTCCTTGGACTGCCAGAGTAACTAACGACGACTGCCTGAAACAGGCTAATGAAACTAGAACATTATATACAACAATAAGACAGAGACAAACATCTTTCTTCGGTCATGTGATGAGAAGAGAGGCATTGGAGAACATCGTAACAACTGGAAAGATCGAGCAGAAGAGAGGCAGAGGTAGACCAAGAGAAGTGATGCTGGATGGATTGAGACGGTGGCACGGAGGAATATCAGCAGCAGAGTTGATCCAGAAAACAAAAGACCGAGATCTGTGGAAAGCCATGAACGCCTACGCCAGCCGGCACGGCACTTAATGATGATGATGATGCGGAATATAATTTACGGGTCAGAGATTAAGTCCATATTTTTTAATGTATTACACCTTCACCCTGACATATCCGCGCTTTTTAAAAACATTTCTCGTGGTACACGTTATGGCAAGAAGAGTGCGCAGTTAAATGGGTGCGTTCAGAGGTGTCGTCAATGTGGGTGCTTTCATGAAACGTGATTATATAAATAAATCTTACAATTTATAGCTAATATTTGAATGTGTGAATATTGTTCAATGGGATTGAATGTGAAGTTTTGTACCCTTCAAAGCATCGCTATGAAGTTGTACACATATATTTTGTCAAGAAGCTGATCGCAGGAAACTGTTTTATACTGTTTACAATTTTTTTTGTTGCGTATCCCTTACGGGACGTTGCAGTCAACACCAGCATTTTCAGCTGCTGTTGATGTACGATGCAAATGTTACATTCAGTAGTTTGCCATTGCTTTCTGAACGACTGGCTTCCATACCAGCACGTTATAACATAACGCGACACGGTCTGCTGCACAAATCGGTCGCAGCTGAATTCGAACACCTGGTACCCGGCTCACGAACCGCGTTCGCAAGCCTTCAGCCACGGAGCCGGTTTTCATACTGTTACTAATCCCGAAAAAAGAACGCTGCATGCATTGGGTTTGAGCAAACGGTCATTTAGTCGATGAGTGCAAGAATCTGGAATGAAACCAACATGCGATAAGCAAACGTTAGGTAGAAAGGCAATTGTAGACAGCTTTGACAAGGATGTCATAAGGCGAGCTATTATAAATATGCTGGATGCCAAAGAAACAGGGACTGTAAGAAAACTTAGGGTTTGGTTGATAAGGAACAGTGACATAGAGCTATCCAAAACAACTTTGTGGAAAATTATAAGGACATTAGGCTTCACGTTTAGAAATTTCAATAGAGGTAGAAATATCATTTGCGAGCAACCGCATTTAGGAGCCATGAGAAGCAGATACCTACGTGAAAAAGGGCAATGCGCAAAGAAAATTATGACATCGTGTATTTGGATGAGACGTCGATCAATGCGCACCACACAAGTGAAAAGGAATGACAATCAGTGGATGGAAAGATTAAGCGATATGTGCCCAGTAGTAAAGGACAGCGTTTAGTCATAGCCTATCTAGTAGTACTCATAATGGCTTACTACAGAATGCTGGACTCATGTTCGTATCAAAGTATACAGACAATAGGGATTATCATAATGAGATGAAAGGTAATGTATTTAGATATTGGCTCAAGAATACAGTACTTCCATCCCTTGATAGACCATCTTGTCTAATCATGGACAATGCATCATATCACATTGTTGTTGCCCAAGAAGACAAAATACCTACAGCGTCGAGCACAAAGGAAGCAATACAGATATGGCTCCGAAGGGAAAATATACCATTTCCAGAAACATATTTCAAGCTACAGTTGTTGTCCCTTGTAAAACAGGCGCAAAAAAGCAAGACATATCAAATCGACAAGTTGATAGAAGAGCATGTCCATAGGTGCTTGAGACCTCCGCCGTACAATTCTCATTTAAACCCTATAGAACTTGTGTGGGCTAAAATTAAAGGACAGGTGGCAGCTGACAATACTATATTCAAATTGTCTAACGTCAAGATACTAACCCAGTCCGCGCTATTAAATATTCATAAAAGTTACTGGAATAAATATGAGGACCATGTGTTGAAAGAGGAAGAGGACTATTGGATGGATGGATTTTTATGCAACCGAGAGCAGTCATCAACCTACTGGAATCTTCCGACACAGATTAAATCTGGCAGATCGCAGACCTTAATGCACGTGCACACTTACTGGGATATTTTGCTCCAACTATTCAGACAAATTGTAGGTCCTAAACATTACAGCATCAGCACAATGTCAATGGCAACAGTTTGTATTCCACAGTGATGAATTTTCAATTCCACAAGCCCTAAGCGGTGACAAAAAACTAGTATTGAAAAAAAACAAAAAAACAACAACTACACTAAACGCATTGAATACCAACAGAAGAGTAATATTGCAGTGGAAACTGACATAGTGTGGCAGTTTTTAAAAAAAACGTGAGAACAAACACGTTGTCAAATGAGGGGACAACACACGAACATACGAATCAATCTATAAACTTCAATGAAAAGAGGGCCAACAGCTTGGCCGTTAAGAAGGAAGCCCACTACAGAGACATTCACAGCTATCCATCCATCCATCATGTGCCATGCCGGTAAGCGTGGGCGGTCATGTTCTGCCATCTCACTCGATCACCAGAGTCGTGGATCAGCTCCGTGTTTCTGTCTCGACCATGCCACAAGGCCAAGCCATCCAGGTACTTGCTTCTAGGTCTTCTCCTTGGTCTGTTCCCCTCGATCTTACCAGTTGTCACCAAGTTCTCCAATTCATTTCTTCTCATAACATGCCCAAAAAATTTTGAATGTCTACGTCTAATTTCTCTAATCAATTTACGATCTTCATTTGTTTCTTGAAGGACTTGTTCATTGGTCTTTCTGGCTGTCCATGGTATTCTTTGCATTTTCCTCAGAAACCACATCTCTACAGCCTTCAGATGTTTTTCAGCCTGACTGCTCATTGTCCACGCTTCACATCCATATAAAAGTACAGGTTCAATGTAGCATCTCAACACTCTTTTTCTCGTTTCAATTGACATCTTTTTATTGGTCAATATGTTTTTCATCTTGCTAAAGGCTACTTTTGCCATGGCGATTCTTGTTCTAATCTCTTCAAGGCATCTCCCATCAGATGTTATTACTGTTCCGAGATAATTGTACCTGCTCACTTGTTGAAGAATATTCCCATTTACTTGTATATTACATTGTGGTATTTCGTCCTTCCTAGTGACGACCATAATCTGTGTCTTTTTACAATTTAATTCTAACCCTAGTTGTTCACTGTGTGTAACAATCGCATCTACTAAATTTTGCAGGTCCTGTTCATTGTCTGCAATCAAGACTGTATCATCTGCATATCTAATGTTATTGATGCATCGTCCCCCAATGTTGATTCCTTCCATATCTTCAATATTTCTGAAAATACTTTCACTGTACAGGGAAAACAGATTTGGAGACATTACACATCCCTGTCTCACACCTCTTTTAATAGGCTGATATTGGCTTACTTCATTATCAACTCTTATGGCAGCTTGTTGTTTCCAATATATGTTTTTTACAAGTCTAAGATCTTTTCCATCAATTTGTAGATCTTCAAGCATCCTTATCATGTTGACATGTCTCACTTTATCAAAAGCCTTTGTGTAGTCAATAAAGCAAAGGTGTAGATCTTTGTTTACTTCTATAGAACGTTCGATTATGTTTCTCAGTATATACACAGCATTTACTGTACCCTTGCCTTCCACAAACCCACATTGTTCTTCTCCTATTTCAGGTTGTATTTTCCTCCTAACTCTTTGCATGATAATTCTTAGCAAAATCTTCGTGATGTGACTCATTATACTAATTGTTCGATGTTGATCACATTCCAAGGCTCCTGATTTCTTTGGGATTGCAATAAATACAGAATTACATAACTCCTGAGGTATATTTCCAGTATCATATATTGTATTAAGCAGACTGGTAACTTTATCTATTCCATATTCTTCTAAAGCATTAATCATTTCTGTTGTGACGCTGTCTGAACCGGGGGTCTTGCCAGATTTCATATGGTTAAGCGCATTCTGAACCTCCATCTTTAAAATTGCTGGTCCTTCATTATTATTTTGGACATCATACTGTTCGTCTCTGTTATCGTCATAAAGGTTTTTCACATAATCTGACCATTCATGTAAGATCTGATCTTTTTCTATTATGACTCTTCCATCTTTTGTCTTTAGGCAGCCTGCTGATGTACGTGTTCTTTGATTAGTAAGCTCCTGAATTCTTTTGTGCATTAGTTTCGCATTGTTACTGTTGTGTTGTTTTTCAATTTCTCTGCAATTTTTCTCAAGCCATGTTTCTTTTGCCTCCTTACATAAGGTTCTCACTTTTCTGTGAATTTCTTCATATTTGGCAGGATTATTTTTGTTCTGTCTTCTTGTTTCCATTAGTTGTAAAATTTCTTCAGTCATCCATGTCTTACGGCCCACTTTCTTTACTTTTGGAATAGTTTTTTTCTGCTGCGCAACTGATTGAATTCTTCATCGTTTCCCATTGATCATCTACATCTTGAAACAGGATCTCTAGATCAGACAATATATCAAATTTGTTCTTTACTTCTATGTTAAAATTATCTTGTATTTCTTTGTCAGTTTTCAATTTGCACAAGTCATATTTAGGGTTTCCTGCTGTATACTTGACTTTCTTTAACTTTACCCTCAATGTGCCTGTAATTAGTCTGTGATCACTGTAACAGTCTGCATTTGGAACTGTTTTTACGACTGTTAACGCATTTCGAAACCTTTTGCTAATCAGGATGTAATCCATCTGGTTTTTAATCCTGCTATCTGGACTCCTCCATGTCCATAATCTTCTAGGATGCTGTTTAAACCAGGTGTTTCCTACAACCATTTCTTGTTCTGTTGCCCATTCTACAAGTCTGTATCCTCTTTCATTTCTCTCTCCCAAACCATGGTTGCCTACACTGCATCCATCGCCTTGCTGTCCTGTTTTTTGCGTTGAAATCACCCATTATGATATTTATTTCTGATTTTTTGCAGTTCTTCAAAGCAGACTCCACGTCATTATAAAATTCCTCTATGCTTTCTTCACTGCTTTCACTTGTTGGGGCATATACTTGAATGACATTTATTTTAAAAGGTCTTCCGTTTAATTTTACTAATAGGACTCTGTCTGACACAGCATGATATCCTTTGACATTCACAGCTATACTGTCGTGCAAAACAGGTAATAATCATGCTTCGTCTCTGAACAGTAAACAGCAGAGTAGACAATCTTTCACGAAGACTCAAAACGGTTCTGTCACTAATGTGCACGTGTTAACAAACTACACAGACAGCTGAACGGATCCTTAAAAATTGACACATGATGACTAAACTGCTGTATCATCTATGGTCACTCCATACGCACATTAACGCACAGCTGTTTGGAAGCCATCACGAACTCCACATAGAAAGCTAAATGCATCATAGTAACATGACTCCTTGTGTACACATTATTTACAAGAAGCTGAAGAAACAAGAAGGAAAAGAAATATAAGCTAAGAAATATATTCTGTCTACTTTCCTGTCCAATTCCATTTCGGTTCCACATTATTTAGCCCATGTTTCTGTAAATTATGTCTTTACTTATATCACATACACATTGCACCCACTCCTATAAGAATCTGGAAACACCTTGTGTTGTCATCCGAATTGAGGTTGCGGTACTGTAAAACAAGTTTGTTAGCGTGAATTCACTAGTTCTTCGCCAAAACATCAAAGAAATGTCGTCGCTTTCCATGATTTACGTTGCTTTTGGACCTATCAAAGGCATATTCCTTGGGTGGGGGTAAATATAAGACGGCAGGAAAAATTTCATAACGATGCAACAGACAGTTGTTTGCAAAATAATTGAATGTGAATGAAGGCATTCATTTCTGAACAGACTATAGCATTTCTGCGTATTGTTAATAATTTTATAAAGCTCAGCGATAAGTTTAAATTCCTTGTGTATCTGAGCATTTATAATAATTATATTCTGTTCAGCGTTAAGTTTGAACTCCTTGATAATCTGCGCAATATTAATAATTCTATACAGCTTATCGTTAAGTGCCTAGACTACCTTATCATTGCATACATGAGTGATGAATTAGGAAACGACTTGAAACAACGAAGATGTGGTTATTGAGACGAATTTTGTAAATACTTTGGACTGCCAGAATAACTAAAAGCATTTGTCTGGAAGAGAGCAATTGAAGTAGAATATTACATATCACGAAGAGTCACGCATCATTCTTTGGTAACGTAATGAGAGGACGGACATTGGAGAACAACGTGACGACTGGCAAGATCAGTGGAAAGAGAGACAGAAGCAGACCGAGAGAAATGATAACAGATGGACTGAAATGGTGACATATAGGAATATTATCAGCAAAGTTGATCTGTAACACCAAGACATATCTGTGGAGAGAAATGATAACAGATGGACTGAAATGGTGACATATAGGAATATCATCAGCAAAGTTGATCTGTAACACCAAGACATATCTGTGGAGAGAAATGATAACAGATGGACTGAAATGGTGACATATAGGAATATCATCAGCAAAGTTGATCTGTAACACCAAGACATATCTGTGGAGAGAAATGAACGATTGCGCCATTTAACAGGGCACAATATAAGGACGGTGATGATCATCTGTGTGATTTATAATTACACTCAGATTAGCGTTCAGTCTGAACTCCCATATTCTTTCATATCTGTGTGATGTAGAATTCCTTGGTCAGTTTAAACTTCTCCAATGAATGTTTCTTTCCGGTGTTAATGTTTCTAGGTTAATGGTAGTCCCATACTTGATATTGCAATGTAGTGTTGCGTGTTAGGTCTTCGCACATTCAAGACAACGTAATATTATGCGAGGTGGCCAGTTTCCTTACTCATCACATTTTCTTCCTATTACAAAGACCAGAAAATACTGACAATTTCACGCCATCAATGTTTATGAGCCATGGTCGACTACAGAGTCCTGCTGAATGTAAAGAATAATTCTCCAGGTGATTGAACCCGGCAGGCAAATGTGCTATCCACTATGCCACTGCGACTCCTTTAATAGTGGATTCCCATAATTTTGTGACTAGCCAAACTTAGACCGCATGAAAGAAGCTAAATCCACCAATGAGATTTTATAATGTCCATTCCCTTCCATCTGGTCTCATATTTACCTAAATATTAATATTCAATCCTCTCATTTCTTGCTGGATATACACTAAAAGAAACTGTACTTACTGGCTATAGTACCTTGAGATGTAGGACAGGAAGAGGGGTGAGGGAAAATAGAAGTGTAAGCACGAGGAATTTAGGCCGTCTGACTAGTGCTGTTGCCGTGAACTGTGCATGTTTACGTTTTCTCCATCCCCACCCCCACACCCCCCCCCCCCCCACCACCGGACAGTATTCGAGGATTCTATCGAGGAACTCTTCGCTGGCTGCTGAGGATGGGGACGCAGCGCTTATGGGAATGTCCCGAATGCTGTGATGTCGGTTCCTAAATCAATCAATCAATCTATCGAGGGCTCCCGAATATAATGTTTCGTTCTAGCCGCTTGGCAGACGCTTTTCATATATTGACTCTCATTCCGTTACAATTCATGATCTCTATTTAAATCGCTAATTTGACAAGAACTACATATATTATTCACGAACTGTATAAGATGACATTTGGAATCTGATTTCACAACACATGTGTCAACCTAGATACAGCCATTTAACAAGATCTGTATGATCGCCTCTTTAGAATGTGATTTGACAACAGCTGTAATAATCCAGCGATAGAATGAGTTTTCACATCATCTGTAGTATTCAAGATATAGAGTGAGATTTCACAACATATGTAATGCTCCAGTGACAGAATGTTATTTCACAATATCTATATGATATATGAAACATATATATGTATATTTCAAAACATCTTAAGATCCCAGATAAAACAATGAAATTTCACAACAACCGTAAGATCTCAGATAAAGGAAAAGATGTCACAACACATGTAAGAGCTCTAATTCAAAATGAACTTTCATAACGTCTGTAAAATTTATGATACATAATTAGAGATAAGTAATTCCTTTGATATCATTCTTCATCGCAACATCTCTGACATCTCAGTTACAGAATATGATTCTTTAGCATCTATATTTATATATAATGTGACACCGGAGTAGATTATAATCCAAAAACTATATACCCACAGACATGGCAATATATTTGATAAGATGGCCTGATTTTAGATCTTCTAATTACTACACAATCACACAAATAACAATATATAAAGATGGCCTGGTAGTAAATTTTCCGATAACTTTAGAATGTTATATATAGCAATATATTTCATACGATGATCATGCATTCGAACGTCCAATAACTAGGAATGCCAGACATAGCAATAGATTTCATAAGATAACCTTCCAGCAACTATATAACTGCTCTCAGAGTAATATATATCATTAGCCGTCCTGGTAATAGATCTTTAAATACATACGAAAGCACACATAGAATTAGATATAAGATTGCCTGACCATAGATCTTCCAACAACTACACGACCTTATATATATATAGCAATAGATGTCATCAGATTTATGGTAGTAAACTTCCAATTATTGTTATACAGCACACATAGCAATATATGTCATTGGATGGCCTGCAGGTCAGCATGGTCGAATGGGTAAGAAAGGGTGTTCTTAAACATCCGGTGTGCTGATGCCGAGGTAAGAGGTTCAACCATTACACCGGACAGCTGGACTAAAATGTTGATCTGTCGTCCTTGACTTGGGGACGTAAATTACAAGTACCTCTGAAGTCGGAGCGGGTTCGCCTGATTGCAAGGGAAACTGTTAATAGGGAAAGCTAATCCACATGCACAATTCAGTCCATCAAGACTATAAATAGTGTGTATGGACTACGCTTGAGTTCAAAGCGAGCAAGCGTTAAAAAAAAAGAGATGGCCTGGTAGTAGATCTTTAAATAAGTGTACGACCGCACATTTAGCAATAGATGTCATAAGATAGAATGATAGCAGATCTTCCAAAAACTAAAGAACCCCATAACTAACAAAATATGTCGTCAGATTGATGTGACCTCAGACATATAATCTATTACGATAAATCTTTCTGGACGTGCCAATATGCATACGTTCTGTTTATCAGAGACCAGCATATGTAACAGGGTGGCATAGTGATTAGAATGCTTGCCTACTAAGGCAGTGCTCCGGGTTCGATCTTTACTAAAAGAAAAGAAAAAAAATACATGCCTGGAACAGGAACCTGATATGTGTCTGTAATTTGATACAGCCATCACATTTTGTTAGCCTGAGTGAACGGAGGGATATATGGTCAGTCTATTCATTTGTCGGTGGACGGCGAACGCAGGTGCCCGCTACAAACCTCATTAGAGGTAGGATATCACATTTTCCGACCAGCTGGTCTGTTGGGTTAAACCGGCCTCGTAAAACTGGGAATGAGACCATTTTCTGGGAATTGTTTTGGACGGAAAGAGGGAGAATTGGAAATTTCCGCCTACCGAATTATGTCTAGGCCTAGAATATGCGAAGTCCTGCCACTTTACACCCAACGTTTTTATCAGCCATGGAACACACTTTACCTAATGATGTTTTAAAAGTTAATTGCATGTACTTTACAGGACGTGGCAGTCAACCCAGCATATATTGTTGTGGCTGTTTGTGATTCCTATGCAAGTATACGTTCAGTAGTTTGACATTGTTTTCTGAACGACAGCATATCATTGTATGAAAACCAACGTAAGGCTGTCTGCTTCCTAACTCGCTATGCGGGATTACGAACTGCATTCGTAACTACTAACCACAGAGCCGGTGTTCATGTGTTGGCCATTGTTAAGTAAACGTGAAGACAGTCATCTGACAGATAATGCTGTTGGGGAATGACGTGTTTGTTACAGAAGTAAGAGTTAAACGTGCATGAGATTATCACGGAAGACTTTACAAAAGCTATTGGTACCCAGATACAGAACCGGTTGCTGGTGTTAACAAGTAAAATCGAAAATACCACTGTTCAAATAAAGGTAAAAAAGACATTACACGGTATGCCTTAATTCTCCTTAAGAAAACATTGTGATAACAAAAAAGCTTTATAAAATTTACTAACTGCATTTAGCATGTAAGATATTATCTGATAAAAGTTGTCAACTTGTTAATTAGAACCTAAGATAACTATTTTTTTTTATTCGCATATCCGTTACAGAGCATTGCAGTCAACACCAGAATTTATCAGCTGCTGTTGATATCTTGGCAAGGTTTTACATTCAGTAGTTTGCCATTGCTTTCTGAACGACTTACCCCCGTAAGTAAACAACACGACGCGATCAGCTATATCGTCTATATCGCGCAACTATGTTTCGTACGAGAGTATACGGGATTACGAACAACGTCCTTAACCTCTACGCCAGGAAGACCGGCAACTATAGTTGTCAAACTATAACATTGACAGCAAGTAGTTATTTGCAGTAATGTAACGTCAAGGTAGCTTTTACATGCTTAAGGCGCACTGGACAAAGGTGTTAGATCCATAGTTTTATAGACCACACGGCACTCAGTGGCAGATGAGGCCGATATGTCGCTGGTAGCTTTTACTCACAAGACATTTCTGTTCTGAATAGAAGATAACACACACACACACACACACACACACACACACACACACACACACACGCGCACACACACATACACACATATATATATATATATATATATATATATATATATATATATATAGAGAGAGAGAGAGAGAGAGAGAGAGAGAGAGAAAGAGAGAGAGAGAGAGAAAGAGAGAGAGAGACTTGGGTACATTTAGGAAACGGCCGTAAAAAAAAAAAATATGTCATTTACTGCAAATATAGTACCTTGCGGTGTATGGCAGAGGGGTCTTTGAGCCTGAGGAATTAAGGCCGCCTGGTTAGTGCAGTCGCTGCGAACTGTGCAGGTTAGAATTTTCTTTTTGCCCCCCGACAGAAAAAAATCCCACACCTTACCGAGGGATCGAATCCGGGTCTCCCGAATGAGAGTCCGGCGTTCTAGCCACTCGGCCAGCCGCTCCTCCAAAGGCCGTTGATGAAGACGTTTCTCAACGGCGATGTCCCTATGAGTTAAAACAGAACAGCCACCCGGCGAGTGTGGGAGCTTGCTTGAATATGTCTACACTAGATTCTCTCAACATCTGTGAGACAGACGCAATGGATACAGTAGATAGTCCTGACTTTGTGTGTTAAGAGCATATTATGACATATTGTGGAAACAATGTTGTGATTTTTTAGAGTGCAATATATGTTATGTATCATCATCATCAAGTGTCGTGCCGACTGGCGTAGGCGTTCATGACTCTCCACAGATCTCGTCTTTGGTTTTCTAGGTCACCTCTGCCGTTGATATTCCCCCATGCCACCGTCGCAATCCATGCAGCATCATTTCTCGTGGTCTGCCTCTCTTCACCTCTATCTTTCCAGTTGTCACGATATTCTCCAGCGCCTCTCTTCTCATCAATCTTCACGAAATACATTTCACTCCTAAAGTCACAGAAGTGTGTATGTGTGTGTATGTGTGTGTGTGTGTGTTTGTGTGTATGTGTGTGCGCGCGTGCGTGCGCGAATATGTGTCCAGAGAAGACAGGACTACTGTAAGAAAGCAACAATGACGGCATTCGACTTGATTCGGCGTCATTAAAAAAAGTACCAGAAAGGCGACGAGTAAGAGAACAGTTCACCTCACATCTTCATGGCGTAGCCTATGTGCAGTTCTAACACTTCACATCACTACGGCATTAATAACCATGGAACTACCTTTACCTAAGCATGCCTATTACAATAGCTCCATTAAAACATGTCTGACATTCGGTTAATGCTCGGTACAAACAGGAGGGACCATTCAGCGGCTCAACCCACAGCTACTATCAGCGTAGTCATTTCAAATTGTGCAAAAAGCGTAGTCAAATTTATAATATGAGAACTGGCACAAGCCAGAGCGAAGATAGAGAAATGCATGGAAAAATACATGGTTTTACGATCAACACAGATAATAGAAGAGTACATCTGGCAACAATGTGGGGACACATATCATATATCTGTTCTCATGTTTGCTTCCTCTTGTAGATTGACATGTGCAAACAAAATCCCGCGAGCGATGCCGCTGAAGTATGGTACAGGTGAAGTGTTTGTGTAGTTGGAGACACGGACAGGTGCAGAAAACTCGGAACTATGTTGTTGGTGCTTCTGGCCATGTTTCTGTTGTCAGTTCATGTTTCGTCATAAGAATGTGTGCCTTTGTCTTGCTACGTAATATTGTTGTGATTCATTTTTCATTATATCACGTCTTTCTTCGTTTTAGCCTATGTCTGCTACCCCATGTGCTTAGTCAAAGTTACTGTCTTTGAAAAAGGTAAAATAGCTCCATGGCAGATACTGCAGTAGGGGTGGGAAGTGATGTACCTTTGTATGCATATTCAAGGTCACATCATTTAGACGAGCACTGATTAGTTCCTTTATATGCTATTTTATCTTCCCATATATTATTAAGACAAAATGTTAAATTACATTTTTGCTTCGTAAGAAATGTCGAACATTTTCTGATACCATTTATAAGACTGGCTCCACTATAGAGCTGTAAGGTTGGGAAGCATAATACACATAAATATCAATTGGGGAACCTTTTGAGGCCTTTATGAAACGCTAGCACATAAATAAATCAATGTGTATTGTGTGGTGCTTATAGGAGTAGAATAAAGAAGTATAGTTTAGAGAACACACTAGACAACTTATAAATTTAACGCTATAGGGACCCTGTTGTTGTTTGTCCATCAAGAATGATGATGACCATTCATTTCATCCAGTGGGGTTGAAAATATGGAGCCGGACCACAATGGACCGAAAGGAACATACAGGGACCAAGAGGCCCTTATAAAAACACAGTTTTTGATCATGGCTATCCAAAGCCATCTGTCTTTCGTGCTTCAAATCATTTCTGATACCAACGTTCATCCATGCCATGACGTCAATCTGTCAAGCCTTGTCACTCAATATCTCCCCCTGCCTATCGTCCCCTCCAGCCATCCTGTTGTTACGACATACTCGTATTTATACCGTAATCCTACAATTGAAATATTTTCCCAGGTAGGATAACCGGTAACAAATGTCTGAAGAATTCGGACGTGTCGACCGAACGGCGCAAATATCGCATGTCTGCTGTAAACAGACACAGCGCAATTACTCCCAAAACAATCATTTCGGACTAACAAAGAATGAACAGAACATGTCTTGATATTAGGAGCAGTTGATATTATGATGATTTTCATGGTGCATAATGATACATCCACAACTCTCTGAGACGTAAATATTTGAAAGTGAGAGGTCTTATTTCTTAGAACAGAATGAGATTTTTTATACGAAATCTGAGAATACCATGAAACAAGATGATATCCAACTCTGAGGTATTGATAGCTGCGGGTGTTACAAAGTCACTCGTCAAAATCATAAGAAACGAAACTAAAACATCTATAGCGCATGCAAACAAAAACGGCGGAATACATAAGCTAGCTCTTGTAGGAAAATACTGGGCAAGTGTAGTTAAGAGTGCTAAGACAGGCAGTCAAAAGAAAGACGTATATGAAAAAACAAACAGCTCAATAACAAATAATGATGTGAGCAACTACGACTTCACTAAAATTTTAGATGTCAGAGATGATTGAGTGGTCAATATCCCTAAGCACCTTAGGTTGGGAAGATGATAATGATGATGAATATGGTGAATGAGAAATGGATATCTATATAATAAAATTATTGAATACATCTCTGAAAATGTCGTGTGTTTGTTTCTTGATAACTACAAAGAGGCTCATGATAAACGTCAAATAATATTTTCTGAATTAAACTACGAAACGTTTATTTATGTGCCGCCTCCTGATTATATACACGCTACATAATTAATGTTGTCTATTTAAACACTATAATGTACGGGAGATATATGTACCATAATATTGTAATATCGATTTAGTAATTGGTGCTTATTAATGCCAAGCCGCGTTTCGCCGGATAAACTAGCCGGCCAATTGAAATAAGTGTGACTTGGGTGTCAGATCGTCACCATCACCATTATCATGCACCATCTGCATATGAATATCTTATATATAATGGGCGTATTCCGATTTATATAGCCGTAGAGACATACTGTTAGACACAAGCGACGTATCACAACCTATGTCTATTGTCCGTATGCCTGGAAAACTCTACCAACGATGGTCTTCTGGGCTATTCTGCAAACATGTCTTCATCTGTTGATTGTATCTCTAATACCCACACTATTTCCGGGTGTCATACTCTTAAGCAATACCTCATGTAGGGGTCGTGAGAATCATGCAATTTGCGCATGCGCATTAATGATCACAAAATGGTTGCCCCATTATCTACTGCCATTGTGGAAGAACAGCTAGGCTTGATTGGTTGTGTGTGTGTGTATATTTCGTTTTTATGTTTGTTTTGTGTGGTAAGATAGTGTAAAACCTTGTGAAATCTATAGAAGAAAGATGGTTCATGATAGAAACAGTTGTTTCACTCAGGAAAGAGTGTATGAATGGGTAGAAATATTTAAAAATAGAAGACGTATCATCAAGAAATTAAAGACGCAGTAATTCGACAGGAAAGTCTTGACGACGGTCGGTTTGGAATATCAAGACCCCTATATGGGTGCAATTCTAGATAGGTCGTGAAACTGTGGTTATTGCTTGATACAGTGGCATGTTAGAGAGCAAACTGAAATCAGCGATACGATCGAAAGGCCGGGGACTAATCTAAACAGGAGTATTGTTACTGCACCACAACCATCCATTCATCATGTGACATGCCGATAAGCGTGGGCAGTCATGTTTTGCCATCTCACTCGATCACCAGAGTCGTGGATCAGCTCTGTGTCTCGACAATGCTCGCCCTCAAACAGTTGCACATACAATGGGTACACCAGGTGCTGTGAAATTTGAGGACTTGAAGCAGTGCAGTCTTGGCGCCATCGGAATTTAACTTATTTGGACCCTTGGAAGAGCATTTGCGGGGTCAGGAATTTACAGATGACAAAGAGGTAATCGAGGCGGTGCAAATTTGGTTTGAGGCCACACCCAAAAAAAATTATCATAGAAGAATCAATCAACAAGCTAGTGGATAGGTAGACCAAGTGTGTTGCCAGGCAGATGGACTATGTAGGGAAATAACACGCACTCAAAATTATGTTAATGTATTTCCCTTTTATAATTAGGAGGATTAGAGAAATTAGAAAATATCAAGATCGTATGGAATGAAAATTTGCAATGCAAAATAAGAAAGATGCTAGTGTACACACGCTAGAACAAGTTATCACATATCCAGGCTCCACTATATGCAACGATGGTGTCTCAAGTAAAGAGATGAAAATAAGCCTTGAGATCGCCTATCTATTATGATGGCAAGACCGACTTCTATTTGAAAACAAAAAACAGAATCGTTCTTTCAATATCTAACTTTACTGGTCTCGTGTGATGCTCATGTGTTATCCATTCTCTTATATGGGTGTGAGAGTTGAGTTCTCACTGGGCAATAGAATGGAGGATGCAGACATTTGTATAGGAATGCTTTACAACATTTCTGCGTATATAGCATGGGGAGCACAAGACACATGCTTATGTTAGAGACCAAGTAAATGCAATTACAGTCCATCAAGAACAATATTTGTCAGTGGTAAAACATCGAAATTTGCCTGGTTTGGACATGTCACACGCCATAACACCCTCTTAAAGGTCTTAACGTTTAATCACGTTAACATCCAGCATAAAATAATATTTCTGATTTAATAGACTGCAAACAAGAAGTATCTCCAGGTTCAGGGCAATCGGAGAAATAGAAGGCAGAGACAATCAAAGACTGACAACATTAAGTGTACAGGATGTATTATTTCCACACGTATGCACATTTCTCATGACAGAGGTCGGCGAAGGACTTTGATTACTGCTGCTTCCATCATACAACTACTACAACTAATGTCCGGAGCTACGATATGTGATGATAATAAAGAATGATCGATGGACAATACTGAACATCATCGTCAGGCAGGCTGAAAAAAAAAATGTCTCCAGTGCTGTGATGCCGGTTCTTGACACAGCTCAACTAATCTTAACAACATATATGGAAACATGCTGCCATAACAATTGTTAACGAACTAGGGTAGAGAATTGATAACTAACAATATCAGCCAATCATTTAGGGTTGCGACAGGGATGTGTAATGTCTCCATATAAGGTCTTTCTATACAGTGATTTATTGTTGAATAAGCGGTGAACTAACACAGGTCGTGGCCATTGACAGAAGACCAGTTAGTTTATGAGGCAGCTGTCTCAATAAAGTACCCTAAAACTCTGACACGGCCATGGGCGGATATGACGCGCCATACATAACCTCTTTCCAACTGTAGCGTCGGTCTTGTTTGACCAACAATGAAACGTCTTCTGTTTTAGTACCAACCTGTTTTGCCAGGGAGTCGATACCAGCACATAGTCTAAGAGAATGTGATACTGTTATGAGACCTTTCCAGTGTGTGTAATTGTCACAAAAACGGTGTTCGTTTATCATATTTCATATACACACCAGCATACACATCGGTCACCATTATAATGCACAGGAAGCATACACTATCTTTTCATCATAAACTCCAGTTGTCAGTGAGAGACAGCGATCCCTTACCGTCCCCGCTTAGCGGCATGGCGGGTGTAACGCTGCAGAGTCATACTGTATTTTGCACTACACAGCTGACGAGAAGTGACAACGATTGAAAGAGAGTAAGAATAAATTTACTACATATAAATATACGTTAGTTAGTGCTGTTTTAACCTCACGGCAAATGGTCGTCCCATTATGCTCTGTTCTTGTGCAGTGAATATATTAACATAAATAAAGAAATAGAAACGGATCATTAGAAAGAAAGAAAGAAAGAAAGAAAGAAAGTTAGTTAGTTAGTTAGTTAGTTAGTTAGTTAGTTAGTAAGGTTCCAACTTCCACGGCAACGGGTCGTCCCCATTATGCTCCGTTCCTGTGCCATTGAATATCACATAAAATGCTATTCACTGCTCAATGTGAAAAGTGGACAGACATGAGTCTCGGAAAGCCAACAGCCCGCACAGGTACACAATGCATAATGCCGCGGCCAGAATGTCAACACAAAAGTCCTCCATGAAAAAGACAGTTCATTGTCGATGGAATCGGCAGTCACCAGAAAGACTTCATTGACCCGGGTTTCATCCCACATGGCTCGGTCTCTTTCCGCAGGGCGACCCGCCGAAAGCGCCACACAAAGCACGAACTCCGTAGCTCCAGCGATGACTCCCAGGAGTCTCCTGAAAAATGCACTCCGTGACCTTAAAAGGCAAACCAGTGAATTCAGCGATAGCCGGGAATGGTTCATAAAATGCAGTTCACTGTGCAAAGAATAGCGGACAGATGTAAAAGCATTCCACGCGAATTTCACAGCTCACAGTGTCGCCCACGCACTCACTCAGTAGTAGGGCGACGGAACATGTACTACCAGTCCAACATGAGGAATATGCACATGCAAACAGTAGCCACAAGCATAAGCACGCCACAGGGTTTAACCGCCATGTTGGGGACCGGAAATTTTCTCAGACAGAAAGAAAGAAAGAAAGAAAGAAAGAAAGAAAGAAAGAAAGATTAAATATACGACATATAACAGAAAAACAACAGTAAGGGAGGGAGAATGAATGATTAACACGAGTTAGTTGTATATCTTGTTAAAGGACGTTGCAGTCATTTCCAGACTTTGGGATTTACAGCGTAATTTTACCTCTACTAGTGTGGCATTACTTTCTCAAAGACAGACTCCGACACCACCGAAATCAATCCAAAGCAATCTTCTCCCCATTTGCTTGCGGTGGATTTCGAACCCTTCGACGTGTTAAGTCGATGAGAAATAAATAAATACATAAATAAAAGAAGACACTGTAACAAACCGACCGAACAATCTTACCTTAATGTTAGCAACATTGGTGAAAAACGAAAGTAAGAGATCAATGCGCGTTTTTGGCTCTATGTAAATTTTACAGTGATGGCTGTGCTGGTCGAGAGTTGAAGTGCACTGGTTTCTTCAGCCAGGCGCTGTTGTCATTTGGTCCTGACAGGTTCGCTCCTCAGTGTGTCTGTATTCGCTACTATTTGTATGCAGGGTTATTTTGTCCTCTGACTGGCACTTCTTTTCTTTAGTTTCTATGAGTCTTGATCAACACCTGTGAATGTATTACATTTGTTAATACAGTAATACATGTAATATATTGTTTCTTAATACAGTAATACATGTAATAATTTATTTGTGAATACAGTAAGTAATAAATGTAATATATTTTTGTAAATACAGTAATACATGTAATATATTGTTTGTTAATATAGTAATACATGTAATATATTGTTTGTTAATACAGTAATACATGTAAAATATTTTTTTGTGAATACAATAATGCATGTAATATCTCATCTCATCTCATCATGTTCCTCTTGTATCTTGCGGTGTCGAGGTGAAGTATAAACAGCTGGAGAGTGCCCCTTCTATGGGCTTCACGTATCGATATTCCCATGGACTCTGTTGTTCCCTGCGTTCATCGTTTACGTGGTCGGCATCTTCCTCTGCTTCCATCTGGTCTTACATCATTACTTGTGGTATACTGTTAGTTGGTAAGCTACTTAAATGGCCAAATCATTTGACTTGCTGCCTTCTAATAAAATCTAGCGGAGCTATAAACCCCACTTTAGTCCTGATTTCTTCACTTTATGATCTTGTTTCTTCTTGATACATTGAGTATTCTTCTCAGGAATCTCATTTCTGTTGTTGTGATTTTTCTTTTCTATTTTTCTGTCATTGTCCAGGTCTGACATTGGTAACATAGAGTTGGTAGGAAGATTGTATTGTAAAGTGCTTTCGTAGTAGTTAGTAATACAGGTTTGTTCTTTTGTATGGTGCAATTTGTCCAATGAGTTGGTTTACCTTATTGCATCTATTTTCAAGCTCGTCTTCTGATTTGATTTGCCATTTGATGATATTATACTTCCTAGGTACTTAAAACTCTTTATTGGTTTTAAGGGATGTTCGTTTAGGTGAATCGTTGTTGCTTTTTCTTCTTTAGTTAAAGTCATTACCTCTGTCTTACTTCTGCTAATTTACGTATAATGTTCCCTACACATTTCGTTTAGAATATTCATGGGGTCTTGTAATTCAGCTTCTGGTTTTGCTATTAGTGCTTGGTCGTCCGCAAACAGGAGTTCTCTGATGGTTAAATTTGCAGATGGTTCTTCTTCTGTGTTCTCCTCATGCAGCGTTCTTGCGAGGTCATGGGCTAACGGGGCTATGTGTCTCGCCATAGGAGATGGACTCCTTATGGTCAGATTGTTGTCCTAAACCTGGGATCTTCATACTGCTCGTAGAAAAACTAAGAAGTGTAAACGGACTGACCCAAATGGATTCATGTAATACATTGTATGTTAATTCAGTAATGCATGTAATATATTGTTTGTTAATATAGTATTACATGTAATATATTGTTTGTTATTACAGTAATACATGTAATATAAGTTTTTTTTTAAAGTAAATAAAGTAATACATTTAATATATTGTTTGTTAATACATCAATGCATTTAACACATTGTGTATTTTAATGATTTGTAGTGTTTGAAATATTGCCGGTTCAAGTTTTGTATTTACCTATTATGGTGCATTAACTTTACAGAGGGTGAATACAAAACTTGGACCGGCAATATTTTAAAACACTGCACAGTCATTAAAAATGCACCCTATATATTGTTTGTTAATACAGAAAACACAGGTAAGCAATACTAGGAATAAAGGGCATGATTATGCACCAATATTTATTTTTGATATGTTCGCTCGCGTTGAACTCAAGCGTAGTTTATACACTTGCTATTACGTCGAGTGGGCTGGGCTGATTTTGGTAAATGAATTAGTTTTCCATATTACCAGTGTCCCTCGCCTCAGGTGATTTCTGAGGTACTTGTAAATTCGTCTCCAAGTTAAGGCATTGTGTCAACATTTTAGTTCAAATGACCGGTGAAAGGGCATCAGCACACCTGAAGTTTAAAAGCGATCGCTCTTGTCCATTCGGCCATGCTTACCTCATGTAGCAATATAAAAGCCTTAATCCATACAATATGTTGATAATTACATCTGTACATAATACATACAAGTAAGTTACGTGTCCTTTACACGACGTAACAACCAACCCCCATCGTTTACTGGTCATGTGTAATTTACGTGGCAGTTTCACGTTAAGTAGTCTGCCAATGCTTTTTGAACGACTGAACTTCGTACCATCGAAATCACAAACCGATCAGCTTCCAAATGACTTGTGGCTGATAACGAACCCGCAATCACTAAGACTCCGACAGGCACATTATTAGGCAATGATATTATGATGTATAGTGGTCGCTTCCTGCCTTACCCTGGTGCTAGGAAATGCAACCCAAAGACAAAATGTCATGGTAGGGCAGACCAGGCCCTAAGCCTTGGTTGACAGCTAGTCTAGGATCGAAGCTCTGACAAGCGGACGGTTAGAGCATTGCTTTCTAATCCGACAGATTCTGTAGCTTGTCTTGTTCCAGATTTATTCGTGTTACCATTCCTCTGGAGTTAACTAGGCGGACGGAGAGAGGGACCTATACTTTAGCCCAGGCTTTGTGCTATGGAGAGATATAACTCCAGCCCTGGTCTTAACAGGCCTCGGTATCAAAGCGAGGGTAGCAGTTACAACTATAGATGTATCTCACTTCTATGTATTGTTGGGAAAGTATTTACCAGAACTGTTCTGCGCAGACTTCAAGTTCTGGGAGATCAAGTCTACCCCCAATCACATTGTTGCTTCCGACAGAACCGGTCTACCATTGATATGATATTTTCATTGCGACAAATGTAAGAAAAATGCCGTGAACAGAATCAACCTCTGTTTGTTGCTTGCATCGACCTCACAAAGGCATTTGATTTGGTCAGTCGTAAGGGTCTGTTCAAGGCACTAAAGAAGATTGGCTGCCTACCAACTCTTCTGTCCATTGTGGAATCGTTCCACACAGGCATGAAGTTTATAATCAAGTTTGATGGTGCAACTTCAGAAATGTTTGAAATCAAGAGTGGAGTTAAGCAATGTTGTGTACTAGTTCCAAACCTCTTTGGAATATACTTTTCACTTCTCCTGAAATATGCCTTTCGTGATCAGGATGGTGGCATATACATTTACTCAGGCTCAGATGGCGGCCTCTACAATGCTCGGAGATTGAAGGCCAAGACCAAAATTAGGAGGGTATTGATCAGAGAGTTGCTTTTTGCAAATGGTGCTGCAATGACAACCCACTCTGAGAAAGAATTACAATGTCTACTATCTGCATTCACCAATGCTTGTTCTGAATTTGATTTAACAATAAGCAAAAAGAAGACACAGATTATGTCACAAGGTGCATATGGGGTACCATCAATCTTTATTGACGACGTCGAACTAGAGATAGTAGACCATGTTACATATCTAGGATCTGAGGTAAATAGCAAATTATCCCTAGATCAGGAAATCAAAATCAGGATTGGTAAGGCAGCAACAACAATGAACAGGTTAAGAAAAAGAGTCTGGCAGAACAAAAGTCTGGGCCAAAACAAAAGTCCTTGTCTATCAAGCCTGTGTCCTTAGTACTCTTCTTTATGGCAGTGAAGCCTGGACAACTGACTCACACCAAGAGAAACGTTTAAACAGCTTTCATATGCGGTGTCTGCGAAGAATACTTGGTATTAAGCGGCAAGACAAAATCACAAATACTGAAATATTAGAAAGATCAGGTTGTGTTGGTTTGTTCCATTGCTTAGTCTTCGTAGACTTAGATGGATTGGACACGTTAGTAGGATGGAGGATGGTGGAATACCAACAGAATTTGTTTTGGTGAATTACAGATGGGTAAGTGATCTCAGGGTAAGCCTCTACTACAATACATAGATGTGTGTAAGCGGGACATGATTGATACAGGCATTGATAATGCACATTGGGAGCATGTTGCCACTGAACGTGTTGCATGGAGGTCAAATATCAGAAATGGAATAAAGACAAAAGAGAAAATGATTGCAGACAAGTCACACACCGAGCGTGCGAGACGTAAGATGGTGCATGATTTTGGAAATGACCATGTGTTCACAAGCATCCACTGTGGACGAACATTTGCAGTGCGAATCAATCGATACCGCCATGGGTTGTAGTTATTATTCCTGTTTGAAGCACAATGTAGCAAACTATCGTCTGTCAAGACGGCAAGTTGCCAATGATCATTACATCCATTATTGACAATCTTCTTTGCGGATATTAGATCCATTACCAACAATCCTCACTTCGGATATTAGATCCATTACCGACAATCTTCACTACGGATATCTGATCAATTATTGACAATCGTCATTCACCTCAGATATTAGATCCGTCGACAATCTTCACTACGGATATTAAATCCGTTACAATGAGGCAAGCATGGCCGAATGGATAAGAACGCATGTTCTTAAACATAGCTGGTGCTGATGCCGAGGTAAGCGGTTCAATCTCTGCACCGGATAGCCGGACTAAAATTTTGACCTCTCGTCCTTGACTTAGGGACGTAAATTACAAGTACCTTTGAAGTCGGAGTGGTTTCACCTGATGCCGAAGGACACTGTTAATAGGGAAAGCTAATCCACACCAACAATTCAGTCCAGCACTATTAGAAGTAGTGTGTATGGACTACCCTTGAGTTCAAAGCGAGCAAACGCAAAAATCAGACAAACAAACAAACAAACTTCAAACAAGCAAACAAACAAACAAAGATCCGTTATCAACAATATTGACTACTGATATTAGATCCGCTACGGACAAACTTTATTGCGTAAATTATATTCATTATCGACAACCTTCAGTGCGAATATAAGATCCATCGTAGATAATCTTCAATGCTGAAATAAGACTTTCACTACCATATGAGATCCAGTATCGACAACCGTTTACTATAGACAGGAGATCCATTGTCGACAATGGTCACTGCAGAAATGAGATCCATTATTGACAACCTTCACTGCGTATAATAAATCGATTATCGATTACCTTTACTATGAATGTGAGATCCATTATGGACAATCTTCACTGTGGCATCGCATTGGGTCAATGTTATCAACGCCAGACCCTAGAAGAATCATCTTTGGAAAAATACACCCCTGCGAATCCTGCCGATCCCAAATGTAGGTAAAATGGTACACAGCCAATACGACACGTAAACATACACTTAACACCCGACAGCTCTATCGTTACTAAGGGTTTACGGGCGCAGTTTGCAACCCCGCATACCCGCTTTCGAAACACAGCTGCGGCTATTTGGCAGCACGACACCTTGCGTTGGATTTTTACGAAATGGTGTGGGTTGCGGTCGTTCACAAAGCAATGGCAAACTACTGAACGTAAACGTGCCAAGAAATCACAACAGCAAAAAATGCTGGGGTTGACTGCAACTTGCAGTGAAGGATATGCAACTATCTTTTACTATCGTTACTAAGTTTTGATTTGTGTCTTATGAGGCTGGCTTCTAACCTATCCGTGGCAGAGTTCAACGTGCTAATCGGGAAATCTTACATAAATTGGCTCAAATTCAGGGAAGAGACAGGTAGTCAGAATGTGAGCCAAACATATACGCCATCCATTAGCTACAATCTTCCAAATTATTGCTGTTTCACGCTTTGTAGCTGCCACACATTGACATACATTAACAGCATATCTCGAGTCGCTAGTATACTTTTGAAGGGATTGATGTTGTTTCTCTTAGTTCGCTCGTTTTTGAACTGAAGCTTAGTCCACACTTGACTGATTTTTATCGTGTGGGCCAGCTTACCCTCCATACTGGTGTCACTTGTCATCAGGCAAACCCACTCCTACTTCTGATATACTTGTAATTTACGTCATCAAGTCAAGGGCGAGAAGTCGGCTTTAAAGTCCAATTGATCTATGCAATTATTAAGTTATTGATTGCTTAAATGATAACCTGCAAAGTTTCGAAATTTAATCGGGAGACAACAAACACGATGTTTGGAATCTTATGAAAATATAACCTGATCAATAACCGATAATAGTATACAACCAAAAACACCATGAGTATATAATCAGAACACCAAGTGACAGGGGTAGGAAGGTGCGGAGGTCGGTATTCTCAAGTGTCCAGGTCAGGAACAATCCTGCTTGTTCGTTCCCTGACACTTCATTGTCGCATGTGAGTAAGATACAACTTATTTTGTAAGTAGCTCAATAATGACAAGACAGGTTCTTCCGCATGAATGTTACCACATCACCGGTCTTCTTTTGCACACAACATAACTGGTTTATTTCTTCTACGACATTTTATCAAAATGACACACTTGTATCATTGTTCGATGTAGTCACCACTGCATTTAATGCAAGTTCTCCAGCACTGATAAAGTGCTTGGATTCCTGTAGAAAAATCGATTCTGGGGTCACTACATGGGGTGCCTGACCCGGTCGTGAATAATCTGTCAAAGAAGTCACGGCGTTTTGAAACTTCCTACTCCACTTTTACACTTGATGGAATGACAGGTATGCATCACCATACTGGGCCTTCATTCGCTTGATACCCTTTACAACAATATTGACAGGTTACAATACATGGTTTGTTATTTTATTTTATTAATTCTAACGTGTCTGATGTAATCTATGTCTTACGTTGCATTTTCTTGGTCGGAATTAAATCTATAGCTGCAGTTATCAAGATATTTCTAGTTTGTATTGCTAATTCACCAGGTGTCAATTCTTCCTGTATAGAAATCAAGACCATAAACCGATTCTTAACTTCTACATTGGATTGCATTTGGTATTTTTGTGAGATCTTGGTCCTCGGGTAAGCTTTCTGAGTGTTACTTTCACATCTGCTTCCAATAACTGATGATCTGTATCACAGTCTGCACTTTGTAAGGTTTGTGCCGATGTTATGATTGCTCTCCATCTTCGTTATATTAAAATATAATCTATATGGTTTTTGTTAGTACTGTCTGGGGACTTCCACGTAAAGAGTTTTCTTGGGTGTTGTTTAAAAAGTCATTTGATTATCGTTAACTCATTTTTTGTGCAAAATTAAATTCATTTGTCATCTGCATCAATTCTATTTCCCAATCAAAATTTTCCTAAAACGTGTCTCTCGTGTTCAGCTCTTCCTGTACCCACTTTCGCATTAAAATCTCCCATTATTATTGTAATGTCATTACGGCCAATCTCACGTAATGTGTCTTGCAGTATGTTGTAAAAATTGCCAATGTCGTCTTCCTCTGCTGTCGAACTAGGTGCATACATCTGTATGAGAGTTATGTTTTTGATGGCCTTTAAGTCTGACAGTGAGAATTCTATCACTAACCGGGTTATATCTAATTAAAGGTGTTATTGTATCTAAACAAAATTCCACTCCGGTCTGGCCTCCGACATCACTACCAGAATATATGAACAGACTTCCAGTCTTAGTTTCAGTTGTAAAGTGTCCCTTGCCTATCCAGCGATGCTCACTAATTCCTAAAATGTTAATATTTAACCTCTGAATACTATTTACTATATTTAACCTCTCACATACTATTTTAGGCTTTCCCTCATACACACTTCTCGCATTATACATTCCTAGTCTCACTCTCCTTCTTAGTCAGACACATGGGATTTCCTTGGTAACACCGTCAGGAATAACTCCGTCATCACATTTCTAGTACTGGCCCTTGTGTCACAGTCTTCCCCAGTGTTATCTTATCTGTCCGGCCTGGGGGTCTCATAACCCAATCTCTTTCTTATTAGGTTGTATATCATGGTTGTTAAGGTTTCTTAGCAAGTTTTGCAGAAGGTAGTTTGTCATTGCTTTCCTTCTGGGCAGTGAATGTACAAGTCGGTGGCCATAGCCATTGTCTCAAACTGATGAGATCATCTGTCTATCGCCGCAGAGTGCAAGACCATAACCAACAACAATATGTTGACTGCTCTCACACTCCATCCACCACCTGCTTCCATGGCTTTACGTAACCCTGGGGAGGGGGGAGGGGGGGGGGCTAAACTAGTACTCCACCTTTTCCAAGGGTGTCCCGTAGACTAGCAAAAGGAGGCGTCTCACATCTCCTTTGATAGGGGATACCCCTACCCCATTATGAAATATTATTCACCAAAGTCTATTGATTCAGATAAATCAGTATAACACCCAGGTAAAACCAAGGTTATCTTCGATGCCGTTATAACTTCTCTCAAGCCGTAGGACTCAAAATGCACTGTTCTGTGTCCAGGATGAGAATGTGTGAGCTATGTCATTCACCTGCTCAGCAACTCTTGAGTTATTCGTGGCTCTCGACAACCGTGTGCACCAGTGACTTCACCCGTAGTCTGTAAACTCTCGGTAACACAGCATGATAGTATGAAGAGCAATTACTAGACAAACACAGATAGGATATAACCAATGCAACATATCAGGCCGTGACAGACAAGTTTATACTGTCCACACCACTACGCTAAAAGTACATTGTGGATTAAAAGAAGTGACAACTTCCACCTGGGGCTAGACTACAGACAATATGTATTAG
Source organism: Cepaea nemoralis (assembly GCA_014155875.1). Classification (NCBI taxonomy): domain Eukaryota; kingdom Metazoa; phylum Mollusca; class Gastropoda; order Stylommatophora; family Helicidae; genus Cepaea; species Cepaea nemoralis. The sequence goes on from JACEFZ010019207.1 coordinate 844,467, forward strand.
AGCAGACTACAGGTTTCAGATTCATTTATTCAGTAAGTTCTGAGCAGACTACGCGTCCCAAATGCATATATTCAGAATATTCCGAAAGGTCTATACGTCACATACTCACATATTAAGAATATTCCGAGAAGACGACGAGTCAGAAATTCACATATTCACATATTCAGAACATTACGAGAAGACTATACGTATTAAATTTACATATTAATTTCATGCATCTCAATATATGACCTTCATATATGTAAAATAGTAATTAATAGTTTGCTTCGTTTTTGCAGTGCAAAGGTCCAGGTTGGAAAGTAGAGACCAAGGTGTGGGAGGGGTAAGAACCAGAACCGGATTTTTAGTGTCCGTTATTCACGTCGATGGATTAAAAGAGCTCTTTCTAAACACTTTTTAATCATAGGACAAGACACAAGAAAGCAGATTCTTTCAAAAGGAATGCTTTCTTGCAGTACAGAGAAAGGCTGCATCGGAGATATATCTGTCTTATGTATTTCTTAGAACAAAACAGTATGCAATTTCCTTTCAAAAGGTTTTAAAAAACAATAAAACCAGAGAACATTCCGAAATACGTTTAAAAAAAAAATGTATTTAAAAACAGACGGGCGAAGATCAGCTGTATTTTTAAGATGGGTGGGCACTTGAATACAGGAAATCGATAAGATTTAAGTGAGGGTCGATGTTTGCTGACCTGAATCTTGTTCTTGACTTGCACTGAAATGAGCCAATACATCGCCCTGCTTTAATCCTATTATAAAATAAGCCCTGTCCCTAAAGGAGATTCGAGGTGGAATTCAGGAAGTCCCATAGACATTTCATTCTTCCCTCAACTGTACCAGGAATGTCTGACATTTGATCTTTGCAGATGATGTCAAACACTATAGGGATTCAAGAGTCCCCTACTACTCTAAATAGTGTTTGTCTTTTGTAGGAAGTTGTCATCAACCCAGGTTGATTGACAATGTCATTTGTTGTTGTTGTTGTTTTCAGCCGCTTTGAACTCAAGCTTAGTCCATACATGTGCGACTGTTTCTAGTACATTGGACTGGTTGTGCATGTGGATTAGCTTTCCCTAATATAAGTGTCGATCGCCATCACTCCGACTTCAGAGATGCTCGTAATTTACGTCCCTAATTCAAGGACGAGAAGTGAACATTTTAGTCCAGCTGGCCAGTGTAGGAGTTGAACCGGCTACCTCGGCAATAGTATACCGGATGTATAACAACAAGCGTTCATATCAATTCGGCCATGCTGGCCTTCCATAATGTTGTGTTCAACAGTTTGTCATTGATTTCTGAAAGAGAAGTCAATTTTTCAGTCAAAATGACCTGTTTGGGAAATAAACTTCATACCCGGACATCAGCGCACAGATAGTTTAAGCACAAACGCTTTAATTCTTTCGATCACCTCTAGCTCTATCGGCTACTTTACAAACATGCAGTTAATGTTTCCCCTGGCACAGATCGTCTCAATGATGCTATTAACTGGCAGGGTGTTCCTGTACAGAGCGAGTCCTTACCCGCCGTGCTAAACATCAGTAACTGAAACAAGAACTGACACGAACTCAGTCACACACATAACATGACGGGTGGAAGGATGCGTGGGTTATGGTGGAGTGGATGGACTGACAGATAACTGGGTGGGTGGGTTGGCTGGAGAATGGTTATTTTTATGGAAGGATAGACAATAGACAGACAGACAGGCAGTCAGGCATGCTTAGACAGAAGGTTTGACAGGCAGTAGACAGGCAGCCAGCCAGCCAAGCAGGTAGACAGACTGACAGACAGGCATATGAAAGACGGACAGATAGACAAACAGATAGATAGACAGATAAACAGAGAGTCAGGCAGCTACAAGGAATCATCAATGCATGTATGTATGCATAAATGCAGACTTACATACATACACCCCCCCCCCCCACACACACATATACGCACATACAATCACACAGACAGACAGACAGACAGACAGGTAGGCAGACAGGCAGGAAGACAGGCAGGCAGGCAAACAGACAGACAGACAGACATATATTACTATAGGTAGAATATTTATTTTAAAATGGATAGGATAGAAACAAATAATCCGAGATGCTAAATAAATATTGACAGATGCAAATTGCCGAAAAATTATGACCTCTGAAGCGAGGAAAGCAAGCTTCAGTTTGCCGTCATGACTTCACGTCGCTCTGATCTTGTGAGCTAAGCATTATTCCATCGCAGCAGAGGGAGTGAAGCGTCTCGCTTTGAATTCAGTAGTTTTGGTCTTACATTAGTCAATCTGTTATCATTTCAGCCTTGAACTAGATACTATTCAGAATGGTTGAAAATTATTTATTTTTATTGAAATTAGAAGAGGATCCACTAAAGCAATTAGGAGTTACGTAGCATGAACAACACTTGATATAACTACGGATACAACAGTTGGTTAGTTGCATATCCTTTACAGGACGTTTGCAGTCAACAACAGCATATTGTGCTGTTGATGTCTTGGCAAGTTTACGTTCATTAGATTGCCGTTGCTTTCTGAACGACCGGCAACCATACCATTTCGTAAAACACCAGCGCAACGCAGTATGCTGCCAAATCGCGCGCAGCTGTATTTCCAACGCTAGTATGCGGGATCACGAACCGCGTCCGTAACTTCTTAGCCACGGAGTTCGGCAAAATACATACAAGAAAATATTATTTCAAAATGCAACTTTCTTATGGCAAAATGTGGATTTCATTTATGGACGATTATACGTTAGAAAATTAGAGCAGAAACATTCTTAGAATGCTGGCGATCTAGAAGATAAACAAATACAGACATTCTACAAGACCTTACCACTGATGAAAACGGACTGAAACACAATACCAAGTCTCGAAAACTGATGTATTGCGACAAGAACACAAGCCTCACATGAACAGTTATGGATGGCATGGCTCACAGAAGGCAAGCGACTAACACTCTAGTAGACAAAGTTCATTAAAGGAAAGTTGGACACGACAATGCAAGAGATCAGATAACCGGCGAATTATCGCCCGTCTATGTAGCGGGCTGTAGTGAGAATAATGTTCTGCGAGTAACTTGCTAGTAATCGAAAGGCTGTCAATGTCAGAGGATGGCACACTACCTCATGCTGTCGCTGGCTAGTTAGTCTATGTCAGTGGTTCTCAACCGGTGGGGAATTCCCCCCAGAGCGGAATTTTAGGGTTTCCAGGGGAGAATTAAGATTATTTCAAGATCGCGTTATTACAAGAACCGATTACTTAATAATGTTTTTCCCGCCATACTGTACGGTTCTGTACGTCTCACTCTTAAAAAATTCAATTGATAAAGTAAGTAGACCACAAATCATGTTTTATGTGGACGTCTAGACTTGTTTTAGTATGTGCTATTAAATTTAGCTTCCATTATTACGTATACTGTGTAGGGGTGGGGGAGGGATTTTTAGGTAGGGAATACGAAAGGGGGGAATGACGTTCTGAAAATATGGTGAAGGGGGGCACGGGCCAAATTTTTAGGTAGGAAATACGAAAGGGGGGGGGGGGGTAGGGATGACGTTCTGAAATTATGGTGAAGGGGGGCACGGGCCAAAAAAAGGTTGCGAACCACTGGTCTATGTGAATACCTAACATAACTAGCCCCAACAGCCTATCCGTCATGAAATTACCTTTTCGTATTACTGTCTTCCATCTAAGAGTGGCTAAATGGGGGTAATACAAAGACCAACGTGAGTTGTTTTTAGAGAGGAGAAATATTGTGAGAACCCATATTCGAGGTCATAGGGAACATCAATAAGTGTAGGAACATTCAAAATAAACAATGGTAGGATATTGGTGACATTTTAAATTGATAGGATATTGAAATTTTGACGCGTATTGCTGAAGATAAGATATTGGATAGTAGCACATAGGGAACTTAAATAAAAGACGGCCAAATAAGAGAAGAAGTAACAGGAGAAGGTACAGGAACATGAGTATATGAAGTTATAAGAGAATATGGAGGTACAACATAATAAGATGAAGGAACAGGAGAAATTGGAGGAACAGGACAAGAGAAGAAGAAGAAGAAGAAGAAGAAGAAGAAGAAGAAGAAGAAGAAGAAGAAGAAGAAGAAGAAGAAGAAGAAGAAGAAGAAGAAGAAGAAGAAGAAGAAGAAAAAAAAAAAGAAGAAGAAGAAGAAGAAGAAGAAGAAGAAGAAGAAGAAGAAGAAGAAGAAGAAGAAGAAGAAGAAGAAGAAGAAGAAGAAGAAGAAGAAGAAGAAGAAGAAGAAGAAGAAGACGAAGAAGAAGAAGAAGAAGAAGAAGAAGAAGAAGAAGAAGAAGAAGAAGAAGAAGAAGAAGAAGAAGAAGGATAGAAAGAAGAAGATAGTTAGTAAACATTTATATTACCCTATCACACACCTTCAGTGATATTGAGTAGATTGTGCAACCGCCATTCTCAGGAATATGTTCAGGAACTTTCAGGAGCGTTTCCAGGTACCATTTTAGTCTGGTTCGACCTGTTAGCCCCGATCAATTTAAAAGAGAAGGAAAAAAACATTCTCTGCCTTAAGCCAGTGTGATGGGCTATAATTAGCCCGCGTTCTGTGAAGCAATTTTATTGCATTGTTGTTTTTATTTATCACACCATGGAACAGCATCAGTAATTAGGATTGCACATTTCTATTTGAAATTTATATGAAAGACATTGGCCAACGGCAGTTCCAAAATATGTGACGTTCTGGGATTGTTTTACATTTGATCATTAGGTGATTGCGCGCCAGCAGTCTCGTCGATGTAAACCTGGTAATAGTATATCTAGAAATGGCGTCCCCTAGAACCCACGGGGCAAGAGCATTAGAGGGGGACCTAAAACACGCCGGGAAGAGAATTGGAAACATAAATGAATAATATGGATATGTGGTGGGACATGGAGGGAGATGTTAAATCATAGTAAGGCTTGGCTTAAGTCTGCCGAGAGCGTATGGTGTATCGAGGGATACGATTAGAAGAAGAGGAGGAGGAAGGGGAGGAAGCGACAGAAGAGGGAGGAGGATGAAAAGGAGAACGTGGGAGGAGGAAGAGTAAGAAGTATAAGAAGAAAAGCAGGAGAAGGAGGAGGGGGGAGAAAATGAAGAAAAAAAAATGAAAAACAAGAAGAGTAGTCCTTACGAGTGTGCGAAAAAGAATCAGACATGATTTTCATAACGTACTAACAGAGACTGAAAATAAAGGACTCTCCTTGAATATCAAGAAAACAGTAACAATGGTGATATCAAAGAAAATGGTGACACCAAAATGTGACATAGAGATGGAAGGGAAAATTCTTCAACAATTGGACAGTTTTAAATATCTAGTGACATTAATAACATCTGACGGAAGATGCACAACAGAGATTAGGAGCAGAATAGGGCAAGCATAGGCTGCTTTTCAGAAAATGAAGAATATCTTATGCACTAAGTCATTATCATTGAATATAAGAAAGAGAGTGCTGAAGTGCTATATAGAACCTGTTTTTCTGTATGGCGGCGAATCTTGGAATATAAATGAACACATTAGGAAGAGATTGGAAGCAACAGAGATGTGGTTCCTTAGATGAATGTTGCGAATTCCCTGGACTGCCAAAGTAATTAACAACGAATGCCTTAAAGAGGCTAACGAAACTAGAACATTATATACGAAAATAAGTAAGAGACAAACAGCTTTTTTTGGTCATGTGATAAGAAGAGAGAACATCGTGACAACTGAAAAGATCGAGGAGAAAAGAGGCAGAGGCAGACCACGAGAAATAATGCTGGATGGATTGTGACGATGGCATGGAGGAATATCAACGGTAGATTTGATCAAGAAAACCAATGACCGAGATCTGTGGAGCGTCATGAACGCCTACGCCAGTCGACACGGCACTTGATGTTGATGTGACCTGGATAATGTCTAAGTTCGACATATCGTTGATATGAATATGTTATTTACTAATTGTAGTTGTGCGGGTTAAATATACTTGAATGTTTCATTGTCGGTGTCAGCTTACATATAAGCCTATTTGCCTGTTGGCGACTTATTTCGATTTCTCTGTTTATTAACCCATCCTCCATGATCACACTTCATAACTATTTAAATTCTTTAACTTGCTTAAGAGGAGTATTATTTATCTGTACACTAAACATATAATATATAATATCTCGTTTTCGCCAATCCTTCCACGGCATGGAAAATAGTTCCGCACAGGTTCTAGAATGTTTGTGACACCCACAAGTGGCAACCACTCATGCCTCAGTCATGAATTCTTAACTTTCCGAACCTGGGAGTCAGTGACAACAATCACCTATGTAAGTGAAGTCAATCAATCAGGTGCCGTCTCCACACTGTATGTCTCTCTCCCCGACGGCACATTCTGTCAGATTGATGTTCATCCATCTTTTGATGTTATCTTCCAACTTGTATCATTGTCTTCTTCTCGCTCGCTTGCCTTCAACCTTGCCTTCCTGTATGATTTTTATGAGAGTGTTATGTCTGTTAACGTGGCCGAAATATTTCACTTGCCTCTTTATTTTTAAATTTCTTTCATCAACTCTCTTTTCATTCACAGTTTTTTGAAACCTCTGTATTTGATTGATTTTGTTTCTATGAAATACGACATATTCTTCTGTATATCTACATCTCCACGGCCTATATTCGACTTTCTAATTGCTTGTTCAATGTCCAGGCTTCCACGCGATAAAGTAGTGTTGAATATACATAAAATTTGACAATTATTGTTAATGCGGTGTTAATATCTCTAGATGTTAATACTGATTTTATTATGTTGAAAGGATTCTTGGCCATTCCTATTTTATTTTCGATTTCTGTTTCACTTTTGCCATAATCTGTTATTACATGTCCAAGATAGCTGAAACTTGTTACTTGGTCTAGTAACCCCCCCCCCCCCCCCCCCCCCCCCTACCTTACTGTTATGCTTATTTATGAGTTTTCCTTTCCTCTGCTAGTTTCCACTACTAAACTCCACATTCTGCACTATGCCTGTTTACTTGCTCCACTAGGTTTTGTAACTCTTGCTCGATTTCTGCTAGTAACACGGTATTGTCAGCATATTCAAGATTGTTTATGATTCTTCTATTGATGTTAAGTCCATGCAGTCCGACGTGTTTAAAAACTCTTTCTGTGTATAGGTTTAAGAGGCTTGGGGAGAACACACATCCCTGCCGTACTCCTCTTTTTATCTCTATGGGCGACAAACAATTAATTCCGTATCTAATAGACGCCACTTGTTCCAAGTAATAAAGGTTTTGCATACCCTTTACAGGACATCGCTGTCAAAATCAGCATCTTTCAGCTGTATGTTGATTTCTTTGCAAGATTACGCTCAGTAGTTTGCCATTGCTTTCTGAGCGGCCGGCTCATTATCCCGCAAGTCACGAGCGCGTGTCGAACCGCATCCAGTTCTCGCCTCGCTGCGAGACCCTACGTGGATAAACGGGATTACGGAGAAGGTGGTGTAACCCCTCAGCCAGAGAGACCGGCTGTTCCAAGTACAAGCTACTAATAAGTCTGATATCCTTTCTACTCCTATAATGTAAGTGAAGTATTGGTGAGCTATTTAAGTGCTGAAATCACAACCTGGATTTTCATTTCCATACCTGTATATTGTTTTATGAATGTGAATGTCAAGGGCCTCTTTTCACACCATGAGATATGTGACTATATTTAGGAACATGCCCTGTATAAGAGATGATTTGATCTTACAAGTGACCACAAATACAAATATAGAAGGACTTAGTAATCAACAGCAACCCTTCTCGAGCCTATTAGAAATACGTACTCGAACACAGTGACCTTGCAGCAACGTCTCTGCAAGGACGCCACATGTAACTCCATCCATCCATCATGTGCCATGCCGGTAAGCGTGGGCGGTCATGTTCTGCCATCTCCCTCGATCACCAAAGTCGTGGATCAGCTCTGTGTTCCTGTCTCGACCATGCCACGTGGCCAAGCCATCCAGGTATTTGCTTCTAGGTCTTCCCCTTGGTCTCTTCCCTTCGATCTTGCCAGTTGTCACCAAGTTCTCCAATTCATTTCTTCTCATAACATGGCCAAAAAATTTGACTGTCTACGTCTAATGACTCTAATCAGTTTACGATCTTCATTTGATTCTTGAAGGACTTGTTCGTTGGTTTTTCTATCTGTCCATGGTATTCTTTGCATTTTCCTCAGAAACCACATTTCCACAGCCATTAGCTGTTTTTCAGCTTGACTGCTTATTGTCCACGCTTCACATCCATACAAAAGTATAGGTTCTGTGTAGCATCTCAACACTCTTTTTCTCGTTTCAATTGATATCTTTTTGTTGGTCAGTATGTTTTTCATCTTGCAAAAGGCTACCTTCGCAATGGCAATTCTTGTTCTAATCTCTTCAAGGCATCTCCCATCAGATGTTATGACTGTGCCGAGATAACAGTATCGATTCACTTGTTTAAGAATATGTCCATCTACTCGTATATCACATTGTGGTATTTCCTTCTTCCTAGTGACGACCATAATCTGTGTCTTCTTAATATTCAGTTCTAACCCTAGTTGTTCACTGTGTGCAACAACCGCATCTACTAAATTTTGCAGGTCCTGTTCATTGTCTGCAATCAAGACTGTATCATCTACACATCTAATGTTATTGATGTATCGTCCTCCAATGTTGATTCCTTCCATATCTTCAATATTTCTAAATATATTTTCACTGTACAAGAAAACAAGATCTGGAGACATTACACATCCCTGTCTCACACCTCTTTTAATAGGCTGATATTGACCTACATCGTTATCAATTCTGATGGCAGATTGTTGTTTCCAATATATGTTTTTTACAAGTCTAAGGTATTTTCCATCAATTTGTAGATATTCAAGCATCCTTATCATGTCGACATGTCTCACTTTATCGAAAGCCTATGTATAGTCAATAAAGCAAAGATATAGATCTTTGTTTACTTCTATAGAACGCTCAATTACCGTTCTCAGTATATAAATAGCATTTACTGTCCCCTTGCCTTCTACAAACCCAAATTTTCCTTCTCCTATTTCGGGTTGTATTTTCTTCCTAACTCTTTGCATGAAAATTCTCAGCAGAATCTTTGTGATGTGGCTCATTATACTAATTGTTCTATGTTGATCGCATTCCATGGCTCCTGATTTCTTCGGGATTGCAATAAATATAGAATTACATAATTCAGGAGGTATATCCCCAGTATCGTATATTGCGTTCAGGAGCCTGGTGACTTGGTCAATTCCATATTCTTCTAAGGCATTGATCATTTCTACTGTGATGTTATCTGTACCCGGGGTCTTGCCAGTTTTCATATGGTTAAGAGCATTTTGAACTACTATCTTCAAAATTGATGGTCCTTCATTATTATTACGATGATCATATTGTTCTTCTCTTGTATCATCATAAAGGTCTTTCACATAATCTGACCACGCATGTAAAATCTGATCTTTTTCTATTATGATTTTGCCATCTTTGGTTTTTAGGCCACATATAACTAGCTATCCAGGTATAGCAATCTACTCAGAGTAATAACTGAGGGGTGTATCGCTATGGCACACGAGCCAGAGGAATTCAACGATAAAAATCAACAGTCATCATAAAGATCTGGTAGAGAAATGGATAGGGAATGAGTAGTGGATGGAAAATGCAGAATGCATTAAATCAGAGTGCCACTGTATTATCAGCGCAGGGACTCTTTCAAGAAATTGATGGATGACGTGTTGGAGTGTTGCGAGTGCGATTATATTGATTCTTTTTGTTGTTGTTGTCTTCGCTTGCTTTGAACTCAGGTATAGCACATTTACGTGCTAGTACTTCTAGGGCACTGGACCGACTCTTGAGTCTGGATTAGCTTTCCCTTTGTCCGGTGTCCATCGCCATCAGGCGAGCCAACTAAGACTTCTGAGGTAGTGTTGATTCTTGATTTCATATTCGTAGTCATATGCAAAGATAAAACTCAGTCTCCGTAAAATAATCCTACAAATATATTATGAAAAGAGAGCCGTCGTAACGCAGTGAATATCATCACCATTGCCAGCAGTCTCGGTGGTCTTGAGTTCGAATCTCCATCAAGGCTGGATTTCTCAAACAACGAAGTGGGCTGCCAGTTCAACCTAGCCTTAAAGGGGAAACACGAATGTTCTGAGGAATAAAGGCATTTGACGTGCTATTGACAAACTCACTTAACGAGTATCTGGGGGAGTTTACAAATATGGGGGAAAGCACCATATACCCACTAAGCCTGGGCGTGTAGAAAATGTTTTGTTAAAAAAAATATTATGCAAAATTTAAAACCAACACAAAATGCAAGGACGTAATTTTTTTGGTGACAAGCTGCAAATTAAATTGTGCTTCTTGTCAAACACAGAGAAGACCAAGCAATTAGCTTGATGTCTTCTTATTACTCGATATTTCAATCATGTCTTTTTATTTTCAAGTGAACGACAAGCTAATTCAATTATATCAAACAATTACTTGATTTAGCTGATGTTGGTGTTATTCTTTTTTCATGACCTTGGAACTGGCTTCATATAAAGTTAATCAATTTTTATTTTAGCAAGTGTTGGCTTCCAGATAAATTAACAGTATATGTGTGTGGGTATTTGTGGTGTGTGGGTGTGTATGTTTGTGTGTAGTGGTGGTTATATAATAGATACTGATATTGGTTACTTTACGCTTACCTATATTCTAAGACACGTGATAATGAGATGGAGAAACCAATTCCCTTACTAACTGTCATTCTTTTAAAAGAATTCTTAGAATTCTGAAAATTATGATGCACCCGTTTTATGAAGCTGGGTCGACCCCAGAGCTGTGCTGGTAGGAAAAAATAGCAACTGAATCGTGCCATTGCTGAGGACACAACGCGACCAACTAATTTGTGCCTTGATATTGAAGTAGTAGAGGGGCTTTTATGTTTCAATGATCTCAGAATATGCTGGTAGCAACGCTAAACGGTAGGGTCTCCCATGAGGTTAAGGGAAAGGGACCAGGTGGAAGTGAGGTACAGACCTACTGCCATGTAAGTAGACTGAAGGCAGTCAAAAATCAAATCCCAAATATAATTGTTGGCAGAATCTAATGTACTGATCTACAGGCTGGGCGATACAGTGAAACTCAACTCGCATTATGCTGGTTTACCACTGTTGTGGCAACCAGCTGACTGAAGATTTTGCAACTACGATTGCAGATGTCTCATACGTCTGCAGAGGGTCCTGAAGTCACTAAACGTGTAGAGGACAATGCTGACGAATGTTCTTTCAAACTGTCACTTGCACCACCAGCAAGGCAACTCTTCGTTGCCTACTTCAGTGGGGACAGAACACGTTAAGGAATGTCCCGAATGTATTAATGTAGATTTTTATGTCATCTTTCATGTTACCACGGTTGTGTGTTTGTTTGTATACGTTAATGTATTATTATAAGGATTATAATCATCTTCATAAAATGTTAATTCCTTAATGAAGATCAGATGTACTCTGCAGCATTCGCTGCTTTGTACCTTCACAGGGCACTCATAACGACCTCTTTTTGCCCATCTCTTTATGTTATCTAGCGATATGTGTCTTCCTCTTGCATGCTTTCTCTCCAGATTTCCTCCGATATATACTTATAACGTTTTAAGGATCGTTTGTTTCCAAGAAACTGCTTATTCTCCACTTAGCTGTGTAGAAGGTATCCTTATATTCAGCTTCTATTGTAATATGATGGTCAAGTGGTAGACTGACATGGAGAAATCACATCAACAAAGTAGCAACAAAAGCCAGAATCAAGATAGCCAATCTAAACAAAAACTAAGTGGAACCACATAGGGAGCCGGTAAGTAAATACTTAGCAAAGTTTATCAACAGAGCATACGACCAAATATGGAATGTGGGTCAACTGCATGGTGTTGAGCATAAAACACCATACTACCAGAAATGGACAAGGTTCAATATCAAGCGATTAGAGTCATCATGGGAGGGAAAAGATCAACCCCTATGGTGGAGATGGAGATGGGGAGGACATAAATACTGAGAGAGAGCAGAAATTCAAAAACGCTAATACAGGCACAATAGTTCCTCAGCATGCCAGGTCAATCTATGAGGAACAGATTTGAAAACCTAGCTATAAGGCAATTGAAAAGAAATAGTTTTATCCACCAGGCCAAACGACTCTGCAGAGAAACAAATGATCTGCCCACAATTGGTATCCCCCTGAAAACCCTCTCAAGACTAATCCCTTTGAGTGATAGGAATATTCGACTAGGAAGAACAGCTCATTGTGCAAGGCAGATTAGCAACTCTCAGTTTCCTTGATGAAGAATACCAAGAGTTCCTCTGGATACGGGACTATCCAGATGGGTCAGCTCAAAATGATGTTAAAGTAGGAGTGTACATAGAATACCAATAGGACACGCCAGGGTATTAACAAGAAAGTACTACAATAACTGCGTTCTGGTAAACGCTCCCAAGGCGGCCAGAGGAAACGCGCTAGCTTTAACCTGAGCACCAGATGTCATAAGTACCCCAAGATTGGGTGGACAACTATTTAGCATCTCTTCCTAAATGAGGCAAAGATCATTCAAAGCCAAATGGGTTTACGATGATCACCATACAAAATACTTTTGGCAATGTGCTGGAGAAAACCGTTGCTGTTAAGCTTCAGGAATATTTAGAAATGGAAAAGCTTCTCTCGAAAGGTTTGGGAAGTTACCGGCAAGTTACAGGGAAAGATACTTAGGCAAATGCAGCCACTTTTGCCAATGCTGTTTATGAAGGGCTCCAAAACAGACAGGAGACGGCAGTGGCAGCACCCGATCTCGAGGGCGCAATTCAACAGAGTCAGATATGATATTTCGATTTATTCTCTCATCGAGATGAGATTCTATTCTTGGTAGGTGAACTGGATTGCGGCTGACTTGTTTTCTCGTAGAGTGACTCTCCGGATGGGTACATGGACCTCTAAGCCATGTATGATAGGACTACAACAGCAGTCAGCAATTTCACCTGTGCTTTTCAATGTATAAACGAGCAAGACTGCAAGCCTCGAAGCACCAGGGCTGGACATGATGCTAACATTTGCAGACGCTGTTCTCGCATACAGGCAGGGGTGGGACAGAAATCAAACACCCCAGGAGCTGCAGGCCGCACTAGGAAAAGTGATGGAGTGGTGAACATAGATGAATTAACCAAGAAAAGGCATCTATCTTTTGGTGTTCTCTGGACAACAGAATTGTTTAAGCTGACCTTCCAAACATCACAATAAATGACAGAAATGTGAATAAAGAACGCAGACTGAAGTACATGGGAATCATTTTTTAAAGAAGCATGTCCTTTAGGGATTCTGTTGAAATGGTAGTTACAAAGTGTCAAAAGGTGCTCAATGCACTGAAGTGTATGGTGTGGTGGCAGGGACATGGGATTGGAAATGCAATTCACAATTTATCAGCACTTGATCATTTCAGTGGTGGAGTATGGACTAGGAATGCTCACTGTCTCAAAGAGTCAGCTAGTGAAAATAGAGCGCATACAGTATGCAGCCATGAGGGTGATTCTTGGGTGTTCAAGGGGCACACCAATAGTGTGTATGCAATACATCCTGGTGCATTAGTGTGTAAGCGATACATCCTGGCGCATGCTGAACATTGCAGACATACTCAAGGTGTTACAATCTAATGTCATATCTTAAGGTAGCTGTTGACAAGGAACACCTCCTACATGATTCTCTGGTTGCAGTCAAGGGCCACAGGCTGTTGAGGAAGATCATGGATGGCTCAGGCTAGGGAGACCATCAGAGAAGTGTGCCCACGTGAGAAGATTGACAGAGGCAAGGAGTAGGCCAGAGTGCCGAATAGAAATTCAGACTTCTGTGTAATTATAATCACACCGGGACGTGAGTGTAGGGAAAAGCCAGCAACCGCTGCGGAAGTAGACATTCATAAATTAATTCATGACTACTCTCGTCCTAGCGATGTGATTATCTATACCGATGGCTCTGTGTTAAAAGGCAAAAAAAGTGCCCAGGGATTCATAGCAAAAGACAATGGCCAATGTTTAGTAAAGGAGAGCTTGACATGTTGAGTTGAGTTGAGCTAAGAACCGAAATCACTGCACTCAGGACATTCCCATTTGCGCTTCGTTCCCTCGTTTAACAGGCAGCGTAGAGTCACACTATTAATCGTTCCCACAGCTATCTGATTAAAAGTTCTCCTGGTCTTCTCTCTCAGGTTTGAGAGTCTACCTGAACTCCTGCCAATCCCCCGCAATGTCATCCTTTCCACTAACGAGTTCTCAATATGTTCCTTCACCTTATCCACCTGGCCCAACAGGCGCACGACCATCTCTCCCATGTCCATAGGTAATCGACCACCTAAAGGTGCATTTCCTGCCAACCTATCTACCTGTTCATTTCCCCACACTCCCGTATCGCCAGGGTAAAAAATCCATACAATTCTTACAATCTGTGACCTCTGAAGCGTGGTGAGCTATTCTACACGAAACATTCCTTTCTCCACATTACTAAGCATACTCCTTGATTCCGTGATGATGACAATGTGTGGTGCTGTGATCTCCTATAACCAATGGAGTGCCGCTTTGGCTGCTTCCACCCGCTGGAGGTCGTAACCTCATATGCCATGCTCTCCCTTTTCAAGAATCGTCCATTAGCCTTCGCAATGAAACGCCAACCACTCCGTCTGTTTGTCACCACTGACTCTTCAGTATGGATCACTATGTCACTTTGATGTGTATTACTCTGGATTAGTTGTTGCAGCACAAAATCTGTATGGCACGCTGCCCATTCTCTGCACTCACGACCCAGTGTTACTATTACATTGTGCCAATCCGTCCTGTCTGCCGATACTTCAAACTAATGTTTTTCACGATTGGTAGCTTCTAGATCACAAACCTAAAATATAGATATTTCTGAATGTGCCATCCAGGGCCTGCCTCATCGTAGTCTATGACACTTGACCATATCCATGGCTTCATGCAGGGGATGATCCCTATCTTCAGCAAATCGCAGGTACAATTTGGCCTGAAGGACCCTTTGTCTATCAGCCATTGTTGGTAGCGCCAGGATATACCTCATGCATATAATTGGCGTGTCTTTTGTGCATCCCATAATCACCCGCATGGCAGCATTTTGTATGCTCTCCAACCATTCAAGCTGGCTCTTTGATACTGTCAGCCCTAAATCATACTCAGTGACAGAAGTTATTACCTACAGAAAGAGCCTGTAAAGCATCCTCTGATCTCTTTTTCTCTCTCCACTCTCTCTCTCTCTCTCTCTCTCTCTCTCTCTCTCTCTCTCTCTCTCTCTCTCTCTCTCTCTCTCTCCTCGCCTGTTTTAAAATATTACACATTATTAAATTAAAGATATGGTCTTTAATTAATTCCACTTCTTGTATCATTCACAGCGGGCTTTCATTTGGCTAAGTAAGACACTTCAAATAAGATAATGGTGAAAACAAACCCAGAATTTTAAGAAATAATCAACAAGGATTTCAAGAAATAATCAAATTTAGGAGGTCAAAGATACTACAAAAGACAAGAAACAGAACTACAAAGGAATGTAGCCATCTCTGAATAAGACCCCACTTTACACGAAAGCACGTTGCAATAATCCACATTTTTTCTATCGACAATGAACGAACAACCTTTTTTTTTTCAGGCAAGAAAAGAGGTAAATTGTGGACGACATTTTCATTCAGTATTCCTGTCCCAATAAGAGACAAACCCAAGCTACTTGTACCGACCGCGACCTTCTACACGGGAATGTAATTATTCCAGAAATGTTGAACAGAGGCGATGCGAATGACAAATTTGCACAGAAGCCTTCAGGCTGTCAAGCGTTCCCTGTGCTTCAAGCTGGCATCGGCGATTTGATAAAATCAGAGAGCTGAAAATAAAATAAATGTGTCTGGTGAAGTAAATTTGGAACTAACGTATTTACGGGGAATATATGTTTGGTTTGTAAAGTGAAAGGGTCACCCTCAATGAGCACTGATATCTCAGAACATTTTTGGACTCCTCACATACGTCAAACAAGGAAGAAAGGAGGTTTCAACACGGTGCACGAATTCCGTAAGATCTTCGAGGTGGCTTGTTATTATACCTTTGAAATACTACAATACTAACCTATAGGTGGTTAATTTACTTTTCCAGTTAGGTGACTTGATTTGAGTTGAGTTGAGTTGAGGTAAACTGAGTTGAGCTGAGTTACGTAACCACATTACAACACTAGGGACATTCCTATACAGGCTGCGTTCTCAGTGTTGACAACAAGTGAAGAGTCCCAGTACTGATGGTACAAGTTGTAATCGGAGTATGTGTCCGTCTGGCCTTTCCTCGGGGTACTGAGTATAAGCCACGTCCTCTGATCACCCCTTGACTCTTCAGACCATAATGATGTATCTGTTCTGCCACACTATACATATAAACGTTTCCAATTGCGGCGTGCAGTCTAATATTTAGATAGAAATATAAGTATTTCGTTCCTTATATTTCCTTCTCAAGCGAATATGATTTGTAGTATTTAGTGGATGCTGTTATTATATAATGACAGAAATAAGAATTAGAATTAAATTGTAGTAAAACATAAATTAAGGGCTTCTCCAAAATGAAAGAAATACCACACGGTTAACATCTAAGTGAAAAGAAAAAAAAATCCCTGAACATTTGAATCGGTAGAGTTATTTTGGAACAGACATAACATCAGACGAAAAATACCTCTGGAGACAAAAACAACAATCGCCATGGTAAAGATGGCCTATTCAAAAGTGGAAAACAGACCCACCAACTAAAAACCTGTCAACTGAAGTGAGATAAAAAAAAATTTAAATTGCAACATATAACCTGTACTGTTGTATACACTTAAAACATGGATATGAAACAAGCAAACTGAGAATTATCAAATGGCAGTAGAAATGTGGTGTACGGTAAAATGAAAAGAATACATAGCCGCGCCCCTCCCCGTCCCACCTCCTCCCCCTCTCCCCCCCCCCCCCCCAAAAAAAAAAAAAAAGCAGGAGACAGTTCTTGAAGAAACGAATGAAAATCTATATGCCAATAAAATTATTCAACATCAAAGTCAAGACATTGTGGGCGGGAAATGAAGAGAAATATACCTAAAACGGATTGACATCTAGCAAATATGCTGTGAAGATAGCAAACGAGAGATAAAGACATAAGTAAGAAATAGTTTAGTCACAGCATAGCAGAGACAGTAGCACAGACCTGATTCAAGACTTGTGATTGTGTGATTGAACTGGGCTCCTAGCCTGTAGCTCACACCAGGAAATATGCTAGGAAGTAAAGGCAGCCGGCATAATACTGGCTGTATGACCAATCGAGTGACGAATGCCATAATGTTGACTGTATGACCAATCGAGTGACGACTGCCATAATGCTGACTGTATGACCAATCGAGTGACGTATGCCATAATGCTGACTGTATGACCAATCGAGTGACGACTGCCATAATGCTGACTGTATTACCACGCATTATGACGACTGCTATAATGCTGACTGTATCACGTTATTGAGTGTTGACTGCCATCGAACTGTTTTTATTTCATAACATGCGCTGCGAATCCTAGACAATTAGTAAACAGGCGAAAAATATCTTTGGAAGCTTTGGAGATGTGGTTTTATAGAAAAATGCTAAAAATTAATTGGACATCCAAAATGAGCAATCAGGGAAGCTGCGTCACAACGATAACTTATCAGAAACATTAGAAAAAGGCAGCCTGGTTGGCCACATTATGAGAAGACAAAAACTGGAACCTATTGTGTCAACAGGAACGATTTGCGGAAAGAGAGATAGAGGCAGACAGCGTAAGAAGATTTCTGGCAGTCTTGTGCCTTGGCCTGAAGAGAGTTAACACACGACTTGATCCATGATGTAATTAGTGCAGAGGCATGATCGCCCACACCAACCGGCAAGTCACTGGGTGATGATGATGATGATGATTTTGATGATGATGATGATGATGATGATGATGATTATTATATCCTGCTACAGCCGTTACTTCTCCTAGTGATAACAGCCCACGCCTATCGACATGGTCAAGGATGGTGGTGAAACATGATTTGCATTTCACAATATCACAAGCCTGACTTCAAAATGGCTAACTTACTTTTCCGAAGATGATAAACAATCAATATACTAGACACAAATTGTGTCGCCTAACATTTAAATCAATCAACGTTGTGATTTCTTCACAATGTAGACTGGCCTGAGTGGATCTCCAACACTATCTTGTTGTTCTCTCTGGCTGGGCACTTACATGCTGCTGTTTGTCTCAGTCATATCTTTCAACTGACATCGTTACCTTCGTCTTGCTCATATATCCTCAACTTGATTGCCATGTCTTTCAATGTTTTTTTTTCTCCACAGGACATCGCTGTCAACACCAGCATTTTACTGCTGTTGTTGATGTTTTGGCAAGTTTACGTTCAGAAGTTTGCCATTGCTTTCTGAACGAGCGGCTCCCATATGAACTCGTTAAAACCCAGCGCAAACGCGGTCTGCTGCCAAATCAATCGAAGCTGTGTTTCGAACGCTGGTAAGCAGGCTTACGAATCGCTCCCGTAACACCTTTGCCATGGAGACGGCTCTGTTAACGTAGATAACTGAATTATCATTTTGCATGCCGTGGGTGGGTTTAGGTATATGGTGCCAGCCCCATACTGTAGACGGCAGTTGTCACTGGATTGGTAATGTTATCAATATTATAGATGATTGTTGTCATTGGATTGGTCATGTTATAAATATTGTACACGGCAGTCGTCACTGGACTGATCATATTATTATATTGAAGATGCCAGTTGTCAGTCGATTGGTAATGTTTTAAATATAATAGATGGCAGTTGTCATTGCATTGGCAATGGTGTAAATATTGTAGATGGCAGTTGTCACTGGATTGGTAATGTTATCATACTGTAGATGTCAGTTATCACTCGACTGGTAACATTATCATATTGTAGATGCCAGACGTCACTGGATTGGTAATGTTATCATATTGTAGATGCCATTTGTCACTCCATTGATAATGTTATTATATTGTAGATGGCAGTTGTCACAGGATTGGTAATGTTATGATACTATAGATGCCAGTTGTCACTCTATTGGTAATGTTATCATACTGTAGATGCCAGTTGTCACCTGATTAGTAATGGTAACATACTGTAGATGCCAGTTGTCACTGGATTGGTAATGGTAGCATTCTGTAGATGCCAGTTGTCACTGGATCGGTAATGGTAGCATTCTGTAGATGCCAGTTGTCACTGGATTGGTAATGGTAGCATTCTGTAGATGCCAGTTGTCACTGGATTGGTAATGGTAGCATTCTGTAGATGCCAGTTGTCACTGGATTGGAAATGTTATCATATTGTAGATGGCAGTTGTCACTGGATTGGTAATGTTATCATCTTGTAAATGGCAGTTGTCACTGGATTGGTAATGTTATTATATTGTAGATGCCAGTAGTAGTCACTGGATTGGGAATGTTATCATATTGCAGATAACAGTTGTCACTGGATTGATAATGTTATCATACTCTAGATGCCAGTTGTCACTGCATTGGTAATGTTATTATATTGTAGATGTCAGTTGTCACTGGTCTAATAATATTATCATATTGTAGATAACAGTTGTCACTGGATTAGTAATGTTATCATATTGTAGATGTCAGTTGTCACTGGATTGGTAATGTTATCATATTGTAAATAACAGTTGTCACAGGATTGGTAATGTTATCATCTTGTAGATGGCGGTTGTCACAGGATTGGTAATGTTATCATCTTGTAGATGGCGGTTGTCACAGGATTGGTAATGGTAATCTCGCCTTGAAGGAAATTCAAATTTATTGCCATAGGCTGGTAGGCAAAAGTACTAGCCACTACGCCGCCCCAGAAACCTCTTTTAATGTGGTAAAAGTATGTTATTGTAACTTTATCATTAACTAACCTAACTAACTACGCGGTTCGTAATTCCGCTTACCTGCGTTCGAAACACAGCTGCGACCGATTTGACAGCAGACCGTATCGCGCTGGGTTTTAATGTGATGGTATGGGAGTCGGTAGTTCAGAAAGAAATGGCAAACTACTGAACGTAAACTTGCCAAGACATCAACAACAGCCGTGCTGGTGTTGACAGCGAAGTCCTATGAATAGGATGTGCAAAAATAAAAATAAGAAACACCATAACTATCTGCACACATACCTACCTACCTACACACATACCTAACTACCTACACACATACCTAACTACCTACGCACATACCTAACTACCTACACACACCTAACTACCTACACACATACTTAACTACCTACACACATACCTAACCACCTACACACATACATAACAACCTACACACTAATCTAACTACCTACGCATTACCTAGCTACCTACACTCATACCTAACTACCTACAAACATACATACCTACCTACACACAATCCTAACTTTTTACACACACCAAGAACTACCTGCGCACATACCCAACTACCTACGCACATACCCAACTACCTACGCACATACCTGTGTAGGGGGAGTGGAGGATGTGTGTACGTGGGAGATGTGTGCGGGTGGGTATGTGTGTGGGTGGGGATGTATGTGTGGTTGGTGAGGTGTGTGGATGGATGTGAAATGTGTGGGTGGGTGGGAACATGTGTGTATGGGGATGTGTGTGTGGATGGGAAGCTGTGTGGGTATGGGTGAGTGATGTGTGTGTGGGAGGGGTATGTGTGTGTGTGTGTGGTTGGGGTGTGTGATTGGGTGGGTGAACGAAAGATGAGTGATTGAAAGGGCCGTATGTAAGACGGGCCTACGTGCCCAATTTGTAACCCTTTTAAAATAAAGTTCAGTTGAATTTAGTTCAATTCAACATACCTAACTACCTGCGCACATACCTAACTACTGACACACTGACATAAGCCTGGGTCACTGACATTGAGGTGAGTGACCGGGCATGAGGAAGAATGGAGATGAGAGTGGGAGACAGTAAAGCGACTGACCTGGCTATGAGAAAACAGCCAGTACTGAGAAATAATGGGAAGGGTGAGTGTGGCCCCAGGGGGGATGGCGGAAGAAGAGTTGTGTGTTGTGTGAAGTGAGGAGACTGAAAGGTCAGTGAGAGAGGAGACCGACTGCGGGTCAGGTCGTTTAAGAGAGAGCTCCGTGTTGTGTTGTTCTGCTAGTTGTGAAGACAGGCCTGAACCCAGAGTGGGTTCTGTATTGAGTGTAGGCCAAAACCCAGAGTGGGTTCTATAGTTGAGCAGTGGCTCCAACCCAATGTGTGGGTTGTATTGTGTGAGATCCAGCCGAGGATTGTAGCTGGATTACCTGTCTTGTGGATTGAGATTAGAAGCCAGCCGTGAGAAGGCATTGATGTGTGCTGGTTAAATTGTGAGGAGGATATTTATATTCTATGGATTACATTATGTTTCTGGATGTATAAACATGTTCCGTTTGTCCGTCTTATTTCTGTAATAAAGGATTATGTGCGCCAACGGAATCTTGTTTAATGCCTGGTGAATATGCACTGCGGGGGTGAGTTACATTGCAAGACAGATATCTCCATTGACACACCATGAGTATCGTTACCTAGACAACGACCATCACACAATAATATCATGAGCATATCATCGTAAGAACTTCGTGATATTATCAAGAAGAAAACGTGTGACATTTCTGGGCGCTCGTCACTTAGTAAGGAGTATCTGGAGGCTACGTCCGATCAAGAACATCTGGGGACTGTCCTGGCAAGAACGACGGGGATATATTGAGAAACCCATTGCATTATAGACATTTGTGTCATTCTGAGATATTTGTGGGCTCTTCGCTGAAAGAGAGGAGTTATTATCGGTGTCTTCGTGCCATCAATTTAGACAGTACTGCGTCACGAGACAGCAATTCTTTTGTGTGTGTAAGACGCCACATCGAAGAAAAAAACTGTCAGCGCGCGGGGAGGGTACGCGGCGGAAATCACAAGCTAGCAGACAGTTCAAGTGAAGTCCACTACAGGTGATTTGGAACCAACCATATCGCTAAAGCGAGTGGGGGTGCAGCGGCAGCACAAAAGTCGGTGATAAAGATACGCCATACAGACTAACCGGGAGAGTCCATTACGGTGACAGGTAAATTTGATACCAGGCAGGAGGGTTGAAACTAAAAGACCAGTGTTGAATCCAGAGTGGCGAGGAAAGCGTGTGTGTGTGTAGAACATCCGCTGTCGGTGATAATGACAGGATTGGGAACCAAAGATAATTGACAGGGGTGTGTGTGCTGGAGGCAAGCGCACTGTGTTGTTGCAAGTTGACTGGTCAAGATTTTTTCGACGCAGGAAATAGGACGGGTGGGTACACCAGCGTCCAGGTACTGGGGAAGTACATGTTTGGAAAACAGAGAAAAATTGGCAGTCGCTAATTTGACGGACAGTTGACTGAAGGGGATAGTAACGTTACCCCTACCGCAGCCGGGTGGGGCTGTCAAGTTTGTGTGAAAAACTGGTTTACGGAGGAATTTTTCACTGAGAGTGATAAAGAGAAATTAGGTTGACCTTGGAAGGAAAGGCTGTTTAACAGTAAGCAGTCACTCAGAAAAATTTCCACGGCCTAGTGTGGTCAAGAGGACTCATTGTGAATGAACAAAACAAGTTGTTTTGAAAGAAAGCCAGATTTTATGTTTCGCCTTTGTTGAACTGTCCTATTATTGTCATCATTATTCTGTTATGAGCAAACAGTTTTAACGTCTCATCATCGCAACCATGGTTGTATTGCTTTGCCAATAAGGATTTATATACCCAAAAATTTAAAGCGCTGAACATTGGCTGCCATTCTCCTTTAATGATACAGTGAAGCGCCATCTCCGCAACGAAAGTAACAACATATCGAGAGAACAGTTTGGATATCACTATCATCTTCAACTTTTGTCGACAGTTGGAACTTTTGATCACCACGTGAATTCAATAACCACTCAACAAAACAAGAAGTCGGTTTGAAATCTAGTGTCGTAGACATTTCCAGCGGATTGCGAATAACTATTAAAACGAACAAAAACTTTGGTGACTGAATAAAAAGAACTTTTGGCGACGGATTAATAGGCCCATATTTGTCGGCCAACCAGTTACACATTATTATTTTTTATTGTTTTGCTCCCATCGTCATATTTATTGTTGTCGGGTGTCACGCAATTATTTGTATGTGGTCCAGTGTTTGTCAAGAGTAGGGAATTGTTGGGGTGTTTCTCGAGAGTCGGGATACAGCACAATAATTTATTAGTCTTTCTGGTGCTTACGATATTTTTGTAAGAAAAACGTTAATGAGTTGACGTATCGTGCAGGGGCATTGAAATAGTCTTAACCAATATCTAGAGCCGAGTTGTCTGACGTCAAATCTGTGTATATTTTCAGTATATATTCCTTTTCTTTCTCTCTTTCTTTTCGTTATATTTACATATAATATTTGTTGTGTTCGGATATATGTTTTTATTGTGATCTTTCGTCATTTCTGCTGTCTAGTGGTCTTGGTCAATTTATATTTATATTTTACGCGCACTGTGGATGTCCCTACACAAGCTTGTATTTGTTACTGTGGTTTATTTCTGTGTCATCATCGTCTCCGTGTACTCAGCTTGTGAAGTCTAGCGTTGGATAGTCATCACTTAGTGTTATCATCCATTTGTTTGTATATGTATTTATATGTATGTTTAACAATATTTCCAGGGACTTTATGAACTTTTGGTCATAGATATATAGATATAAGGGAGTATAGGTGATACTTCCCCCCTCACTACCTAGTGCTTATAGAGTGACTGGGTGAGTACAGAGTGATATTGTAGCACTACGGATTTACGTATACAGGGAGTGCGGGTGTACTTAGGGAAGTGACACAAAGACTAACAGCAGAGTCTGGACATTTATAGTTGGCTGATTCACAGCAACGTGTCCACAAGTACAAGATGCCTACTTTAATGGATTATATTGAAGCAGGTGAAAGAATAGGCCTGAAAGGTAAAGAGTTACAGGAGTATGCAGAAGCAAAAGAACAACAACAGATTGAAAGAGACCAGAGACAAGCCGAAAGAGAACAGAGACAGGCTGAAATGAAAGCCAAGCGTCTACAGGAAGAGAGAGAGACACACATGAGAATGGAAATTGAGAAAGAGAAGATTAAGATGGAAGCGGAAATTGCTATTAAAAAGTTAGAATTTGCATCGAAGGGTCAAAGTGAGGAAAGTAGAAAACCGTCGCAGTCGTCACAGAGATTAAAACTGCCATATTTTACGGACCGGGATTGCCCTGAGGCCTATCTTTCGAGATTCGAAGCATCAGTGAAGGTAGTAGGCATCCCAGAAAGCGAGTACGCAATTAGACTGGGCGAGTATTTAACGGGTAAGGCCCTAGAAACAATGTTTAATTTACCTGTAGAAGAAAGGAACAACTACACTATCTTACGTCAACGTTTGCTGACAAAGTTCCAACTAACTGAGCATGGATATAGAACAAAGTTTAGACAGTTAGGGCCAGAGACAAATCAAGATTTCACAGATTTTGTTAACACAGTAAAGAATACATTTAATAAGTGGATGGAGCTTGCAGAAGTAGGGAAAGATTTTAATAAATTAGTAGATCTAATGTTAAGAGACAAGGTTGTATCTGCATGCAATTCTAATTTAGTGGCGTTCTTTGAGGAACGGAAGCCAAAGGACATAGACACAATGTCTCAGTTAGGGCAAAACTACATGACTGCACATCCTAACGTATCTATTGGGAAACTAATGAGTGAGGAAATAGTCTGTGCAGCGTACACTAAACAGAACCAGAATCCAGTTATCAGACCAAGGGCGAAAAGTGTGGATTCAGCACAGAAAGGTGAGCAGCAAGAACTTCAAGATAATGGTTTCCGAGGAAACAATGTTGGTAGAGTAGGACGGTACCCATATAGAAGAGGGAACTTCCAGAGACGTCCAAATTATGCCGGATGTTGGAATTGTGGGAGCTGGAGACACAGGGCAGCAGAGTGTGATGCACAACCATCAGATGGACCAACGAACAGCACTAAAAGGGAGATTACTTGTTTCAAATGTGGAAAGAATGGGCATATCAGCCATCAATGTAGGATGAGAGAAACAGAGCACTCAAATGCAGCGCAAGTAATTGAGACGCTGAACAATGAAGATTGTAGTGGGTGCAAACCTCTTTTTGAAAAAGATAGTCAGCCAGTCCTAATATGTGGTCATACAGTAAAGCAGGATCAGCAGTGCATGAAGGAGGAAGTCTGAAGTTGCATCAGGGATTCGTCAATGATAGACCAGCGTTAATAATTAGGGATTCCGGATGTACGTCTATCGGAGTGAGGAGAAGTTTAATAGATCCCTCGGATTATACAGGGAAAAAGATTAGATGCATAACATTCAACGGCACAGTAGAGTTCTACCCATTAGCCATAATCACAGTAAAAACACCATATATCACTGGAAGAGTGTCAGCGTGTGTTTTGGACTCACCAGTGGCTGATTTGATCATAGGAAATGTTATAGGAGTGAAAGATTGTACAGAAGAGGAAGTAGTTTATTGGGACCAAAAATATAGTGTAAGCAGTAATGAGGTAGTTACCACAAGAGAACCTAAATTAGACAGTATAGCTGAGGTAGAAGAGGCACTTGAAGTAGACACAGGAACTCAGGACAAGGATAGTACAGCTGAGCAGATGAGAATGGATCCCAAATATAGTGCTAGTGACTCCCAGAGACAAGATACTACTCTGAACAAATGTTCCCAAGGGTGTAGGAGAGTAGAACATAGGCAGTCAAAGAAAGGTAGATGGTGCTTCGAGAGGAAGAACAATGTTCTCACTCGCAGGTTTTCAGATAGCAGAACTGCACGTGGGCAAGGAGCAGTACCTTTAGCACAGAGAGACCGATATACGAGAACAGCTCAGGATAGTGCATGTGCAGGGCACATAGGCATAAGGCGTATGCAGCAGAAAGCAAGGTGCCAGATATATGGGCCAAGATTGAATAAAGAGTTCAGACTAAACAGAGACGCAAGTGTAACGGTGCAATATGCAGATAGGAAAGTTGAGTCAGGTCAAAAGAGTTTTCGCGACATTACTGACCCAGGGCTAGGGATAGCAAACAGATGTTGTAATTGTAGAGGTACCATGAGTCATGGGTACATGAAAGATAGACACAGCATCGACAGGAATCAGAGGTGGGTTGATGCAAGAACAGAACCACCTGATATAGGGTCGGTACACAAATAGTATTGTGGGGTCGTGAAGTAGTAAGAGACCTGTGGGTACATAAGTATAATGCTTTTCTATGATGTATTATGTAGTGTGGTAGCTGGAGTAAGGTGCAGCCATACTTAGGGCTACCCAGGCTATATGTCTGGGTCACATGTTTAGTAAGTTTTAGTCTCCCAATATTTGAAAACGAAGTTTTCTTTTAAGAGGGGGGTGATGACATAAGCCTGGGTCACTGACATTGAGGTGAGTGACCGGGCATGAGGAAGAATGGAGATGAGAGTGGGAGACAGTAAAGCGACTGACCTGGCTATGAGAAAACAGCCAGTACTGAGAAATAATGGGAAGGGTGAGTGTGGCCCCAGGGGGGATGGCGGAAGAAGAGTTGTGTGTTGTGTGAAGTGAGGAGACTGAAAGGTCAGTGAGAGAGGAGACCGACTGCGGGTCAGGTCGTTTAAGAGAGAGCTCGGTGTTGTGTTGTTCTGCTAGTTGTGAAGACAGGCCTGAACCCAGAGTGGGTTCTGTATTGAGTGTAGGCCAAAACCCAGAGTGGGTTCTATAGTTGAGCAGTGGCTCCAACCCAATGTGTGGGTTGTATTGTGTGAGATCCAGCCGAGGATTGTAGCTGGATTACCTGTCTTGTGGATTGAGATTAGAAGCCAGCCGTGAGAAGGCATTGATGTGTGCTGGTTAAATTGTGAGGAGGATATTTATATTCTATGGATTACATTATGTTTCTGGATGTATAAACATGTTCCGTTTGTCCGTCTTATTCCTGTAATAAAGGATTATGTGCGCCAACGGAATCTTGTTTAATGCCTGGTGAATATGCACTGCGGGGGTGAGTTACATTGCAAGACAGATATCTCCATTGACACACCATGAGTATCGTTACCTAGACAACGACCATCACACAATAATATCATGAGCATATCATCGTAAGAACTTCGTGATATTATCAAGAAGAAAACGTGTGACACACACATACCTAACTATCTACACGCAACCTAACTACCTACACACATACCTACATATCTACCTATTTCTTACATATAAACTTCCTACGTAACTACCTAAATATCTGCATATCTATATATCTACCTACACCTGCCTGCCTGCCTGCCAGCCTGCCTACCTACCTGCCTGCCTGTCTGTCTGCCTGCCTGCCTGCCTGCCTGCCTGTCTGTCTGTCTGTCTGTCTGTCTGTTTAAATACTCGCCTGGCTACATGCTACCGTCTTAATTGCTGGCATGTCTGGCGGACTTCCTGTGCATTTGTGTATCCGTTTAATTACCCATCGATATTTACGTGCCTCTGTGTGTTAACATCTCAGATACACAAACAATACACACACACAAACACACACATATCCATCAGCAATGTTTGATCTCACAAGAATACTCAATGTTCACAACTATGGTACCTCAAGCCAATTTAAGTTGCATGCATGTGCAAGTAACCTTACCGGTAATCAGCCATGATGCCCACTAGAGCAGGCTATTTTAGGGTTTAGTCTAACGCAAGCCACTTGAAGTCGCATGCATTTTAATTCAACAACAGAAACCACCCAAAGGACTCGTGACAGAAAACATAAATGGTTATGCTATAATGTGTGGCCATCAATGTCGTTGGTCTGTATAAAAAGTATAGGGCTAGCACCACATATCCAGTACACCTCAAAGTGTGTAGAAGAGTCCTTTATTGTGCTGACTTTTCACGTCACCTAAAGTTAGTTGCATATCTTTTACAGGACGTCGCAGTCAACCCCATTATTTTTGGCTGTTTGTGATTTCTTGCAAGTTTACGTTCAGTAGTTTGCCATTGCTGTCTGAACAACCGGCACTCATACCATTTTATGAAAACCAACGTAAGGTTATCTGTTTCCAAATTGCCCGCAGCCATGTTTCTAACGTGGTATGCGGGATTACAAACCACGCATACAGGCCCCGTTACCTACAGGCTTATAGGTAACTGAATCAATAATTAATTCCTAATCTTATCATTCTTCTTTTCCTTCTTCTTCTGTTGTCGTTTTCCATATGGTCGGCAGTCATTATACATTGTGGTAGAGATTGTAGCCATCTATCCTGGGCTAGATTCACTCATTCAGTAGCATGTGCTTTGCAGAACCTCGCTCCCATAACAACCTTCCAGAAAACGTCTCGATCATAAGCAAGATGTTCCTCGTCCGATACACCCATCTGGAGATCACCCACAATATCCTGCACCTATCTTCTCTTTGGCCTTCCTTTTCCTCTCTTCCCAGGCATATTTTTTTTCCGGTATACCCTATTACAGGATACCGCTGTCAACACCAGCAATTTACCGCTGTTGTTGATTTCTTGGCAAGATAACGCTCAGTAGTTTGCTACTGCTTTCTGAGCGGCTGGTTCACATATCCCGTAAGTAACGGGCTCGGCGAGAACCGCTACCGATTCTCGCGCAGCTGCGTTTGCTCACGTGGATAAACGTGATTATGGAGAAAGTCGCTAACTCCTAGACCAGGGAGATTGGCACTCCCAGGCATATGCTACTCCATTATTCTCATCTCCAAACTTTCATGACGTTTCAAATGACCAAAACATTTCAAATGTCTTTATTTTATCGCCCTTAATTGCCAGCCATCTTCAATATTCAGCTCTTGAAGTATGGATGCATTTGTTGTTTTCTTTATTCAAAACATTGTTAGAACTCGTCTATAACATTTATATTCAAAGGTATGTATGCGCTGTTAAGTTTAATTAGTATAAGTAAGTGTCCAGGATACACATGCGTTTGTTGCAATGGGAAAGATACATGATCTTGAAATTATAATTTGTGTAGTTGTATGTGTCCCACTCCATAATTTATTCAGTTGTTTTAGTCTTTAAACAGCAATAGATTTTCGTCTTTTAATTTTTTTCATTGTGTCACCATTGTTGGTTATCAATGACCAAAGATATTCGAAATGTTCCACCACCTCCAATTTTTCTTCATTAATTTTAACATATTTCTTTCTCCATAGTAGTTTTATCTGTAAGCATTATGTTTTAATTTTTGCTATGTTAAGATAAAGTCGTGGTTTTCACTATTCTTTTGGGTGAGGTTGTTAGGATTTCTATACCATTCTGTGATGTGGATAGTAATGCTGTAATATCAGCATATCGAATTTCTGATGTTTCATGACTATCGATATTTAGGGCATCATATTGCTGTCTGTTTATATCAACTCTGACATTTCTTATTATATTTTCGGCGTATATGTTTAACAAATAGGAGGACAGCACACAGCTCTGGCGGACTCCTTGCTTGATGTCATACCAATCTGATTTCTCGTCATCAATTCTAACCGTTGGTTGGTGGTCTACATAGAGCATTTTATAAGGTGTACTACATGTAATGAACAATCCATATTCGTCATGATTTCCCAAAGTTTCTGATGTAGTACACAGTCAAAAAACTTTGAATAATCCACGAAATATGAGAATATGAGAAAAGGTTTACATTAAATTCTCTGCACTTCTCTATTATTAAACGCATGTTGAGTATGTGATCTCTTGCTCCTCTTCCTTATCTAAATCCAGATGTGAACCACCTTAATCTCTTCTTCAATTTTCTTACGAAGTCTTCAGTTTTTGACTTTTAGTAGAATTTTACTTGAATGATTGATCAGGGCAACAGCTCTATAGCTGGTTCACAATTTCAGGCTGCCCTTTATTGGTATTGGAATGAAGATAGTTATGTTCCAATTTTTTGGCCATATACCATATTCCCATATCTTTGTACATAATGCGTTATTGATGTGTATACTTTTTTCTTCTCCC
This sequence comes from Cepaea nemoralis, assembly GCA_014155875.1. Taxonomy (NCBI): domain Eukaryota; kingdom Metazoa; phylum Mollusca; class Gastropoda; order Stylommatophora; family Helicidae; genus Cepaea; species Cepaea nemoralis. The sequence continues at coordinate 874,499 of JACEFZ010019207.1, forward strand.
GCTTTAATTAGTTCAGCTGGTATCTCATCACATCCGGATGATTTACCACCCTTCAGGTTCTTTATTGCTCATGTAATTTCATCTAATGAGGGTTCAGGTTCTCTATGTGCTATCATTAGTTCATGTATCTCATTCACATCCTCACAGTCATTTATATATTACATTCCACTGTAGTATGCTTTCTGAACGGCCGACGCCTCATACCATCGAAACCAACGCAAAGCGGACTGTTTGCAAATCGGTCCGCAACTGATATCGAAGACAGTATACGGATTGTGAAACTGTGATCACTACTCCTAAGCCACATAACGGACATATACTACCGTAAGCACATGACATGTTATATCTTAAAATATATTATGTCATAATATATTATAGTAGGGTGACCAGTTCTCTTCGTCTGAAATGTATCTGGCACGAGATTGGGATCAGCTCTCATGTCGGTATTGACACTGATAAAAATCCACATATGAGGATTGAACCCAGGGCTTTGTTAAGCAGGGGCACTAAAATCTATGCTCACACTAAGCTCAGACGAAAGCTAGCAAGTGTAATAGTTTGCTCTTTTATTCTGTCATTCCATAAATCCAGAGCTTGCGCGACACGTCCCTGCCGGCTGATCAATAGCTAACCCAACAGGAAAACAAATCATGATTGTGGACAAGGAAAACGATTTCACTGATATTGAAACTATAATGATTAATAATCTTCAGTGCTAGTCTATCGCTTGGAAACTTGTTCAGGGCAAGCGGGAACTGATACAGTGATTTATCAAGATTATGTTGCTATAATTCGTAAACAAAATAAGGAAGCGTGTTTCCAAATCTGTAGAGTGATGGATTTTTCGCTTGTTTGCTGTTTATTTTCGCTTGTTTTGTTGTTTAGGATTATAGGTTAGTTTCGCGTACTAATACACAAGCTAGTACTGGTCTGGGGATAGAACCAATTCATGTAAATAGTGACCAATAATTTTCTGCGGTTGAAAGAGAACGATGCAGTGAATGTACACATGATCATCCGCTGCCTGGTGGACACTAAACACACTTCATGAATGTCACTGGGTAGGAGATGATTCCGAGGAGAATTAAGACAAGCACCTTAAATACTCATCCTGTTTGCTTTCTGTGCATACATAGCAAGACAAGTATCGTACATACTCAATTCTTTTTTGTGTGTGTGTTGTTTGTTTTGTTTCGTTTTCTCTCTCTCTCTCCCTCTCTCTCTCTCTCACTCTCACTCTCTCTCTCTCTCTCTCTCTCTCTCTCTCTCTCCCTCTCTCTCTGTCTCTCTCTGTCTCTCTGTCTCTGTCTCTGTCTCTCTCTCTCTCTCTCTCTCTCTCTCTCTCTCTCTCTCTCTCTCTCTCTCTCTCTCTCTTTGAAATCAAGCGCAGTACATAAACGCGCTACTACTTCTAGTGCACAAAACTAATTTTTGCCTGTAGATTAGCTTTCCCTATTGCCAGTGTCGCTCGCCATCAGCGAACCCACTCTGACTTCTAAGGTACTTGATATTTACGTCGCCAAGTCAAGGAAGGATCAGTTACCATACCCGAAGTAGCATCAATTATTATTCCCTTTGGCTGGTCGTGAAGCTGTCTAACCTTTCCGTTCCAGATTAGTCTGTCCTGTGCTGCACTCTTTAATGGTATGTACGTCTGTATTGATAGATGTGTGTATGCCTAAGTTACCGGAGACACTGGTAATAGGGAGAGCTAATACAAACGAAAAAAATTGTCATAGTGCACTAGAAGAAGCTTCATGTGTATGGACTATGCTTGTGTTCAAAGTGAGCGAGCTGGAAATAAAAAAACGTATCCTGATAGTGTAGTCACACATTTGGTGACCATAAGCAATGGTAAGCAGTTAGGTTATAAGAAAGATCATACAACGGATGAAACATATTAGGGACACTCAAAGGCTTAGATATAACAAATGCAGAGATACAGATGCTAGTGTCAGTATAAACATCGTATTAAAAAGCATGACTTGGAGAGAAACCCATTTTTCATCCAAAAGAGATGAAGAAAAAGATTATAGGACAACCAAAGTGGATTACACGTTTCAAATGCTATGAAAAAAGAGAAATGAGAGAGCAAGGAAAATAGATTATAATTTCATAAAGTTATGCAAAAAAGTTACATTAAAGAGAAAAAGAAGTAGACTGCATTTTCAAAAGAGCTGTTGAAACAGAATATGCGTCTAAAATACCATTGAGAAAAATATACGGTAATCCTTCATTCCGTGGGGAATAGAATTATCTGCAATTCTTTGAAATATCTTCTTTTTCTTCATTCCTTTTTCGGTGGAAGTGGGTCATACACTATTTAGCAAATGACAGTTCAGTATGTCCGATTTCGACATGCATTTGGGTAAAGTTTGAATCCGTCAGACAGATTCCATGAAAGCTAACGGAAGCTATTTACCCGTGCTATGCAATATTGTGCTATTGATGTGCACTGTTAATATTTCATCTGTACTCATCATGATCATCCATAAATCTGCTCCCATTATAGTTACATATACTACGTTAGACGACATGATTACCTGCCGCTTTTTCCGTCCAGTGGCGTATTAAAGTGCGAATCCTAATTTACCACTCGCTACATACAAACGTACAAACATTATACAAATAGAAAGAGCAATGGGGATATCTTAAAAGAAGTTAACTCTTATAGAGAACTGGTTACTAGCATCAGAAGGAGGACCCCACATTCATTAGGCATGTCCAGAGAAGGGGGAAGCTGGAGTAAAACATTATAACGGGAAATTTGAAGAGGAGGAAAAGCACGAGGAAACCAAGAGAGAAGATTCATCACATAGAGCAGTGGTTCTCAACCTTTTTTTGGGCCACCCCCCCCCCCTTCTCCATATTTTCAGAACGTCATTCTCCCCACTCCCTACGTATTTCCACCCTAAAAATCCCCCGCCCCTACACAAAATACGTAATAATGGAAGCTAAATTTAATAGCACAGAGTAAAACAAGTCTAGACGTCTACATAAAACGTGATTTGATACTTACGTTATAAAATGGATTTCAGAAGGGTGAGACGTGCAGAACCCTAAGGTATGAAGGGAAAAACAATATCAAGTAACCGGTTCTTATATTAACGCGATCTTGAAATAATCTTAATCCCCCCGGAAACCCTAACACCCCGGAGGCGGGAATTCACCACCGGTTGAGAACCACTGACATAGAGGAACAACGTTATCAGAAATGATTGGCAGCACAAGAGACATACGAATGTGGATAGGCATAATCACCAACGCCACACGGTATGGACTATAAAAATAGTTACTTGCATGTTCTATACAGGACGTTGCAATCAACACCAACATTTCGTGATTGTTTCATATTTACCAGGCAGTTGTTACGTTCAGTAATTTGCCATTGCTTTCTGAACTGCCGACGCCCGATACCATCCACATCAACACAAAGCGGCTGCTGACAAATAACCTGCTGATCATTTCGAAACCTCGATTCGGTATGTCGGGGAGTTGTGAAACCCGTTCATTGTCACCAAGATATAGCTAAGAAAAAGAAACTTAATACACAAAACAAGCAATGTGTACCTTATTTACATCAAGTGTTTGCCAGACAGACTTAATTCTAAACCTGAAATCTGACTTCAATAAAGTAAAATAAAACTTTAAGTAAACAATTGTATACGTGTTTACGTTTGTCTAAAGTTACCAATTTTGAGTCAATGTCTTTGCCAGCGAGTGGTTATGTTACAGCAAAGATAACACTCCAAATTCCACACTGGCATCCCGAGGACAAAAAGAAGGTAAAGTGTGTGTTATTTAACAGTAAGAGATACAGAATACTTTCCAACGGAAAGTTAATCCTTCCTTTGAGAATCATTCCCACCCACAATTTTTGTAAAGACCATGTTTTGTTAGAAGTGATGCTAGAAATCCACCTAGTTTTGTTATTGTAATTAGAGGCTCTAGTGCAGTGGTTCTCAACCTTTTTTAGCCCGTGCCACCTTCACCATATTTTCAAAATGTCACCCCCCACCTTTTCGTATTTCGTACCTAAAAATGTGGCCCGTGCCCCCCTTCACCATATTTTCAGTACGCCATTCCCCCATTTCATATTTCCTACCTAATAATCCCGCCCGCCCCTACACAGTATACGTAATAATGGAAGCTAAATTTAATAGCACATATTAAAATAAGTCTGGACGTCCACATAACATGTGATTTGTGGGTCTACTTATTTTATAAAATGAATTTCGGAAAGGTGAGACGCACAGAACCGTACAATATGAAGGGAAAAACAATATCAAGTAATCGGTTGTTGTCTTAACTCGATCTTGAAATAATCGTAATTCGCCCCTCCCCCCCCCCCCCCTGGAAACCCTAAAATTCCCCCTTGGGGGGGGGGGGGGGGGTTCACCACCGGTTGAGAACCACTGCTCTAGTGTTTCCTAATGTCTCCGAGAATTGATGTCGTCTTCTTTCACCTGTTAATTTATTATCACGTATAGTCACTTGTTATTTAATACATCTCTATCTGTTCACCCGAATGTTAGTGTGTGCCTGCTATAGTGCTTCCTTATCTTCGGGTGGCATAGTTGTGTTGATATAATGCCGTTAATTAGTTTGGTGTCATTCACCTCGAGAAAAGAGCCCGTTAATTTGGTTAGTTATTTTGCAATAATGTACCAGATAATTAGTTCATCATCATCATCATCATCATCATCATCATCATCATCATCATCATCATCATCATCATCATCATCATCATCATCATCATCATCATCATCATCATCATCATCATCATCATCATCATCATCATCATCTTCCACGTCTGCGGTCAAGGGTCGTGGGGAGGAATAATTTGCACTCCAGCGCCTGGTGGGCGGTAGTTGATAGTGTCATTCCGTGTGATTGTACAATGTCTTTGATGTCGTCGATTCATTTTCTTCTTGGACGTCCCCTTGGTCTCGTCGCAGATGATCTTTGTTGTAAGGCCATTTGTGGTAGTTGCTGGTGTTGCATTCAAACGACATGGCCAAACCACTTGATCTTCTGTCTTTGAATAAATGTGGCACAAAGTGTTGATCCCACAGTCTGTCTGATAACAGCATTTCTTACTCGGTCTCGTACTGTTACGTTGGCAGCTCTCCTCGGGCATCTCATCTCGCAGGTGTTGATTTAGTTAGAGTGTGATTTGGGTAAAGTCCAAGTTTGAGATTGGTAGCATTGGGTTAGTGTGAATATGATGTTTGTTATCTTTCGTTTTGCGGACATGGGTATATTTGGATGTTTCAGTAAGGGTGATAGTTGATATGTAAGTGCACTAGCTTTTTGACATCTGATTTTAATTTCTCTGTCCAATCTGCCATCTTCTGTGAACATACTTCTAAGATATTTGAATTCTTTAACTTGTTTCAGAGTTGTGCTATCTATCTGTATACTTAATGGGCCCGGCGTTCTGCTAACTTGCATTACTTCCGTTTTGGCTGTATTTATACTCATACTGTATCTGCTGCATGTTGAACTCAGATTATTAATATGATTTTATAGTCTGCCCTCATCGCTGTAAAACAGGCACTGATCATCTGCAAATAGAAGTTCCTTTATTTCCTGTGGATCAGTTGTTTCATCTGGAGTAAAGAGTTATAAATTTTCTGAATCTGTTCTGTCAAGATAATGAGTTCAATTAACGAAATTAATTATTGTGTGCTCCTTTACCGGACAGTCAATTTAATAAACTAATTCAATAAATTAAATTAAGTATTATTTTGTTTCCATTTTCTAGACAAATAAATAAGCTTTTTTGTGTGTTAAAATGTTTTGTGTGTGTTGCGTTTGTCTTACAAACAGTATTTGAACCTAAAGAACTGAAAAATGTTAATTGACTGACATCTTCTACAAAGTGTTAATTGATTGACATCCTCTTAGTCGTTAGTTAGTTAGTCGTTAGTCACGGTTCCAACATCACAGCAAAGGGTCGTCCACATTATGCTCCGTTCCCGTGTCAGTGAATATCACATAAAATTTTCATCACTGCCCCATGTGAAAAGTGGAAAAGACAGGAGTGTCGACAAACAACGGACCGCTCAGGCACAATGTGCAAAATGCCACCGCCAGAATGTCACCACTAAAGTCTTCCACGAGCAATACAGTTCACCCCTGATGGAATTGACAGTCACTTTCCCAACCAGATGTTTACCCACAAAGTCTCGACGTTTCTAGAATTTGCCGATCCGTTTCTCTATGTTTTCTAGCCACCACACCATTTCCTCCGAAATGTAGATCACGCAACAAACAACCCCGAACAGATGCAAAGAAACACCTCACTATACATAATGCCGTCGCCAGAATGCCAACACAAAAGTCCTCCTCGTTCATCATCGATGGAAACGGCAGTCACTAACAAAACCAACAGCTACACATTTCTGCATAAGGCAAGAAAACCGCTGGCTTCTGCGACAAACCAGTCGCCATAAATTTAGATATTTCTGGATGTTGTTGTTCCGTTTCTAGATGTTTTCTAGCCAGCTACGCCATTTTGGGCATGCCGATATACCACAACACCTCGGACAAATGTAAACATAATTTCACTGTACATAATGTCGTCTCCAGAATGCCAGATCAACAGTCCTCCACCAAAGCACGATTCATCGTCAAAAGAAGCAGCAGTCAAACAGAAGCCCAGCAGCAACACATTTCTACATAAGGCACAAAATCCGGTCAATTCTGGGACATAGCCATCCGACATTGCTCTAAACATGCAGATCACGCTCCACAACCTCAGGCAGATTTAAAAGCATTTCACACGAAATTCACAGCTCACAGCGTCGCACCACGCACTCAACTCAGTAGCAGGGCGACGGAACCGTAAACTACCAGTCCAACGAGCATAAACACCCAGGGGCCTTAACCGTTTCACTGCCTATCCTCCATGTTCGTGACCGGAAGTCTTGACATCCTCTACAAAGTGTTAATTGATTGATATCGTCTACAAACTGTTAACTGACTGCCATTTTCTAAAAAAAAAAAAAAAAATTAACTGACTGTCATCTGCTAAACATGTTAACAGACTGCCATTTTCAACAAAATGTTAACTAACTGTCATCTTTAATGCGCTTTAGATTTTGTGGATCAGTGTTTATTCGTCTTATAATTTCTGTCATCGATTTCCATCGTCCGTCGGCAGTGAACCTAGACATGGAAGGAGCTGCAGAAAATGGTAAAAGATAGGGGTGCTGAACAATCATTCCTCTGTTATTTCCACTTCGTTATTTGTGAACTCATTCCTTTCTTAGCTCTGTGCCATCCTTCTCGGATATTCTCAGTAGAGACTGACCTCTCCTTATCCAACACATATTTCGTCTTTGCTTACACTTTTACCACTGTGTCACTTCCGGTCAACTTACTTATAGAACTCGGTGCACGCAGTTTGATTTTGTGCTCTGGGATGTAGACATCTTCAGGACGTAAACTAAGTGACAACTTTGCAGTTTTTATTTAAATTTAAATGTAGTTGCATCAGTGTCTTTAGATCTGTGTGTGTGCTAACGAAGGCTTTCTGTCACTTGTAATCGTTTTCTAATAAAGGTAACCAAACCCGCTTTCAGTGTTACCCAAGTTCAGTTCAGTTACCCAAGCAATATCGTTGCAACACCCACAACTCTTGAGCCCTTTTCACCAACATTTTGCTTGTTTTCCCTTGAGAGCAAAAGTACTTTCAGAGCAATACTCATAGCAATGGAGCAATTCATTTTCTATTTACTGAAGTTCCAGAAATCGATAATTATTTTAAAGTATATCTGAAACCAATCCTGGCTAAAAGTAACTGCCATCTCCTCAACCTCCGGAAATTACTTGGCAGGACTGATACGTCTGTTTGCAATAATAATGCTTGTTTTCTAAACATTAGAACTCAATCTATTAGGACAACTGCGTTTCTATTAGATATGTCAAATCGTATTAGGAATTTGCTTCCGTTCGTGTCACTTTATTTGATTCTTTTTTTTTTTTTTGGCGGGCGGGTGGTAACTTACCATACTTTCTAGTTTAAAACACATACTCCCGTGCTGCTGTTATTTTACAGAACTAGCGGAGAATCCCCGGCTCGCGAAATCATTTACTCTGGCCCAGGCAAGGCAATTGGGCTGGGCTCGATATTCAATAAATCTAGGAGCTCTACGAGGAGTAATTAATAAGTCTAGTAGCAACATCATCAATACTACCTAACGTCACACGCCTCACCAAAGAGAAATAGTCCTAGCCATCACATTAGGGGTGAGTTAACTACATGTGTACCAATTACCGGTTAATTTTCAAGCTTCTACTTCTGCGTTCTTGGACATGCCTGTTTACCACAGAGCTGTGATATCTGCACCTTTCGGTCCACACATTAGACTTTTGCAGGCATTTTTTGACCGGGTTAACCTTCCCGGGATTTTAAAGCTGATAACTGTATATGGCCTGCGAATATTATGCATATCCAAATAGCCCTTAGCAGAAAAAAAGGTTATCCCCGACTGCTTTACAGTAAAAGCTGTTTCGAGCAGAAGGGGTTAATATAAAATCAGTCTACAGTAGGATGAGTTCAAATATGTTTTGCACACGTAATTGATGTAACGGTTGTCTGAAACAAAGTTGGTTAAGGGAATTAGGAATGTAAGTATTGTCTGGAACAAAATGCTAATCTTTTATTCCATTTCAATTTTCTTCTAATGTGTTACATACACATCACTGAACACATGATATATGTCTGTTCAGCTTTCATTAAGCAACATAACATAACTTGGTGACGACTCGGGAAGGGAAGGCATAGAAGTAAATACCTGGATGGCTTGGCCATGTGGCACGGTCGAGACAAGAACTTCAAACTGATCCACGACTCTGGAGAGGATCGAGCGAGATGGCGAAACATGACCACCCACGCTTACCCGTATGGCACATGATGAATGAACATAATATTATGTTAAACATTAATGTATAGCAGTTCTGACAGTAATACCATTGAAGATATTGCTGTGAGCATGTAAAAAGGTAAGTGAGTCGCATGCACCAGTTCATAAATAAACACGCGTGTTTTGTTGGTCGCGCTTAGAAGCAGAAAAAAAAAAGACTATGGATTAAAGGACGCACTAGACCAAACATTGCATGCATGTTTATTTATAAATTGTCTTGGTGGCATAAAAGGGTTCCCCATTTGATATTTCCACACAAACCAGGCCAAGGATTTATAAGATGAAGTAACCTTCTTCGTTCCTCGCTGTTTTTATTCCAGATATCCCTTGACAAGCATATATTTTACAACTTGGATCATGAAAGTAACACACAGGGTTGGTGTCACAAGCAGTAAAACCAAGCAAGTAAACTCTCTCCAAATCTAAAGGTTCTCTGGCTCTGATATAACAGTGAGTTTTGTGTGTTCGTAGGACTATAAAAGCTATGCTGACGGTTGCGAAGTTACTGACAGTCTCTAATCCCGGCAGATCAGATGATAGGAACCAGACGAATCAAGAGACGCAAACACTTATTGCGTTGTGAGGAGCATGAGGTAGACAAAGGCTGAGGAACGAAAGTCCGAGGGGAAAGTGTTGAAATTGGCTGCACTGGACCACAGACTTGATGAAATAGTGCAACGTAACTTGTTCCATCATCATAATCATCATAACCTCCACTTCACCACCGCCATTATCATCAACATCAATAATACCACCACCACCACCATCACGACCACCACCACCATAATCATCACAATTACCATCCTAACCAACACCGCTACCATCACCACCACTACCACCACACCACCACCACCACCACCACCACCACCACCACCACCACCACCACCACCACCACCATCATCATTATTATAACCACCATAATCATCACAATTACCATCCTAACCAACAACGCTACCATCACCACCACTACCACCACACCACCACCACCACCACCACCACCACCATCATCATTATTATAACCACCATAATCATCTCCACCATCATTACCACCACCACAACAACAACAACCATGACCACCACCATCATCACCACCACCATTACCTCCATTACCATTACCATCACCATCACAAACACCGTATGTCAAACTGTCATTTATTGCCTATATAGTACCTTGTGGTGTATTGCAAGGAAAAGGGGGGGGGGGGAATCTTAAGCCTGGGAAAATAAGGCCGCCTGGCTAATGCAGTCGATGTGAACTGTGCAAGTTAGGGTGTTAGTTTTGCCCGCGACAGAAAAAAAATCCACACCTTACCGAGGATTCGAACCCTGGTCTCTCGAAGGAGAATCAGATATTCTAGCCACTCGGCCAGCCGCTCCTCATCACAACCACCACAACCACATATGTCAGCCTATGCACTGGTGGTAAAGCTGTTTGATTATTCCCCTCAAGAGTTATTTTTCTTGCGTTGCTCTGTTTAATTCCACATATGTCTGTATGAGATGTACGAAACGGACTGGTGCTCTTTGAGCGCAATCTATCCAAAGATAGGCGGCACAGGCTTAAAACGCAGTCACTTACTGCGGGACTTGCCTCGTCTTACAGATGCGGAAACTGTGACAGGGATTGTCACTCTCGCATTGGACGATACAGACACCAGGGGTGCTGTCAGGTACCTCCCCAGCACAACTCTATAGTCCTACAGGACTGAAAGAGGCCTACTATTTCTGTATTGATAGATAATTTTATACTTGTTTATGACTGTTGTACTCGGCCAATTCTCTCTCATTCCGCCTTCTAGTAATCTAGTTGGTGCTTCTTTATGTGTTAGGATATTATCAATCCCAGAAACGGAAGAGCGGAATTTTGCAGAAGAGCGCAATTGGGAGGGTACAAACCTTACCCTGGTGCGAGAAAATGCAACCTAAAGACAAAATGTCATGGCAGGGCAGACCAGGCCCTAAGCCTTGGTTGGCGGCTGGTCTAGGATCGAAGCTCCGACAGGCGGGCAGTTAGAGCATTGCTTTGCAGATCCGGCAGCTTCTGCAGCTTGTCTTGTTCCAGATGTAGGGGTGTTACCTTTCCTCTGGAGTGAACTAGGCAGACCGAGAGAGGGATCATGCTGCATGGGCAACACATGATCTCTATATTTTAGCCCAGGCTTTGTGCTATGGAGAGGCAATAACTCCATCCCTGGTCTTAACTGGTCTCGGAATCAAAGCGAGAGGCAACTGTTACGGGTTATAAGTCCCTGCCAATTGGCGTAGACATGGGGCGCCACGCGTTGCCTCTGACGGTGGGAGACACCTACAGGTGTCACTCATCAGCTTCCGCCCGCCTCGAGCTGGGCAGCCCCCGGCCAATTGGGTGCTGATCCGCCACAGCCTGCCTGCTTCAATGGGTGCTTGGGGCTAGGACAAAATCTGAATCGCAGGCTGTAAAACCAATGCACCAGGTACAAACAAAAATAAAAATAGAAACCTCAAGCTACGGCTTGCAACCTGGAACGTGAGAACCATGTGTCCAGGATTTTCCACTGACTTGACCAATATTGACGATGTGAGAAAAACGGCTGTGATTGATGCCGAACTCAATCGTCTTAACATTGATATTGCTGGCCTGCAGTAGACTCGCCTCGCTGAGGAAGGGTCACTCAGGGAAAACAATTACACCTTTTTTTGGAAGGGTAGAGGGCAGGCAGAAAAAAGGCAACACGGTGTGGGCTTTGCAGTGAAGAATTCGCTACTGGGAATGATTGAAATTCCAGCAGGAGGAAATGAAAGACTATTATCCCTGCGCTTGGCAACCTCTTGTGGTTTTGCCACCATTATTACTGCATATGCACCGACACTCGATTCCTCTGATGATGTGAAGGATTCGTTCTATGAGGAGTTAGACTCCGTGATCAAGGCAGTTCCAAAATCTGACTACATTTATATGCTCGGTGATTTCAATGCTCGTGTGGGCAAGGACTCGAGTTCATGGCCAGTGTGCCTTGGAAAATACAACATCGGTCGCATGAATGAAAATGGGCAAAGGCTGCTGGAGCATTGCACCAGTAATGACCTATGTATTACAAACTCCTTTTTTAAAACAAAAGAGATGCATAAGGTCACATGGAAACATCCAAGATCCGGCCATTGGCACCAGCTGGACTTCATCATCACACGGAGACAACATCTGAACCATATATCATTGACTCGAAGTTACCACAGTGCTGACTGTGATACGGATCATTCTTTGGTTGTTGCAAGGGTTAGACTGAGACCAAAGAGAATCTACACAGCTAAACACAAATCTAGCCCCAGGATTAATATTATTAACACTCACGATCCTGAAAAGTGCTTTCAGTTTCAACAGCAACTTGAAGACGCTTTCACTGATACACCAGAAAATTGTACAGTAAATGAAAAGTGGGGTCAACTTAAGGAAACTCTTTATAAAACTGCCGTAGGGGTTTACGGCACTGTGGATCATAAGAGGCAGGACTGGTTTGCGGCAAACAGCGAGACTCTGCAGCCCTTGATTGATAAGAAGAAGATAGCTCTCTTAAGAAACAAGGAAAGACCAACGCGTAACACTCTGAGTGAGCTAAGGCAAGCTAGGAAGGATGTGCAAAAGGCTGCCAGGCAGTGTGCAAATGATTATTGGATCAAGTTATGTGAGTCCATTCAAATCGCAAGTGATAAGGGAAACATAAGAAGCATGTATGAAGGAATAAAGAAAGCCTGTGGTCCAGTGATCAAAAGAAGTGCACCATTGAAAACCTTGACTGGAGAAATCATCACTGATAAGAAACAGCAGATGGACAGATGGGTAGAGCACTATTTGGAGCTTTACTCAAGTGAGACCAAACTAGCGGATGATGCTCTCAACGCCATATAGGCTCTACTAACTCTTGATCACCTGGACACACTTCCCACCATATCAGAAGTTAAGTGTGCTATAAATGAACTTGCATCTGGCAAGGCTCCAGGTAAGGATGGGATTCCAATAGAGGTTATCAGGAGTGGGCAAGACACACTCACTCTACAGATCCACCAGCTAATAGAGCTATGCTGGCGAGAAGGACAAGTCCCACAGGATTTCAAAGATTCAAGCATCATAACACTGTACAAGAACAAGGGCGATCGGAGCGACTGCAACAACTATAGGGTTATCTCACTTTTGTGTATTGTTGGAAAAAGTATTTGCCAGAATTGTTCTGCGCAGACTTCAAGTCCTAGGAAATCAAGTCTACCCCGAATCACAGTGTGGCTTTCGACAGAACCGGTCTACCATTGATATGATATTCTCATTGCGACAAATGCAAGAAAAATGCCGTGAACAGAATCAACCACTGTTTATTGCCTTCATCGACCTCACAAAGGCATTTGATTTGGTCAGTCGTGAGGGTCTGTTCAAGGCACTAAAGAAGATTGGCTGCCCACCAACTCTTCTGTCCATTGTGGAATCGTTCCACACAGGCATGAAGGGTATAATCAAGTTTGATGGTGCAACTTCTGAAGAGTTTGAAATCAAGAGTGGAGTTAAGCAAGGTTGTGTACTAGCTCCCACCCTCTTTGGAATATACTTTTCACTTCTACTGAAATATGCATTTCGTGATCAGGATGGTGGTATATACATTCACTCACGCTCAGATGGCGGCCTCTACAATGCTCAGAGATTGAAGGCCAAGACCAAAATTAGGAGGGTACTGATCAGAGAGTTGCTTTTTGCAGATGATGCTGCAGTTACGACCCACTCTGAGGAAGAATTGCAATGTCTACTATCTGCATTCTCCAATGCTTGTTCTGAATTTGGTTTAACAATTAGCAAAAAGAAGACACCGATTATGTCACAAGGAGCACATGGGGTACCATCAATCTTTATTGACGACGCCGAACTAGAGATGGTAGACTATTTTACATATCTACGATCAGTGGTAAATAGCAAATTATCCCTAGATCAGGAAATCAACATCCGGATTGGTAAGGCAGCAACAACAATGAACAGGTTAAGAAAAAGAGTCTGGGAGAACAGGAAGCTTACTGCCAAAACAAAAGTCCTTGTCTATCAAGCCTGTGTCCTTAGTACTCTTCTTTATGGCAGTGAAACCTGGACAACTTACTCACACCACGAGAAACGTTTAAACAGCTTTCATATGCGGTGTCTGCGAAGAATTCTTGGTATTAAGTGGCAAGACAAAATCACAAATACTGAAGTATTGGAAAGATCAGGTTGTGTGACTGTTTATTCCTATGCTCAGTCTTCGTAGACTTAGATGGATAGGAGGATGGATGATGGTAGAATACCAAAGGACATCTGTTTTGGTGAATTACAGATGGGTAAGAGATCTCAGGGTCGGCCTCTACTACGATACAAAGATGTTTGTAAGCTGGACATGATTGATACAGGCATTGATAATGCACATTGGGAGCAAATCGCTGCTGAGCGTGTTGCATGGAGGGCAAACATCAGAAATGGAATAAAGACAAAGGAGAAAATTATTGCAGATAAGTCACACACCGAGCGTGCGAGACGTAAGATGGTGAATGATGGTAGAAATGACCACGTGTTCACATGCACCCATATGTAAAAGTTATTATGCCCTTTTAAAGCACAAACTATCGTCTGTCAAGACGGCAAGGTGCCAATGATAATCCCAGAGACCCTTCAATATTTTCAAAACTGTTACGAAGCTTCAATGTTCTTTATATTTTCCATAACCTGTTCAGTCGATAATTTATTAATACAGCTAGTCCCTACACTGTTCCATTCAACTCGCATCTCATCCACCATAAATCACTAACATTATTTGTCTTTCATCATGATGCTGCAGTTGTAACATCCTCATGCCAATCCATCATTTGATATCTTTCCCTTTACACCATTATCTTTCTCCTGCGCTTGTGTTTGCGACCTTTATCTGAAGGATGTTTCCAGAATGGTATTTTGTCTTGTTATGTATATTGTGTTATCTAACCTTTCTATCGTTTAGTAGCATATTTTAATTCCCATATGGTTGAGCACACGGTGTTTGTAATTTGTTTGTGTTCAGCCTTTTCCCCATTGTGGCTGTTTACGTATATTTCAAAGGCAAGCACGTTTTCTTTGATCTATTAGTTCAGAGGTCAAAACTGTACCGTTAATTCATAGTCTAACTCAAACAACGAGTGAAGAATTGCGACGTGTGAGCATTCTGATCATCATTCAGTGACATTCCGTATGCAAACTTATCCTGATTAACAAATAGACTTTCAAAATGTTTCTGTCACGTCTAGTCTATGCTGCTGTCACGTCTAGTCTATGCTGCTGTCACGTCTAGTCTATGCTGCTGTCAGAGTAAATTATCTATACCATCTTTATTCCATCTACTTTTTGAGTTCCTTATTTTCCGCCTCCCCAGCACAGTCCTGTGTATATATATATATATCTTTTCTAAATGCCGATGCATTTTTTTGCAAAATGTTTTATTTTCCCCGTTTTGTTTGTCTTAATAACACATGTTCTTCAATACTGAGTTCCTGTTGGATAGACCTGTTTTCTCTTCTTTCCGTATCTTGCAAAAGGCTACCTTGGCAATGGCGATTCTTGCTCTAATCTCTTTAAGGCATTGGTCTAGATCAGTGTTTCCCAACCTTTTTTGTGCCATGCCCCACTTAAGCCTTTCTAAAACTCATATTGTCCCCCTCCCCCGCCCCACGCCCCCCCCCCCTCAACATATACATTATTTTTAATATTCAAAAATTGAAATGTTCACTAAAGAAACTTGAATGATAGGTTTTAGGAAGAAATCACTAGGTAATTATTGAGCAAACACAGTAAGTAAATTTTCAAACCATATAATGGAGAACTGAAATTCAAGTACAAAATAATTTTAATGAAAGATTTTTCTATATTATTTTAATTATTAGTAATTATTTATTATTTAAATTTAGTGAGATCCTTGCGCTTGATGCTTGCTGCAAAAAGATCTTATGTCAGGTTCCAATTTAGTTAACTTCAGTCTCAAGTCTCCCCGTTTTGTTATATTCAGCCGATTTCTTCCATTTTCGAATTGCCCCCCTTACCAGTCAAATTGCCCCCCTGTGGGGCTTGGGCCCCACGTTGGGAAACACTGGTCTAGATTAATGTGCATCTAGCACCATATACGCCGGCTTCCTGGCCTAGTGGTTAGAGACTTTTCTCCGTAAAGGATATGCAAACAGTTTTAGCACCATATATCTAGTGCACTTTAATGACATGTAACAGGGTCATTCACTTACTTTTCACAAATCGCTCAGACCTTAAACGGATTGTATAGCAGCTAATCACAATCTGTCAGCTCCGTAGCGTAGGGGTTACGGACACAGTTCGTAATCCGCATACCACGTTCAAATCACAGCTGCAGTCGATTTAGCAGCAGACCGCCTTGCGTTGGATTTTTATAAAATTGTATGGGTGCCGGTCGTTTAGAAAGCAAGGGCAAACTACTGACCGTAAACTTGCCAAGAGATCACAAACAGGAAAAAAATGCCGGGGTTGACTGCGCGTCCTGTAAAGAATATGCAACTAATTTTAATCACAATCTGCTAATGTATGTTCTAAGCAGGTCTATTGGCTGCTGCATGTGATTTTGCTGGTCTGGTCGTGCTCCTTGATCAACTTCTTTCTCGACTGCCAAATACTTTGTCTTTCGTGACCTTTTAAAATGGATTTTCGTGACCTGTGTATATGACCAACCTAAGACATCGTCACCATTTTACAGATCAGAACAAACTCTGCTCTATTTTTTGGAAACATTTAACTTATTTTCAAT
Organism: Cepaea nemoralis; assembly: GCA_014155875.1. Classification (NCBI taxonomy): domain Eukaryota; kingdom Metazoa; phylum Mollusca; class Gastropoda; order Stylommatophora; family Helicidae; genus Cepaea; species Cepaea nemoralis. The sequence goes on from JACEFZ010019207.1 coordinate 891,210, forward strand.
AGATTTGATTGTTTTTTTTTTCCATTCTGCGTATATGTAACTATCCAAAATCTCTATCATATGAGCTGAGTGCCCATGTCATCTCGCCCTAAAACGCAACTAGTCAGATGCATGTAAAAGTAAAATATACATTTTCTCATAGTTCAATATTTATGCTTTATGATGTCAGCACTTTCTATTGCTTTTAAATAAATATTCCGTTCCGTTCAAGGTCGACCACAATCGATACTTTTTTGGCTACATCCTGCCGTCACTGTAGATTAAAACCCGTCCAATGTTTCCGTAGAAACGCGACGACTAATATTACTAGCACGGCTTTGGGGTCAGTGGTGAAACTAAACAACTAATGAAAAGCCAGACAAAACCGATAAGTTATGAAGGAGTATATTAATCAATTAGTTAGTTAGTTGCGGTTCCAACTTAACGGCAAAAGGTCACCCTATTATGCTCCGTTCCCTTGCCACTGAATATCACACAAAATGATCCTCACTGCCCCATATGAAAAAGGAACAGACAGGAGTCACTACAAACCAACAGCCTGCATAGGTATACTATGCATAATGCCGATTGATAAAATGCCAACACACAAGTCCGCCACACAAAATACAGTTGATCGTCGATGGAATTGGCAGTCACTAGAAAACCAGCAGCCACACATTACTGCATAAGGCAACCCAGTTAGTTCAGCGACCAACAGGTCGCCATTTTTTCTGAACATATTGTTCACGCTACAAAAAACAGTGGACAGACGCAAAAACACTTCACACGAAATTCACAGCTCACAGTGTCGCTCCACGCATTCAACTCAGTATCTCGGCGACGGTACCATGCACTACCAGTTTAACATGAGGATTAATGAGATCGGAATCTATCACCATTTTATTAGTACAGTTAGATTGCTGATTTAATTCATAGCATAATTTTTACTAGTATTGACATGATGTACTTATGCATTGGCTATATCAACGCTTCGAAACATCCAGTTTAAAATTGTGAGCTTTGCTGTCTCAGCATGGAGCGGTGGGCCGAGTGGCTGGAACGCAGGCTTCTCTTCCAGGAGACTCGGGTTCGAATCCACGGTAAGGTGCGGATTGTTTTCTGTCGGGGGCAAAAAGATTACCCTAACCTACACATTTCGCGGCGACTGCACTAGGCGGCTTTAATCCTCCGGGCTCAAGACCCCCCTCCCCCTCACAGTCCCATAACGCAAGGTATTATAAGCTATAGATGCACGTTTTTAGATTACAGCTGTCTCAGGCCACATTTTGCACCTCATGCTCAATAGCTGTATCACGTTCGAAACTTTACGACAAAGGCGAGGTTTAAGTTGATAACACACGGTGAATACCTCTCAAAACTAAGTCAGTATGTAAAGAGCGTGTTTACAAACTTAGTTGTCCAGCTTTCTCATAGACTAATCCAGCCCCATGTGTTCTGGCATTATCGTGATTGAAAATAGTCTCCTAGTCAGTAAGCCAAGGCGTGCTCTTCGAATTACATCCTGGAATATCAATAGAAATCACTACATTCAGATCCTTCACTGTCTTCTGGAAACTGTCCAAGTGATTCCTTGAGACTCTCAAATCACTGTAAGCATAACAATCCATGATAATAAGGAAGCACGGAATTCTTGGCTGAGGGCGAAGACGAGTGTTTGTTTTGTAAAAATATAGTGAGGCACCTTTCATTCACCCCCAGCAACAATCCTTTGCAGGAAGACGTCTCTTTCATCTGAGATGTTCAAAGGAAAGATTAATTAGAGTCACATTGCTGTCCTCATTTAGTCATCGGGGTATCCACCGTGAGCGTATTTTTCGGAAATTCGAACAGCCATGCCTTAAAATCGCTATACATTAAACCATAGAAGCATTATGATTCATTTGGCACTTTTGCACATGTTATTCGCCTGTGAGACTGAATCATATCGTCCATTCCCTCAAAGATTTTTCTGACACAATCTCAGCGTAAAGATAAAATGGGTCTTCAAAAAAAAATTTCTTAGCATACATTTATCTTTACCTACAGTATCGACACAGCTATGCACCACGTGTCATGATAGACTTCTCTGCTTACACATGTAACATTTCGTTATGAGTAACTTTTAGAGTAGGTCCTTTTGTGCCCTTTCCTACCCTTCTTCTTCATTCCTCTCTATCAAAACGAGATTTAACACACACACACAAAAAAAACACAACAAACAAACAAACTTTATTTTCAAAGGGTAACAATTTGGGCACGCAGGCCCGTCTTACATTCGGCCCTTCCATTCACTCGTCTTTCGTTCATCAAAAGTGCATGATACATTCACATAGAGAAAAAAAAACATTGTCAAATGAATGTTGTAATCATATACAATGCATATTACTATGTTATGAGACACATTCCCCCACCCACACACATCCCCAGACATACATATATGCCCGACCCACCCACCCATACCCTACCCACACACATCCCCACCAATCCCATAACCCACACACACTAATCCACCCACATATCCTCACCACCCACACACCCCCAACCACCCAGCCAAACACATATCCCCCAAACACATATTCCCCAAACACATATCCCCCAAACACATATCCCCCAAACACATATCCCCCCACCCACACACACATCCACCCGCCAATCCAATCATCCCGCACCTACCCACACACATCCCGCTCCCACCCACACTCCCAAACTTACATGCATCCCCAACCACATAATCTCTACCTACCCCCCCCCCCTCACACATCCCGCACCCATCCACACACACCCACCCAACCCCAACCTACACACTCATCCATCCATATATCCTCCACTCACCCACACACACATCCCTTAATCACCCATCCCCCAACCACACATAACTTAACCACACATCCCCACCCACACACACATCCTCCACCAATACACCCACATCCCCACCCACACACACATCAACCCAGTCATACGCACATCACCCACCCACACTTGCCCCATCCACCCACACACATCTCCCACACACATACACCACACCACCCACGCATACATCCCCCGACCCACCCACACATCCCCATTTACATAATTTCTGAAACTAATTTGGACAAATCTACATACTTTGCACGCACACACACTGACGATTATCGCGAGCATCTCACAGAAATGTAAAACATGGAGGAAATATTACACATATACATTATGTAAGGTAAAAGATAGCGACGCAATTGAAAGCGAATTTAATGTACAGTAGAACGATGTTCTTTCTTCGCACAGTACCTTAACCACGGCAGTCATTTAACTTATTCTGTTTTGTTTATAAGATTAACTACCGAACACCATGTTTGTGTGTTCAAATTTCATCCCCTAGATGACACAATGGCCGGTATCCCTGGCGAAGGGGCTTATGACGCTGTTCGTAATCATGTATACTCTCGTGGGAAAACACAGCTGCGCGAGATTTGGCAGCAGATCGCGTCGCGTTGGTTACTTACTGAGAGTACGTGAGCCGGTCGTTCAGAAAGCAATGGCAAACTACTGAACGTAAAACTTGCCAAGACATCAACAGCAGGTTAAAAATGCTGATGTTGACTACGCGAAAAACTGTCAAACTGTCATTTACTGCCAATATAGTACCTTGCGGTGTATGGCAGAGGGGTCTTTGAGCTTGAGGAATAAAGGCCGCCTGGATAGTGCAGTCGCCGCGAACTGTGCAGGTTAGGATTTTCTTTTTGCCCCCGACAGAAAAAAATCCCGCACCTTACCGGGGATCGAACCCGGGTCTCCCGAATGAGAGTCCGGCGTTCTATCCACTCAGCCAACCGCTCCTCTACGCGAAAAAAAGATGACATAATAAGCACCTTTGTACAATGCACGGACTCCGTAGCAAGGATGCAAATGTGTGTAAATCAGAATCGCATATACTAAAAGAATTCGATCTTTGGGTGCGTTTTAAATGTTAAAATGTTAAAATTCAGCATGATCAACCGTTTTGAAGCACAAACTATCGTCTGTCAAGACGGCAAGTTGCCAATGTATAGTTCCACTAGCCAGTCTCAAACAATCGTTGTTAGTTACTCTGGCACTCCAAGGAATTCGCAACATTCGTCTCAATAACCACATCTCTGTTCCTTCCAAGTTCTTCATATTATATTCATTGACATTCCAAGATTTACTGCCTTACAGCAAAACATATGCAACATAACATTTCAATTTCAGCGCCTTCTCACATTCTATAATAGTGACTTATTGCGTAAGATACTTTTCTTTTTCTGAAGTACAGATTTTGCTTGCTGTGCTGTATTCTGTTCTTAATCTCCATCGTCCATCTGATGTTGCAATTGTCCCTAGGAATTTAAATTATCCACATGGTTAAGAATTGTCCCTTTCTTTCCATTTCACATTTTGGTGTCACCTTTATTTTTGATATCTCCATTGTTACTGTTTTCTTGATATTATTTTGTATATTTTCTCAAATCGTACGTATGTCGGTAGTGACAACAAACTATTAAGTAGAGAAAAATATGAGTCATACAATTAATCATATATTGAACGTTTGTGACGGAGACTTAAAGAAGTCGTTGCTCCGGAGTTGTTCTTGAAATGTGGTTGTCAGACATGTTGTTTAATTACTAAGTCGACGTCAGTCGTGATATAGCAAATTATTAAATTTTAAACTCCTGAGAGAAAGTTGGATGGCATTGTAATCGCATGGAAACGCACTACTGGCGGAAATGGACGCGAATACCCAGCTAGCAGCGCCAGACATTGAAATGCCAGATGTCACATTCGTATTTAACTAGTATAGCTGATGTCAACTGGGATATAGCTAATTAATAAGGTGATATATAGCAAAGAAACGTGTATGTATGTCACTATGTTTTAGAGACATCATTATTATTATTATCACGTGTGATGCGTTGGCGTCTGTGATTCGCTATCTCACTCGATCTTCTAAGTTTTGTATTCAGTTTGAGTTCTCTTCACGATTATGATATGCGGCCAAAGCATCCCTGTGTTTACCACTTTGCCGTTCTCTTGCTCTTTACCCATAGAGACAGCTGAGTTTAGTTTTGAAGTATGAGTATTAGAAACATCATTATCATCATGACCTGCCATGCCGATAAACTGGGCTAAAATATTTCGCCTTCCCACACGATCACCGGAGCTTTGGATCACGTCCGCATTCTGGTCCCGGTTATGCTATGTGGTCAATCCATTCAAACATTTATCTCTTTGCCTTACACTAGCTCGTTTTATATAAAATTTGCCAGTTGTGTCTCAGTTTTCAAGTTTATTTCTTCGCATAACTTGACCAAATAATCTGGAAAGTCTAAGTATTTGTCTTTAATTAATTTATGGTTTTTATTTGTTTCTTGTAGGACTTTCCCATGCGTTTTTTTTTCTGTCTGTCCGTGGTAGTCTTTGCATTTTTATGTTCTAGTAGTCTTGGATTTACAGTTCTTAATTATTCTCAGAATTCAAGAGGTTAAATCTGTGACAATCGTGTTATTGGACGTTTTCTTGATGCTCGTCTGCAAACTGTCCAGTATTAGCAACTGTAGACCACTGTCTTTCCTGACGAACACTTTCAGTTTCCACGCTGAGGATGTGTGTAGACGTCATACAGTATGACACTCCATGTTTACAAATGCTGCTGCATTTGAAACTTTTCTACAATTATGTCGCTTCATTAGAGGTCAACATTGCCGCCGAATGCTTACGAGCGCTCGTTTTTAAACTTCCAGTGTGCTGATGCCGAGATAGCTAGTTCGACACCTACGCCGGTCAGTCGGACTAAAATGTTGATTTCTCGTCCTTGACATGGGGACTTAAATTACAAGGACCTCAAAAGTTGGAGTGGATTCGCCTGATGGCAAGGGACACTGATAATAAGGAAGACTACTTCAAAAGCAAAAATCAGTCTAATGCACTAGACGTAGTAGCAGGTGTATGAACTATGCTTGAGTTCAAAGCGAGCGAACGACACAAATCTCTCTTCATTGTTGTATACATTTATTACTCTTTGACTTAGGGATATTAATTACAAGTACCTCTGAAGTCGAATGGTTCGTCGTATGGCAAGGGACACTGATAATAGAGATAGCTAACCTTCATACATTATTTTTTACTTTGGTACTCACTAGTAGTAGCAACTAGTTGTAGTAGCAGCACATGTGTGAACTAAGATCGAGTATTATTAATCAGCGGGTCAAGCCAACAATGCAATTGCACTAGAAAATTGTTTTGATATTATTTTTTTAATTTTATGTTATTTCTTTTGATTTGATTGTATTGCCCCGTCACTAAAAAAGATTTGTATAATAGAAACGTCGTTTGTTGTATCCTAGAATACTTATTTTCATTTTATTATTTTATTATTATATATTATTTTACTGTCTCTTGATTTTGAGATTTTCACTCTGTGATTTATGGTAACCTTTATGGAGTCCGTTCAATGGTATGTTCAATGTGTCTGTGTTTAGTATCTCATCTTTTCGCATGAGCTAAATATGCCCAATTGTTTGTATTTTACACTAGAAAATTGGATCGAAAAGATGACTTTGAACTAAAGAACACACGTGGATATAATACAAAACGTTAGACTGAAGATCGCTGTAGCCACCAAGAGACAGCTGACCAAGCGCAGAGGCAGGCCTGTCATTCAAAACTGAATTGGCAGAGCCTGTAGTAGTAGCCTGGTCATGAAGGTGTGCAGGGAAACAATGGTGATAATCTGGAATAGGGCGAGTAACAAGTGTCCTTACGTCCATCTAACGCGCTTGTACAACATCACATTGATACATTGATGTTACATTAGTCATTAGGCGCGGCTCCAACTTCACAGCAACGGGTCGACCCCACTATGCTCCGTTCCTGTGCCAGTGAATGTCACACAAAATGCTCCTCACTGCCCCATGTGAAAAGTGGAATAAACAGGAGTCTCGACAAACCAACAGCCCACATAAGGTCATTAAATTGTTAACGTGGAAAATAATGGTAACCCACAACAATATATTTCGAATAATACTGTATGGTCAGACATAAAATTAGATTTATATTTTGTTTATTTTTTTTTCTCTCTCTCTCTCTCTCGCTTTGAACTCAAGCGTAGTCCTATACACTACTTCTAGAAATGCTGGACTAAATTTTGCGCGTGGATTAGCTTTGCCTGTTAACAGTGTCCCTCGCTATCAGGCGAACCCGACTTCAGAAGTACTTGTAATTTACGTCCCTAAGTCAAGGAAGATAGGTCTACATTTTAATCCAACTGTCCTGTGTAGGGGTTGAACCCCTTACCTCGGCATCAGCATACTGGATGTTTAAGAACACGCGTTCTTGTCTATTCGGCCATGCTCACTTACAGATGTTTAGTGGAATAAATAACTCCACATAAGACTTCGGACTGAAAAGCTGGACCTGCCAAGCATATTTGGAAATGAGAAACATAATTACATAGGTACCACATATTGTAAATAGACGCCTGCCTGTCGGCCCCATGGAAATGAGACAACATATTTATATAGGTACCACATATTGCAAATAGACGCCTGCCTGTCGGCCCCATGGAAATGAGACAACATAGTTATATAGGTACCACATATTGCAAATAGACGCCTGCCTGTCAGCAAAGTGGTCAAGGCTTAATTCCCATAGAGTTATGTTTTGAAAATTCACCTGGAATTCAGGAAATGTCTTGGGATATAAAGGCAGCTCCGTGATATTAACTATGGTCTCCCTCAGAGTGCCTTTGGTTTTAAATAAATATGGGTTTAACACCATATTGCCAATATTCTTTAAAGCACGCAAAAGGATCTTTTATTTTAAGTAAGTAAGAAAAGGTCCCTTATACACGCTTATGGCTCTCTGCCCATATGGGAGATAGACTCATAGTTTTATAAACCATACGGCACTAAGTGGCTGCTGCCGTCAGTATTACATCGGATGCCTTTACTTCCCAAGATATTTTCTGGTATTCATTTTATATTGAGTCGAACAATTCGAAGTCACCCCTTTATTGACTTACATACTGTACATGCGAGTTAAGCATATTTAGTGTAAATCTCGCTGGTTCACAATTTTCATCAGCGCGTTAAACGTTTAACCAAAATCCATTATCAATAATGAGAAAAGAGGGATAAATGTATAATCATTCCAGAGAAAGATTGCATCGTTGAAGCGACAGCCATTCCACAAATCAAACGATGTTTACAGTTTTGTGTTTCTTATTTCGTTTGTTGTGACAACAACCTCTTATCAAATTACTTGATAACATGTACAACGTTTAATTCCGCTGCTAGAAACACGTTCAACACAATTACCCAAACATAAAACATGAACATTGTAAACACAGCCACCCCAGTATAATAATGGGTTAAGTGTTTAATAAGAGAATACGTTGTTAATTAAGGAACACACAGTGGGGGATACAGAGAACTAGTTCTGAAACAGCTCCTTTTGGGCCTCATTGAAATTATAGTGAGGATGTTACAATGTGTGGTTCAAGATTCTTCTACATCTGTCATGTGTATATAACTGACCTCGACTCGCAAGTCGACCCTACAATGGCTACCAGAATGTTCTGGGAAGTAAAGATATTGCCCACATCACCCATTCAATGAGGTTACAGTTTAAAAAATAGTTGCAGCTACTTTACATGACAACTCAGTAAACACAAGCCGTTTTAGCTGTTTGTGATCTCTTGAGCTACTTTACATGACAACTCAGTAAACACAAGCCGTGTTAGCTGTTTGTGATCTCTTGAGCTACTTTACATGACAACTCAGTAAACACAAGCCGTGTTAGCTGTTTGTGATCTCTTGAGCTACTTTACATGACAACTCAGTAAACACAAGCCGTGTTAGCTGTTTGTGATCTCTTGAGCTACTTTACATGACAACTCAGTAAACAAGCCGTGTTAGCTGTTTGTGATCTCTTGAGCTACTTTACATGACAAATCAGTAAACACAAGCTGTTTTAGCTGTTTGTGATCTCTTGAGCTACTTTACATGACAAATCAGTAAACACAAGCTGTTTTAGCTGTTTGTGATCTCTTGAGCTACTTTACATGACAACTCAGTAAACAAGCCGTGTTAGCTGTTTGTGATCTCTTGAGCTACTTTACATGACAAATCAGTAAACACAAGCTGTTTTAGCTGTTTGTGATCTCTTGAGCTACTTTACATGACAAATCAGTAAACACAAGCTGTTTTAGCTGTTTGTGATCTCTTGAGCTACTTTACATGACAACTCAGTAAACACAAGCCGTGTTAGCTGTTTGTGATCTCTTGAGCTACTTTACATGACAAATCAGTAAACACAAGCCGTGTTAGCTGTTTGTGATCTCTTGGCAAGTTTACCTTTAGTAGTTTACCATTACTTTCTGAACGACCGGCACTCGTATCATTTTATGAAAAAATCAAACGCAAGGCGGTCTGCTGCCAAATCGCCCTTAGCTATATTTCGAACGCGGTATGCGGGGTTACGAACTGCTTTCGTAAACCCTTCACTACCAAACCATTGTATTCAGTAAGGACTGGCTAACACCTGGTACTCAACACACCTCCAGGCTTGGACAAGGGTTGCTCACTACTTTTCAACTGTTTTATATTCAGTTGATTCGCAAGGGACAATTATTTTACATACAATCGACTCGCAGGGATCCATTATTTTCAAGTGTCTTTGTAAGACGTTATGAGGGCAAATCTCACAATTATAACCAGCAGGAAACAGAATAATAGTATTGTAAAAGTTACAGAGCCCAATTGTTTTAACTGATTCAATGCCTAAGGATAATTTATATCGCCAAATATGACCTGTTATATGAGAGGAAAAAAAAACGGACGCAATATCACCATACTAAGGTGTTGCTTGTTTTACTGCGTGGAATCTTCTAAAGTCTCAATGCTCAGTAAACAGAAGTTTACGTTATAATACTTATTCATTTCATTATGTACCATGTTTGGTCAATACCAACCTTTTGTTTGGCACTATGTCAGTTAAGAATAAATGAACTGACATAATTGGCGCCTAGACAAATGTCTTATTGATACAATGTCACTCTAAAACATCACAAAAAAGCTGGATTTAACATAGATATGTCATTGTATTCTACCATACTCTTCCGAAAGACAAGTGTGGCCCCCCACAACTGTTTAAGATGCGCTGATGCATGCGGTGGGGTGTTACGTAACTGATAGATTTGTTAAGAGGCGGATGTTTATGTTGCACGTAATTTCTCCAAGACCTGTTGACATCTGCGTCAGAGAGCCATTAGCAACACAGTTGTTATCGTTGGTTTGCTGTCTTTTAATTTACATCATGTTAAAGAAAATTTAAACAGCCGTTAACTGATAAAAGGTTCACGCGTGGCGAAGTGACTGTACGTTTGACCTTCTTCCGGATGTTGGTCACGTGTTTGAATCCCATTTGGGGCTGAGATAGCTTTCATCTCATCTCATCTCATCTCATCTCATCTCATCTTGTTCCCATTTCACCTTGCCGTGTCGAGGTAAGGTATAAATAGGAGAGTGCCCGTTTATGGGCTTCATGTATCGAGACCTCCATGGACTCTACTATTCCCTCAGTCCATTGTTTACGTGGCCGGCCTCTTCTTCTGCTTCCATTTGGTCTTTACATCATTGCTTGTTGTGGTATACTGTTAGTTGGTAACCTAGTTACATGGCCAAACCATTTGACTTCCTGTATTCTAATAAAATCTAGCGCTGCTATAACCCCCACTTTAGCCCTGCTATCTTCATTTCTGATTTTCTCTCTTCTTGATACATTGAGTATTCTTCTCAGGAATCTCATTTCTTTTGCTATGATTTTTCTTTTCTCTTTTTCTGTCATTCTTCATGTTGGGCATTGGTAGCATACGAGCATACTGCTGGTTGAAAATTGTGAAGGAGATAGCTTTCACGAGCTTGAAATCCAAGGTGGACCCAGCCTAAGATGGTTACTTCCTGGAAAGTGAAACCGACTGGCGTCAGACACCGACGGTCAACTGGCATACACATATGTGGCTACCACCATACATCCAAAACGAGAGGGAAACTCGTGAACAAATGGAAACTGGAAGATAAGTACTTACTGTGCACGAGTTCCCATGCACAATCACGCCCACGTATAACGTCAATAATATATTGCGTCTTTATCTGTCGTAATCGCCTAATTAATCTTTTTTATGTTCATTCTTCTACATCTCTCCCCCTCTTCTCTCTCTCTCTCTCTCTCTCTCGCTCTCTCTCTCTCTCTCTCTCTCTCTCTCTCTCTGTCACCCCCTCTCTTTAACCCTGCCCTCCCCTCTCTCCCTCTAACTGCCTCTCTTACTATTTGCTAAGAACGCAACCCACATTGCATGATGCGACATTGATTTACTTGAATCCTATTATTCAGAAAACTGTTTTTTTTTAATGAATCCACTAATTCATTTTCATGACATCCAATGTATTTACACGAACCATTAATTTGTTTTTGTCATAAAACTGTGTAGATGAATTACTCTGCTTTCTTATCGTAAAAACAAATCACATGACGAAATTAATGGGCTGCAAGCGAATTGTGCGGCCACCGCGGTAGTACAGTGCTTAACACGCCTGCCTACAGGAATGGTATCGCTTGCCTGCAGGAATGGTAATGACTGACAACCGGGATTGTAACGACTGTATACCGGAATGGTAACGACTGTCTACCGGAATGGTAAAGATTGCCTAACGGAATGGTAACGACTGCTTACCAGAATTGTAACGACTGTCTACAGGAATGTTAACGACTGCCTATAGGAATGGTAACGACTGCCTATAGGGATGGTAACGACTGCCTACCGGAATGGTAACGACTGCCTACCGGAATGGTAACGACTGCCTGTAGGGATGGTAACGACTGCCTATAGGAACGGTAACGACTGCCTATAGGGATGGTAACGGCTGCCTATAGGAACGACTGCCTATAGGAATGGTAACGACTGCTTATAGGGATGGAAACGACTGCCTATAGGAATGGTAACGACTGCCTATAGGGATGGTAACGACTGCCTATAGGGATGGTAACGACTGCCTATTGGAACGACTGCCTATAGGAATGGTAACGACTGCCTATAGGGATGGTAACGACTGCCTATAGGGATGGTAACGACTGCCTATAGGGATGGTGACGACTGCTTATAGGGATGGTAACGACTGCTTATAGGGATGGTAACGACTGCCTATAGGGATGGTAACGACTGCTTATAGGGATGGTAACGACTGCTTATAGGGATGGTAACGACTGCCTATAGGGATGGTAACGACTGCCTGTAGGGATGGTAACTATGTTTTGTAATACCACTAGAGGAGGGTCTTGGTTATTTAACTGACCCTGATAACCATGACACCCTAGCCTAAGATTGGTACGAGACAATGTTCCCACATATCACCCTAGCCTAAAATAGGTACGAGACAATGTTCCCACATGACACCCTAGCCTAAGATAGGTACGAGACAATGTTCCCACATATCACCCTAGCCTAAGATAGGTACGAGACAATGTTCCCACATGTCACCCTAGCCTAAGCTTGGTACGAGACGATGTTCCCACATATCACCCTAGCCTAAGATAGGTACGAGACAATGTTCCCACATATCACCCTAGCCTAAGATAGGTACGAGACAATGTTCCCACATATCACCCTAGCCTAAGATAGGTACGAGACAATGTTCCCACATATCACCCTAGCCTAAGCTTGGTACGAGACAATGTTCCCACATGTCACCCTAGCCTAAGATAGGTACGAGACAATGTTCCCACATATCACCCTAGCCTAAGATAGGTAAGAGACAATGTTCCCACATATCACCCTAGCCTAAGATAGGTACGAGACAATGTTCCCACATATCACCCTAGCCTAAGCTTGGTACGAGACAATGTTCCCACATGTCACCCTAGCCTAAGCTTGGTACGAGACAATGTTCCCACATATCACCCTAGCCTAAGCTTGGTACGAGACAATGTTCCCACATATCACCCTAGCCTAAGCTAGGTACGAGACAATGTTCCCACATGTCACCCTAGCCTAAGATAGGTACGAGACAATGTTCCCACATATCACCCTAGCCTAAGCTTGGTACGAGACAATGTTCCCACATGTCACCCTAGCCTAAGATAGGTACGAGACAATGTTCCCACATGTCACCCTAGCCTAAGATAGGTACGAGACAATGTTCCCACATGTCACCCTAGCCTAAGCTTGGTACGAGACAATGTTCCCACATATCACCCTAGCCTAAGCTTGGTACGAGACAATGTTCCCACATGTCACCATAGCCTAAGATAGGTACGAGACAATGTTCCCACATATCACCCTAGCCTAAGATAGGTACGAGACAATGTTCCCACATATCACCCTAACCTAAGATAGGTACGAGACAATGTTCCCACATGTCACCCTAGCCTAAGCTTGGTACGAGACAATGTTCCCACATATCACCCTAGCCTAAGCTTGGTACGAGACAATGTTCCCACATATCACCCTAGCCTAAGATAGGTACGAGACAATGTTCCCACATGTCACCCTAGCCTAAGCTTGGTACGAGACAATGTTCCCACATGTCACCCTAACCTAAGATAGGTACGAGACAATGTTCCCACATGTCACCCTAGCCTAAGCTTGGTACGAGACAATGTTCCCACATATCACCCTAGCCTAAGCTTGGTACGAGACAATGTTCCCACATATCACCCTAGCCTAAGATAGGTACGAGACAATGTTCCCACATGTCACCCTAGCCTAAGCTTGGTACGAGACAATGTTCCCACATGTCACCCTAGGCTAAGATAGGTACGAGACAATGTTCCCACATATCACCCTAGCCTAAGCTTGGTACGAGACATGTTCCCACATGTCACCCTAGCCTAAGCTTGGTACGAGACAATGGTCCCACATGTCACCCTAGCCTAAGCTTGGTACGAGACAATGTTCCCACATATCACCCTAGCCTAAGATAGGTACGAGACAATGTTCCCACATGTCACCCTAGCCTAAGGCAGGTACGAGACAATGTCCTGGGAAGTAAATACGACCGAAATGGTCATGATTGCACCACCCGAGAGAGACTCTTGAGAGACTCTTGATCTAACATATGGAGCTAGCACATTATTTTTAGTACGCCACATTTCGTGACAAGTTAGTTGCAAGTCCTTTACAGAATGTCGCAATCAACCCGTTTGGCTGTTTGTGATCTACTAAGGCGTTGTTACGTTCAGTAGCTTGCCTTTCTGAGTCAACTCACGACGGTATGCTTCAAAATCGTCTCGACTCGGAATTTCGGAAAACTATTAAACACGTTCACTGCTCTTAAGCCTCAGTGCCAGCCATTTCATGACCGGGGTCCTTTATTTACTCACATTTAAGTTTTTATATTTATATTTACTATATGTACTTTTTTACTTGTATATACTTTCTTTACATAACTTCTAGTAGTGGCTGAATAGACTGCACAGTGCGTAATATAACTGAGATATTGAGGCAATCTAGTCAGTGACTCTGTCTATATCACAGAAGATGGCAGATTGGACAGAGAAATTGAAATCAGATGTCAAAAAGCTAGTGCACTTACATATCAACTATCAACCTTACTGAAGCATCCAAACATACCCATGTCCGCAAAACGACAGATAATAAACAGCATATTCACACCAACACTATGCTATCAATCTCAAACCTGGACTTTATCCAAATTACACCTTCGCAAAATCAACACCTGCGAAATGAGATGCCTGAGGAGAGCTGCCAACTTAACAATCCGAGACCGAGTAAGGTCTGCTACTATCAGACAGAATGTGGGATCAACACCTTGTGCCACATTTATTGAAAGACAGAAGATCAAGTGGTTTGGCCATGTCGTTAGAATGCAACATCAGCAACTACCATCACTGGCCTTACATCAAAGATCATCTGCGACGAGACCACGACGACGTCCAAGAAGAAAATGGATTGACGACATCAGAGACATTGTACAACCACACGGAATGACACTATCCAGTGCCGTCCACCGGGCGCTGGAACGCAAATTATTCCTCCCCACGCCGCTTGACGGCAGAAGTGGAAGATGATGATGATGATGATGATGATGCTGATGATGACTCTGTCTATGGAACTATGTAGGGAGGGAGTGGTAGTGTATCTGACATCACAGCTGAAAACAGCTAATGTGTGGCATCAAATCTATCAGCGCAGATAGGTTTGAGACCCCATGGTTATGCGGGAAGACAATGTCCTTGTCATCAAATATGTGCCATCAAATCAGTCTGGGTACAGAAGCCGTGTCATCAAATTTGCCAAGTTAGGCAATAAAATGGCATCAAATCTGCCCGGCTAGACAAGCCTGTATCATCAAATATTTCCGGATAGACACGACTGTCTCATCAAATCTGCCCGGTTAGACACGTAAGTGCAATCGCATATATCCTGGTAGATTCGTCTGCGTAATCAAGTAATTCAGCTGTCCAAAATATTTTCTGGTTATAATTTTTATGTCGTATTCTAGTTCCGGAAGAAGCAAACTTTAAAAATATAAATAGAGTGCTGATCAAAGGCAACATGTAGACAACTTGTAGCTGTGAAAAATGTCAATAGGCGCATCTTCACGGGCTGTATATAAAGTATGCATTCAGCCAAATATAGATGTTTAATCAATGATCGTTTGTCAATAAGAACATGCCATTATTTATAACTTCATTACTTCTTCGCTACTTTCATTGTACAATAAATGATATTCCTGGCCTCTCTCTTCGAACCGCCCAATTGAAGGGTCTGGTGGCAAAGTGGGTAAACCCTCTGCCTCCTGCTCAGGAGCGCGTGGATTCGATTTCGAACTCAGTAATTCTGCTTGCGAGTGCGTTTTCCAACCTGGAGACCCCTGGGTCGTTACCGGAGCTACGGGGTTCCAGTTCTGTGCCAGGCATTAGGCCGGTGGTTAGATGCTCGGCGGAGCGAGACCACGCTGAGCTAAAGTCAGATGCCAAGATGTCGATCCTCTTGAGTTTTTGCCCCTTTTATAATCCTTGCATCCCGCTTCGGGCAAACACCTGGACATCATTATGTACATTAGCGTTTTAGATTTTTGATCATGTAACATTTAAAGCTTCCTTGGTTTTATTTATCATTGAAAGCTCGTCTAAATATTCCACCTGCATCTGTATAACTATTCACATGAAATTGTGTACCCTGCTAATAAAACACATTTTATCGGCACAGAACTGAAAACTCTTCAGTGATTGATTTGGCAACAAAGACAATGTGCATTATTTGCTCAATAGAAACCAAACATTGCCTTTCGTTCAACATAGCAAACGGGAGTTGAACATACGTGTCTCTAAAGTACAAAACATCAGGGGACCTGGTAAAAGCTGTGATTGGCACGGTTGCCAGTTGACCCAGGTGTCACATGTTCGAATCCCCTTCAAGGCTGAGATTATTTTTCATTGACCAGAACTGCCAGGTCCACCCAGGCAACAATCGTCTTCCTTCGCCCTTCATCCCCACAGGGACAAAGACCTGAACCAACTCACCCCAAGCCATTCAATCCGCAACTATTCATGCATCTCTGGCTATGCCCTCCTCTTATTATGCATGTCTGTCTTTAATTGTACCCTATACTAATTAGGTCTTTACTTGTACCCTACAATAGTTAGGTCTTTACTTGTACCCTACAATAGTTAGGTCTTTACTTGTACCCTACAATGGTGAGTTCTTTACTTGTACCCTACAATGGTTAGATTTTTACTTGGTCCCTACAATGGTTAGGTCTTTACTTGTACCCTACGATAGTTAGGTCTTTACTTGTACCCTACAATAGTTAGATCTGTACTTGTACCCTACAATGGTTAGGTCTTTACTTGTACCCTACAATAGTTAGATCTGTACTTGTACCCTACAATGGTTAGATCTGTACTTGTACCCTACAATAGTTAGATCTTTACTTGTACCCTACAATGGTTAGGTCTTTACTTCTACCCTACAATGGTTAGGTCTTTACTTGTACACTACAAAGGTTAGGTCTTTACTTGTACCCTACAATGGTTAGGTCTTTACTTGTACCCTACAATGGTTAGGTCTTTACTTGTACACTACAAAGGTTAGGTCTTTACTTGTACCCTACAATGGTTAGGTCTTTACTTGTACCCTAAAATGGTTAGGTCTTTACTTGTACCCTACAATGGTTAGGTCTTTACTTGTACCCTACAATAGTTAGATCTTTACTTGTACCCTACAATGGTTAGGTCTTTACTTGTACCCTACAATGGTTAGGTCTTTACTTGTACACTACAAAGGTTAGGTCTTTACTTGTACCCTACAATGGTTAGGTCTTTACTTGTACCCTACAATGGTTAGGTCTTTACTTGTACCCTACAATGGTTAGGTCTTTACTTGTACCCTACAAAGGTTAGGTCTTTACTTGTACCCTACAATGGTTAGGTCTTTACTTGTACCCTACAATGGTTAGGTCTTTACTTGTACCCTACAATGGTTAGGTCTTTACTTGTACCCTACAATGGTTAGGTCTTTACTTGTACACTACAAAGGTTAGGTCTTTACTTGTACCCTACAATGGTTAGGTCTTTACTTGTACCCTACAATGGTTAGGTCTTTACTTGTACCCTACAATGGTTAGGTCTTTACTTGTACCCTACAATAGTTAGCAGACAATTGTCTGGGACTGAAAGACGGCCAGTGTGACCTTGGCCATAGCTCCCATCGAGTACTGTTTGGTCCAAAAATATGAAGAGGGCACCGTGTGCACAATACTCCTCGTGGCGTGACAAGAGGTCCTTTAATTCACTTTTACTTACCTAGCGCCAGTCAATGTCATTGGTGTCCTTCCTATCAAGGTTCTGTGATCACACCTGAAACGATAGACAAGAAGGGATGTTCTAATCAATATCTATTTCAATCAAAGGTAAAGGCTACACTAGATAAACCAAAATGGCATCTAAATTGAGGTTTGCTACTGCTGGGCTGTTATTGAAGTCGAATAGAAGCACTAAATATGACAAAGAAGCACGTTGAATTAAAAAAAACAACAACACACACACACACAAATACAAGCGTTACGACCTACGTCTTTACCCATGTTTTGTTGAGAACAGATTTGGGCAAATCTGTGTGTGTTTCTCTATTCGTCGAGTTTCTCAGTCATAGTGTGTATTTTCATTCTGACTTCGGATATAATAGTCGATGTCTATAGTAATGCAAGTCATTAAAAGTAAAATCAAAAGGAATCGCACCAATCAATTATTGTCAACTTGTCTAGATTGTCTAATAAGCCCCAGTTACAACAAACAATTTTCTAGTCAACGTGTCAGAAGTCGGTGTCGTTAAATTGTTCATAAACATGATCAGTAAGAAAAAAATAAAGGATATCATTCCATGAAGCTATAATATAATAGTAGCTAAAGGAAAGTTGCACTGGGAATATGGTGCTAAACCCATATTTCTATAAACCAGTCGACACTTGGTGGGTGAAATGTCAGTATCACTCAGGTCGCCTTTACTCCCTAAGACGTTTCCTGGTATCACTTTCAGGCATGGTCGACCGGGAATCAGATGAACTTTAAAAATTTCGAATCCTCCCAATGGGGGTCGAACCCATGACAACTGGTACGCCATCGCAGCAGCCAGGTCAAAGACGTGTGGACATTTACTTAGGAATACATCATTATATGCCATGCATATAAGCGTTGGTGGTCACGGTTCGCCATTTCACGCTATCACCAAAGCTTTGGATCAGATCCGTGTTCTTGTCCCGATTATGCTATATGGCCAAGTCATTGCAGTATTTATCTATCTGCCATACCCTTGCTTCTTTCCCACCAATTTTGCAATCTGTCATCATGTTTTATAACGTATTTCTCCATATAACGTGCCCATAAATATTGACTGGCAACGTCAAATGTATCTAATCAATTTACAGTTTTCATGTGTTTCTTGTAGGTCTGCCAAAACCTCAGCGAATAATGTTCAACTTGGGCGCTGTCTAACTGGCAATAAGAAAGCACTCGTTATATCTTAAATTAAATGTCTGTGAAAAGCTACGGGCCTCGCTAGAAGAGGCGACAGTTGAAATGATGGCGTTAACAACATTGCAGGCATCACTCGATGGTTTGATTTATATAGGTCACAAAATGAACGTCTTAATTTATCTTGTGATGTCACCCCTCAATGCCTAAAATCAAAGAAGGACAGGCTACAGTTCTAGAGAAAGCCCGATAATCAAATACTTAGATTATATCAATGTCTGGAAATGATCACATTCATATCACACAGATACCCCTATAAGTATTTTAGTTTCCCTAATATAACACCTCAACTTAGTACGCGAACGTCGTTGCAAATCGAGAATAAAAATATAACACTGATTGTTGCTTGCACTTTAAGGAGTGTGGCAATCAACCCCATCATGGATTTTCTAGCAAAATGACGTTCACTTGTTTACCGTTACTTTCTAAACGGTCAACCCGCATACAATTGTGAAAATCAACGGAAAGAGATCGGCTACCAAATCGCACGCGGCTGAATTTCGAACCGGGTATGTCAGTATTGTGAAACTGCATTCACAATCCCCAATCCACGGACGACAACAGATATTCAGGCTTTACATGTAGAGTTTCAGGATAGATTTGATAATATTTTAAAAACTTGTTACCGGGTCTGAGGGAATAATCGATTTAATATCTTCGATTTCCAACTGCCGATAGATTCATCTCGTGTGAAACGTACACACTGGTTATCCCGGTTTCTCATATCTATTATATGAGAAAAAGCATCCGAAGCACTGCTAACAAGAACACATAGCGAAACAACTCAATATTCAGTTATCGGAAGATTGTCATTGTTGTATGTATGTATGTACTTATGTATCTCATCTCATCTTCTCTCATCTCATCTTGTTCTTCTTGCACTTTGCGGTGTCGAGGTGAAGCATAAACACCGGGAGAGTGGCCGTTTATGGGTTTCATGTACCGAGATTCCTATGGACTCTGTTATTCCCTCTATCCATCGTTTACAAGTTCGGCCTCTTCCTCTGGTTTCATTTGGTCTGTACATCATTGCTTCTTATGGCTGTTAGTTGGTAGCCTTGTGTGTGTGTTAATTACAAATATCATAGCCTGTTCCACGCACAATAATGCATGTGTGCGTGCGTGCTTGCGTGCGTATGTGCATGTGAGTGTGTGTGTGTGTGTGTGCATGTGAGTGTGTGTGTGTGCGTGTGCGTATATGTGTGCGCCTTGCGCGCCTGTATGTGCATGCGTTTATGTAAGAGAGATGGCCAATAAAACACGCTGAAAATAAATGCATTCAAGCAACGTCTCAATACCAAATCAGAATGCTGTCTAGGAAAATACTGCTCCTAATTCGTCCCACTTCCACACTTCGTGAACCATCATTGAACTGACCTAATTTATTCACCTCCAGGGTGATCTAATCCTTATATTAGAGTCATTTATCTCCTAACACTATATCTGTGAACTCTTGAGGGCTGAAATTATGTCCATGTGTTCCAAATTGATGACCTAGATCAGTGGTTCTCAACCTTTATTGGCCCATGCCTCCCTTTACCATATATTCAGAACATCACCCCCTCCACCCTTTCGAATTTCCTCCCTACAAATCCCCCCCCCCCCCCCCCCATCTTACACAGTATACATAAAAATGGAAGCTAAATTTAATAACACATACTAGAACAAGGCTAAACATCTACATAAAACGTGATTTGCGGGTCTGCTTACGTTATCAAACGAATTTCATTAGGGCGAGAAGTACAGAACCGTAAAATTTAGAGGGAAAAACAATATCAAGTAACTGGTTCTTGTGTTAATGCGATCTTGAAATAATCTTAATTCCCCCCCCCTCCCTGGAAACACTAAAATTCTGGGGGGGGGGGGGGAATTCCCCATCGGTTGAGAACCACCGACCTAGATAAATGGCTCCCTAATAATTGGTTTTGAGCTGCCAGACATATTACCAGCGCCATGCATGTTTCAAGCTACATTATCATCGTTATTAATGTGACTCATCCAGAGCCAGACTTTTCCTTGCTTCTTGATTCTTTGGAATCTGATAAGTTATCCCCCTAAGTTCAACATGTTTGGTTACGTTATACCATTGTAATACTTCTGTTCTACGGAGGGATTAGCTTATGAATGTTTGTAGTTTATCTGTAACCGTTCCACTAAAGTGCTCGGCCGTGTTACGAACATTAACGAACACCTCTGAGTGAGAATCCGGCTCTTTGGCGAAGGTGGTACCGTCTCATTTCGTAATCCCGCACACCGCGTTCAAAACACAACTGTGGGCTATTTGGCAGCAGACTGTAACGCGTTGGCTTTCATACAGAAAGCAATGGCAATCTACTGAACGTAATGTTGCCAAGAAATCACAAACATCCAAATAATGCTGAGGTTGACTGCTTCGTCCTGAAGAATATGCAACTAACTTGGTGCGAATAAGGAAGAAGAACATTAAGAAAGTGCTATGACTGCCCCAGTATATGTGGAAGGGGCAAAATTGGTGGATTCAGTGACATCAAAGTCATTGTTATCATCGTTTTTGGGAAATTACTATTACATCAAGTGAATAAGTGCAGTCTCTAAAATAAATTACAATCACTGCCCTACATTGCCTGAAAGAGGTAAATGACAGTAAAATATTGTGAGCGCAACTGTAAGAAAGTGACAAACAGAGCTCCTTGATTATATAATGAGAAGAGGGGCAATATAGATCGTTGTGACTGGACAAACCAACGTTAGAAGCGGCATATGTAGAGCAAGACATATGTTGCCTAGTGGTCTAAGTCGATGACACGGAAGAATGTCATCAACAGAACTGGCACAACACCAACTGACCCAGAACACCAAATTGACCCATAACACCAGTGACCGAAATATATGGAGAGACATGAATGTATATGAAAGTAAATATGCTATTTATGAAGCATTTATGAAGTGTGTTACCCCCCCCCCCCCTATTTTATGTTTACACCCCCTCCCCCTTTTTAAGTTTGCACAGAAATCCACTCTACATTAACCATGTAGTAACGTTCCAATGTTATTTCAGTTATCTACTGAACACTTGCCGTTTCAGACAATGTGTGCCTTAACTCTTGTAGACAACTAGTCTGCAATAACAATTTCGGTTTCAGAAAATTGTTACTTAAGCTGGGTCAATTCTGTTGATGACATTCCGCGATGTCATCATCTTGGACACCACCAGACTGCTATTACTGGTTTAAAAGAACAACTGACTGTGATAGAAAGAGTTCAGGACAAAGACATACCTGGACAGTAGCCAGCTAAAGAACAAATCTGCAGAACTTGCTGGTTGACGCATTTAAACAACCGTAATTGACAAAGTCGAGGACAAATAAATAAACGCGTGCCAATCCCATATTGGCACATTCTGTTTAACAAGAGGGAACTAAATAAACCAAAACCCAAATAAAGAAAGCAGTATGAGAAGAATATGGACCGCAATATTTCCATCTAGGACGAAAAGCTATTGACAGGCGGGACTGACATTAAGACATCTTGGCTCAGACGCTTTAGTGCTTGAAAAGGTTAAGAGATTTACCCACTTGCCCTATAAGGTCCTCTGGCGAACTTACGAGTTTCTGATTACGTTATGTTGTTATAAACTCTACACACATTTTATTATATAATTTCAGGCTATTTCCTTGTCTGACGAGCAGGGTATCTTAGAAGAACATTCGTATTCAACACTTAGAGCTAATCTTCAGTTATGCTTGTGATTTTGTCTATATCTCCATACAGAATTGTCCTGAAAGGGATAACATTGTTTCAGAGAACAGAGCTGGCCATCCTAGTCCCTGCATGCAATTAAAAAGAGAGATGCATACAAAAGTAAGCTATTTCAAAAAACTAGTCAAGGTGGTTAAAAGTGAAAAATGGGCAGAGGTGTGTCAAAGAGTAAGCAGAGACAAGTCACTGAAATTGTTCTGGCGACTACATAAAAGCATGAGTGGGGTAGTCAAGAATAAGAGTATTTCTGACTTCCAAGGCGCTGACCTCATCTGGCAGAGGACTGACGAGGACATTGGCAAAGCCCTCTTTGAACGCTATCTAGAGCAGAGCAACCAGACAGACATGGGAGGCCGAAATCTTGCCAAGGAGGTCACTTCAGACAGGTGCAAGGGCCAGAACACTTCGGGTGAATACACAGTGACAGTGAAAGAAATCAAGACTGTGCCTCGACGATAAAAAAACAGCTCTCCAGGGCCTGATGGCATAAGATAAGACGACATCAATAGGTGTACCGAAAACGAGAAACTAGCAGACATGTACAAACAACAGTATAGGGAGTGCTAGCATCAAGGAGGAGTGGTTACACAGCTATCTGATTCCCTTGCCGAAGCCTGGTAAAAACCACACAGAAATTCAGGGATATCGAGTTATAACCATGCAGAATACAATAGGCAAGCTGCTGGAGAAGTTAATTGCCAGGAAAATATCAAGCCAGCTAGAGGGGCAAGGTGTTTTCCCACCTACCCTGGGTGGGTACCGTCCAAAAACAGAAACCTGGACCAATGCAGCAGTATTTGACCATGATGTCTATGAAGGTTTCCACTCAGGCACTGAAACCTTTGCTGCAGCGATTGATCTTGAGGCATACAACATAGTACCATTGGATTTTTTAATGTTTCAGCTTCTCGAACTCAAAATAAGTCCATTCCTCCTTAGTTGGATCGCTGCAGCCCTCTTCCAACGGAAAGTAGTTTTTAGATGTGGCAGTTGGACTTCGGAACCAACAACAATATATCCTGGCCTACCACAGGGATCACCATTATCTCCAGTACTGTTCAACGCCTACACAGTGAGAATCACCAGTGAGCAGATCACTGGACCTGGTAAGACATTGTCATATGCCGATGATATTTTAGTGTATCGTCAGGGTAAGGATAGAGAGCAGGTTGCTGTGGAACTACAAACCGAACTTAATCGCATAAGTACTTGGTGTGATGAAGCTGGGGCAATGGTCAACCCAACAAAGGCAACAGTGACTTGGTTCTCATTGAATAATCATATTGTCAACACTCCAACACCAACTGTAAATCTGTGTCCAGAAACGGTGGAAAGAACGCAGGCAATGAATTACCTGGGGATACGGTTTGATTGAAGCCTTGCTTATAATGAGCACATAGACCAGGTGATAACAAAGGCCAAGCGGGGTTTGGCTGCGATGCGGGTGATGGCGGCAGCAAACTGTGAGCAGCGCCATCTATGTCTTCTGTACGAAGGGCTGTTCATGTCTGTTCTTGAGTATGCAATGGCAATCCTGACTCTCAGCCGTAAGCAGATAGAAAGGATGGAAAG
Organism: Cepaea nemoralis; assembly: GCA_014155875.1. NCBI lineage: Eukaryota > Metazoa > Mollusca > Gastropoda > Stylommatophora > Helicidae > Cepaea > Cepaea nemoralis. The sequence continues at coordinate 915,540 of JACEFZ010019207.1, forward strand.
GATGCAGAGTGAAGCTATGCTCATTATTCTTGGATGTACAAGAGATACAGCATGCAGGGCGATGCGCTACCTTCTTGATTTTCCAACCATTGAAGACAGAATACAAGTTTTCAAAGCACGCTCCTACCTCAGAGTTAACGCAAATACATAACATCCACTGCATAGTGAAATTATGAAGGCGAAGGGCAGCAGGTTAAAAAGAGGACGGTCGTGGATGGGTCAAGCCGAAGACATTCTTCAACAGGTGTGTTCACTTGAGGACTTAGAACCTGGCGAGGAGTGTGTACAAGTGCCAACAGATTTCTGCACATTGTTTTCAGTTTGCATCCAACTAGATAGAAAATGCAGACAAGAAAATCCGGCTGGTGTGGAGGCTGAGGTACTAGCGTTGATTTTCGAGATTCGCTAGACGATGATGCTGTCATCTACACAGACGGGTCGGTCCTCCGACATGTGAGAAGCTCATGGGCCTTTACGGCTCGGGCCGGAGGGAGAATTGTGAAGGGGGACTCTGGTGCTTTCACTGAAACCACAAGTAGCCTGACTATGGAAGTCATGGCAGTAAGTAAAGCAATAACATGGCTCGAGACACAGACATTCACTAGGGCATGTTTCCTTAGCGACTCAATGAACATGATCAAGAGGATAGAGGTGGGGTGGATCCGAAGAGAATGGTTACTGTCTCTGGAGCGGTCTCGGCTTGCGAAGATTAGTTTCATCTTCATGCCAGGGCATGCGGAAGTACAAGGAAATGAGCGGGCTGACAAGCTCGCAGGTAAGGCTAAGGTGGAGGGCGGACGCGCCATGGACCAGGCTGACATTCTGAATGCTCTACGAGAAGTAAGACTTTTGCGTGAACCAAGTGATGACTGTGAATCTACAACCATGGCCAGACTGCGAGAACAGCAAATTAAAAGAGGGGTGGCCAAACAAGAACACTACGCAGGAAGCCAAAGAAGATTGATAAAGCAACACAGAACTGGTGTCGTTAACCGCTACACGCCGCGGGATTTTCTGAGGAGGGGATCCGAGCACTTATGGACTGAATGGTTCGATGTGCAATGAGGATGATCTGTCGACTAACTAACTATTAGTGGCTGAAGTAAGTTTGATTATTGGTAAATTATAGGCTTAATGTAAAGTAAAGTGTGATTATGAGTAAATGATAGGCTTCAGTTAATGTAAATTGTTATTATGAGTAAACTATAGGCCTACATTAAAATGTGCACATTGGCTAAATTAGAGACTCGGGTTAAAGTGAGTATTGGCTTAATTAATTGCTCCTGTTAAAGTGTGAATATAGGCTAAATTACGAGCTGAAAATAAATCATCATCATCATCATCATCATCATCATCATCATCATCATCATCATCGTCATCATCATCATCATCGTCATCTTCCACTTCTGCAGTCAAGCGTCGTGGGGAGGAATAATTTGCGTTCCAGCGCCCGGTGGGCGGCACTGGATAGTGTCATTCCGTGTGATTGTACAATTTCTTTGATGTCGTCAATCCAATTTCTTCTTGGACGTCCTCTTGGTCTCGTCGCAGATGATCTTTGATGTAAAGCCAGTGATGGTAGTTGCTGGTGTTGCATTCTAACGACATGGCCAAACCACTTGATCTTCTGTCTTTCAATAAATGTGGCACAAGGTGTTGATCCCACAGTCTGTCTGATAATAACATTTCTTACTCGGTCTCGGATTGTTAAGTTGGGTGCTCTCCTCAGACGTCTCATTTCGCAGGTGTTGATTTTGCGAAGGTGTAATTTGGATAAAGTCCAGGTTTGAGATTGGTAACATAGGGTTGGTATGGATATGCTGTTTATTATGGCTTGGCCACATGGCATGGACGAGACAGGAACACCGAGCTGATCAACGACGCTGGTGATCGAGTGAAATGGCGAGTCATGACCGCCCACGCTTTCCGGCATGGCACATGATTGATTGATTGATTGATTTTTGTGTTTTGCGGACATGGGTATATTTGGATGTTTCAGTAAAGGTGATAGTTGATATGTAAGTGCACTAGCTTTTTGACATCTGATTTCGATTTCTCTGTCCAATCTGCCATATTAAAGCTTCATGCGGGATAAATTAGAGGCTGATGTTATAACAGTAAACTTCGAAGAACAAGTTGAGGTCACTGAAATAGCAAGATACACAAATTCACAAGGAAGAAAAACAAAACGCATCGGACCGAGGACATGTAAAATACTATACACATTGAAAGCGTTCGTGCACGCCTGTATTCGAACTTGCCGCCTCCAGTGAAACCAACCAATGCCGGTGTATTTATTTATCTTTAGAAAATGGAGATAGGTGGCAGGGGTAGAGATATCACCTATCAAAGGAGACGTGATGTTCCTCCACCCCTCCGCTAGCCAATGGGGCATCTTTGGGAAAAATGAGAGTACCCGTTTATCCCCCCCCCCCCTCCCTCCCACACACACACACATACGACCGGGGAAACGTGAAGCCATACTATAGGTGGTGGATGGAGCTGCGGAGCAGCTAAAAGATAGTTGTTGGTTATGATTTCAAGTTTCGCTGTAGGCAGAGGATCTCTCTATTGAGACTGGCCACGGTCTCCGACAAATATAGTCACTTTCAAGAAGGAAAGCCTCGGTAAGGTTAACCCGGTCAACAAATGCCCGCAGAAGTCGGATGTGTCGGCCTAATGGCGCAAGAGCGCAACTCTGCTGTAAACAGGCACAACGCAATCATGTCCGGGGAAAAAAAAAATTCTCCGGATGAACGCATAAGAAGAAGAAGGAAAGCAATGGCAAACTGCCTTCTTTACAGATCCCTCGCATATCATGTATCAATCAATCATGTGCCATGCCGGAAAGCGTGGGGTGTCATGACTCGCCATTTCACTCGATCACCAGAGTCGTGGATCAGCTCAGTGTTCCTGTATCGTCCATGCCATGTGGCCAAGCCATCCGGGTATTTTCCTCTCGGTCTTCCTCTTGGTCTGTTCCCTTCGATCTTGCCAGTTTGTCACTAAGTTCTCCAATCCATTTCTTCTCATAACATGTCCAAAAACTTTTGACTGTCTACGTCTAATTTCTCTAATCAATTTATGATTGTCATTTGTCTCCTGTAGTACTTGGTCATTGGTTTTTCTGACTGTCCATGGAATTCTTTGCATTTTCCTCAGAAACCACATTTCTGCAGCCATCAGATGTTTTTCAGCTTGACTGCTCATTGTCCAAATTTCACATCCATACAAAAGAACAAGCTCTATGTATCCACTCAACACTCTTTTTCTCGTTTCAATTGACATTTATGTACGCCATATATTGGGAAGAACGTAGAAGCAACAGAAATGTGGTTTTTGTGACGAATGTTGCGAATTCCTTGGACTGCCAGAGTAACTAACAACAATTGCCTGAAAGAGGCTAATGAAACTAGAACACTATAAACAACAATTGCCTGAAAGAGGCTAATGAACCTAGAACACTATAAACAACAATTGCCTGAAAGAGGCTAATGAAACTAGAACACTATAAACAACAATTGCCTGAAAGAGGCTAATGAAACTAGAACACTATAAACAACAATTGCCTGAAAGAGGCTAATGAACCTAGAACATATATACAACAATAAGAAAGAGATAAACAGTTTTCTTTGTTGATGTGATGAGAAGGGAGACACTGGAGAACATCGTGACAACTGGAAAGATCTAGGGGAAGAGAGGCAGAGGCAGACTAAGAGAAATAATGCTGGATGGATTGAGACGGTGGCATGGAGAAATATCATCAGCAGTGTTGATCCAGAACACCAAAATCCGAGATCTGTGGAGAGCCATGAACGCCTACGCCAGCTGGCTGAGCACTTGGTGATGATGATGAGGCAATATGTTCGACATGGACGACACTAAGGGGAGTTAAAGAACTACCTTACATTAAGGGAAAGTCAAGTACTGGCTTGCCCAATAGAAAATAACATGTGCTACATGTGCTAGCCGACGGTCATCCTGCCACTGTATGCAGATCAAGACGCAATGCCTTTGTTATAGGTACATGGAATGTGAGAACACTGATGTACGTTGGTCAAGTGGATACTCTCATCAGAAGAAGACATTACATATTCTGTGGGCATGTCAAGAGAAGGGTGCAGTTGGAGTGTATCGTCACAACGGGAAGGTTGGAGGTGAAGAGATGCTGGGGGTGGGGGGGGGGGGGGCAAGAGAGCAGATGCTGGACAGTTTGACATCATGGCATCGAATAACGTCGGTATCAACAAAGATTCGCAGCACAAGAGACAGAAGGATGCAGACAGACATCACCATCAACATCACTCGACTATAAGAAGGAAATGGAGAATGCAATTTTAAACACCTGGTGTGCTGATGCCGAGGTTGCCGGTTCAGCCGTTAAACAGAACAGTTGGACTAAAATGGTGATTTCTCATCGTTAACATGAGGACGTAAATTACATGTACCTCTGAAGTCGGAGTGGGTTAACCTGATGGCGAATGACACTGGTAATAGTGAAAGCTAATCCACACGTACAAAATAATTTCAGTGCACTAGAACTTGTAGCACGTATATGGACTACGCTTGAGTTGAAAGCGAGCGAGCGCCAAGAACAAATACCCCGGAGATCTCGTATCACACTATTCAAGTCCGTATCCGTAATAATAATCCTGCAGAGCCAAGACGTCTTTCTATGATCTTATAAGTCCCTTATGTGCCGTGAAGTAATTTGAAGTTGTCATTTCCCCTTAAATCTGGCTTCTGGACATCATATAGGACTTATTCTATGGAAATAAATGTTCTCTTCCGACCTTTCAATATGCCGTTCCAGATCTATATGCTATAAATATTCTGTTGTGACCAGCATTTTGGAACGTTGGGATTTTGCCAGGGCTGTGCCCAATGTGCGATTTACAACTGATGAGGGATATGTAATACGTAGACATTGCATAAAGAGTCCTTTATCATTGTCTCCTTGCCCTGAGAAATGTAAAATCCACTACCCCACTATCAGGGGTGGGGGAGGACACAGACTTTGGCGTCTCATATTCAAGAAATAGTCAAATAGTGATTCTGATGTTATCAATGTACACTAGTGTGTACAAGAAGTGACAGAAACAGAAACGGATAAAACAGGAGTTCTTGAAACGTTATTCATACTATCTATGTACATGTTATTATGAGTATCTTTGTCAATTGAGCTTAGTCAAAAGAGTTCTCAAAAGATATTTTGAGCTAATCCTGACATAATGATGAAAATAATGAAGATAAGTGAGGTTTTATGTGGAAGCTGCGGATATGTGGTTTTATAGAAAAATTGTGAAAACACAAGGGACAGCTAGAAAGATTAAGGCAGATATCTCGAGAGCAGTTTATGAAGATATCTTGAAAGAAGTTAACTTACAGATATAACCCGTTACAGAAGCAGACATCTCGCATTCTTTGGACATAGAATAAGATGTGAGAAAGCTGGTGTCTGTCGTCACAATGGGAAAATTACAATGGAGAAAAGACAGGGGGAAACCAAGGGAGAAGATGTCATAGGAAGTTTGACAATATGGCATTGAGTTTCAGAAATGATTGGCAGTAGAAGAGACAGAAGGCTATAGACAGACACAGCACAGACTATAAGAGGAAACTGCTATGAGTATCTTATTATATTAACCGAGTACACTCTCTTCAGTGCCAGTAGCGCAAAGGAGAAACAATGAAGGGAACCTGCGTGCTCGACAATAAGCTACTGAGTAATGGGTCTTTACATATATTGTATCTCGGCATCCTGTGGAGAGTTTAGGGACTCTAAACTTCGTCATAATAGTTTCCCATAAAGAAGTGTTGTACAATGTTCACAGAATTGACTCCATGGTTACATTGTTCACAGAACTATAGGTATTTCCCTAAGGAATAATATTATAGCGTAGTGCGCATAAATTATATAAATGGTTATATCATTTTCCAGATGTAACATTTGGTAATATATTGATAGAGTTTTCCACACAAATGTGTTATACGCTTTTCATAGACTTAACTCCGTGGTTTCATGTCTAGGAAAAGCATGCGATAGATCCCTGATGGTTGCTGAATACTGAAGAAGAACAGTTGGCTTGGGATAGCGTACACATCGAGACACGTAATATATAACGAGGAAGTCCTACGGGCCTTCGTAGGAAAGAAGTTAAGCTGATCGCCTCGCGCTCTGATGGTGGGTTCCGTGGGTTCGTTTTCGGACTGCGTCTTTCAGACGAATGTAACTTTTCCGGAGACGCCTGGGGGTCATCACTGGAGCTACAAAGTTCTCACCTTGTGAGATGTTCTTGTCGGTTTACCGGAGAGATCCGCCCAGATGGGGTAAGTTTAGTTGCATATCTTTTACATGACATAGCAGTCAACCCCAGTATTTTTGGGCAGTTTGTGATTTCTCAACAAGTTTATGTTCAGAAGTTTGCCATTGCTTTCTGAACGTTTGAGTCTCTGTGGCGAAGTAGTCAAGCCGTCTGCCTCGCGCTCCGAAGCTTGTGGGTTCGATTCCGGGCTACGTCTTCCAGTTCACGAGTGCATTTTTCTTGGGGGGTCGTCGTTGATGTTCGTGCTTTGTGCGAAGCTTTCGGAGGAAAGAGACCGAGCCATATAGGATAAACCCCGGTGCAATGAAGTCGATCCTCTCGAGTTTTAAGACTTTTTTCTGAACGTATACCATTGTTTGGAAGCCAATGCAACGCGGTTTGCTTCCAAATCGCCCGCGCAGTTGTTTCTAACACGGTATGCGAGATTTCTAATTGCATCTGCAACCCTTTAGCCACAGAGCCGGGGTAAACCGCTGTGAAATTAAATCAGTCCTCTATACTTGACATTTATCTGAAACTCACATAACAAACGGAAAAGAGAGAGAGGTCTAGAAACACATGAAAATTGGAGTTAGAGACAGGAGCAAATAATACTGACATGACATGAATGGGGTAGCTAGAGACGATGGAGAGTGTGACATGTGTTGGCTGGGGGGGGGGGGGGGGGGGGGGGGGGGGCACACCTATGATCCAATCGGGAATAGAGGCTAGAAAGTAACAGAAAGATCATAGCAGGAAACGTAACTTCAAATGAGACTACAAACTGAAGACATGAAACAGAATAGGTTAGAGATCTGCATTATACCATTCTAAAAAAAAGTTCTGAAAGGTATTTTTGTAAAGTATCATGTCCACTCATCATCATTATCATCATAATCACGTGCCATGCCACTACGTGCACTGTCAAAACTTGTTATCTCAAACGTCTACCAGTCTTGGACTAGACTTTTGTTCTTGTCCAGATCATGTCACATGGTTAAGCCATACATATATTTATCTCTCGGCCATCCCCTTGTTCTTTTCCTATGAGTCTGATCAGTGCTCACTAGGTTTTCCAGGTTATTTCTCCTCTCATAATATACCCAATCATCGTATTTCTCGAAACAGTGTAATTTGTTTCTTGTGGTGTTTCTGTCCGTCCATGGTATTTTTTGCATTCTGTTCAGAAGCCACATCTCTACTGCCATTATGTGTTTTTTGGGATTTTCTGCGTAATCCCATATTTCACTACCACTGCGAATTGACATAACCCCTCAAATGATCTCTTAGATAAGACAACAGGCATATCAGTACAGTGCACGAAAATACATTATTTATAATCCAGAAGGTTTGATTATAACCCGGCATATTTAAACTGGATATGTTAGGATAACAGCGCAAACCTTGATAGAACCAACAAGCTGGACATAAACCAGCAGATCAGGATCTTAGGTCTCAAAACTGAATACTTATCATCGGAGCAGACTAATGACGGGTCTCAGAAACTCTGCCACTTATATCTGTGGAGCACCAACATAAACTTTAGCGCACACTCTACAAGGCTACCCAGAATTCTTTTAGACAGAGACGGGAAATCCGGTTCAGAGAATGAACGATACGATACAGCAAATTGAGCAGGAGAGCGGCGATGAAAATGTGAGACACATGGCTCTTGAGGGCGTGTGGAGCGATGTTGATGTGAGAAACATGGCTCTTGAGTGGTGTGGGACGATACAAATGTGAGAAACATGGCTCTTGAGAGTGGCGATGAACATGCAAGACGCGTGGCCCTTTTCACGACCCTTGTTGGAATAAACGTTTAGCAAACGTTTTTTGGAGAAGGAAATAATGGTCATATCTAATTCATAACAAATTTTAAATGGTCCCTTTTCCGCTTTTCATAAATCATGACCATATGTAACATTTGGCAAACGCAATAACTATTTATATAATTTATGCGCACTTTCACAAAATGATACTCCCTGGGGCAATACCCATAGTTCTGTTTATGTACCCTGTAGTCTGTTTTCTGTTCAGTCCGCTGAGTTTGGAAATAATGTAAACTTACTGGATGCCGTAAATCATTGGGAAAGTGCTGAATAAAAGAAATGCCCTCGTAAATCCCGCACAGCCGAAAAATTAAAAAAAAATTGTTAAATGCTCGGGTTGGTTATGGTGGCCTTTAAAGGGCATGCAACTAACTTTGTAAAACTGAATGTCACTACACGTTTTTAATCTGCACCAGAAATTATATACAGTTAAAAACCGCCAATATTCCAATGACATCATATGCTATCGGTTATACTTAATGACAATATCTCAGTTCTGAAATACCCACTAGGATCCCATGCCGAATGTATCACTGATACTATTTATGTTAGGATCTTCGCTAGGTGTTGCAGATGATGACCTGGCACGTATGGGATTGTCCCGAGTGGGTGTGACGTCGATTCTTAACTTAACTCAAAATGCATCATAAACATAATCCTTTCTTGGAGAAAGTTCCGGAAATGTTTAACTTCTTTCATAGATATTTACTCGATGATAGAGTCTTATCTGATCCAGCTCAATGGATTGCCTCACAAGATATCTTGAATACATCGCCACGTGTTCCTATTAAGTGCCATCTTCCTTACTTGTTAATGATATTCTAAGATTGTGAATATTGCATATTTCATTATTTACCTTGGTCAGACCCGGTTAGTCACGTGATCGTATCATTTTCTATATCAACTATTTCAGCACTGGTTGAGCAATACCAACACGCAACTTTAGCTTTCTCGATTCATGTATATAATGTTAAATGCATTGACGCTGAATTAGCATGTCAATAAATGCAAGGCTTCAGGATAGCTGACATCAGGAAACCACACACACGCACGCACGCACGCACGCACGCACGCACTCACTATCTCACACACATATACACACACACACACACACACATATATATATAATCTCATCATGTTCCTCTTGTACCTTGCGGTGTCGAGGTGAAGTATAAACATCGTGAGAGTGCCTGATTATGGGCTTCAGATATCGATATTCCTATGGACTCTGCTATTCCCTCCGTCCAACGTTTACGTGGTCGACCTCTTCCTGTTTCCATCTGGTCTGTACATCATTGTTTGTTCTGGTTTGCTATATATATATAAATCCACACATTACACAACTGAACAAGAAACATAATCCCAGTGCAAGACTGGTTAAGAGAATACTGAAGAGTGAAAGCCAGAAGTTGTCAAGTAGCCACCAGAAAAATAAATGCTACAAAAAGGTGCAGATGTGCGGTACGACTTCTGCTATGGTTGACATAAGATCATTCATGACACTTTATAATTCTAGGATAGTTAGACCTTCATTTATTGCATTTTACAGTTTTAGCACAACTAGACCTTCATTTATTGCATTTTACAGCTTTAGCACAATTAGACCTACTTTCAATAATTCTGTCTGTCTTTCTTTCTTTCTTTCTTTCTTTCTTTCTTTCTTTCTTTCTTTCTTTCTTTCTTTCTTTCTTTCTTTCTTTCTTTCTTTCTTTCTATTTCTTTCTTTCTGTCTATCTATCTGTCTTTCTTTCTTTATGTCTGTGTGTCTTTCTTTCTTTCTTTCTGTCTGTCTTTCTTTCTTTCTTTCTTTCTTTCTTTCTTTCTTTCTTTCTGAACCTATGTTTTGTCCTTGTGCGTGTATGGCTAGTTTCAACTGACAACGACATCACTGTGTAGGAAACATGACCAACCAGGCCTCATCTGAACCATTCCGTATGTGCTGTGCTGAACCATGACCAGGTTACATCCTTATTATACATAATAAAGTTTCAGTGCTGATGTGAATCTCCGTAGATGTGAAGCTTCAGTACCGATGCGAATCTCGGCAGATGTGAAGCTTCAGTACCGACGTGAACCTCCGTAGTTGTGACGTTTCAATACTGATGTGAATATCTGCAGATGTGAAGTTTCAGTATTGATGTGAATCTTCGCAGATGTGAAGTTTTAGTATTGATGTGAATCTCCTCAGTTGTGAAGTTTCAGTATTGTTGTGAATATCCGCAGATGTGAAATTTCAGTACTGATGTGAATCTCCCCAGTTGTAAATTTTCAGTGCTGATGAGAATCGCCACAGATGTGAAATCTTAGTATTGATGGGAATCTCCGCAGTTGTGAAGTTTCAGTACTGATGTAAATCTCCGCAGTTGTGAAGTTTTATTACTGATGTGAATCTCCGCAGATGTGAAGCGTCAGTACTGATTTTGTGTGTTTCTGATCTTGGAGAGAGGTGAGACAAGACAGTCCCATTGGCGATGGTGCTTTGGTATCAGGTGGGTAGAGAAGTCTCTAACGTCCACTCCGATGTCTGATAGCCATTGTCGGTGCTGCGACGACAGGAGCAGTATTGCTTTAAACATAAGAGTTGAAACTAGAACACGCCGTCTTATACTTAATTTATAACCAACCAACCAACCAACCAAACAAACAATCAACCAACCAACCATCAACCAAGCAATTTATATTATGTGCATAAATATATTGTTGCCTTGTACAATGTTTAGCTTATTTCTCGCTGAAAAACAGTTCGTTACTTCTCTAAAGACACTTTTGTTCCTGTCATATCCGTTTACTTGTATGATTCACAGCTTGATCCACACCATTATTTGCACGAAATGCGGTATGAAATTGAGAGCGACAGAGAGACAGATACCCATTATTCTGATAGATTTAGAGAAAACCTTCGGGATATCATGACATATTCCATACCGGTGAAACCCATTGCCAATTAAATTCTTTCAAAATCGCAAACTGGCGTTGATGGAATCCGAGTGACGTCAAATAAACCTGTTACTCACTCATCACAGCAACAGCAGTGGCTGCCCACTCACTTATCGTACCGGTCTGCCGAGTTAAAACCTCCAGAGGTGAGATTTTCTGTAATAATAGCTGGATCCAGGATCCATCCAGACTTATGTAAATGGGTACCAGCACATGTTCTGGCCGTTGTGTGGCCGTGTTAATGTGAACCTGGCACCGTCTCTCCACTATGCCTTATGGAATTGGACATATATATATTTATCTGTAATCTCATGTGGCTGTCCCTCGGTGTCTACATTAATACACGAGAATGATTCACATGAACACCTTAAAAGTGTTATATAAATTACAATAACCATGCCATTGTCTTGTAACTTGTCAATATTGTTGTTAAAGATGCCAACAGTGTTAAGCACGTGAGGAGCAGCGTTCTGTTATCCGTTTTTTTGCTTTTAATCAATCAGCGAAGGAGTGGAATCGATTAGAGAAATTAGACGTAGACAGTCAAAATGTTGTGGACATGTTATGAACAGAAATGAACTGCTGAACTTGGGTACAACTGGCAAGACCGAAGGAAACAGGCCAAGGGGAAGACCGAGAAGTAAATACCTGGATGGTTTGGCCACATGGTATGGCCGAGACAGGAACACTGAGCTAATCCACAACTCTGGTGATGGAGTGAAATGGCGAGTCATGACCGCCCACGCTTTCCGGCATGGCACATGATGGATGGAAGGTGTGGAACCTATAGATATTCGTCACGAATGAAGGACCAGTATGGTGATGCAACCTGTCAGTTCAGCAACTGTATGACTGGAGTAGGAAGTTTCAAAACGGCGTGACTTCTGTGACAGACTGCACACGATCGGGTCAAGCACACTGAGTAGTGAGTAGTGACTCCAGAGTCGATTTTACTACAGGAATCCAAGAACTTTATCGGCGCTTGAGGGCTTGCATTGAACACAGTGGCGACTACATCGAAAAATGATACATTTGTTTTTTATTTCACTTTTTAAGAATCTAATCACACGCGAATACTTAACTTCTTTAATACACGTTTACTTGACATATTTTAGGTCATGACATATTAGGTTGTATGGCCAGTTTTTTTTGTTTTTTTTCATGTCGAATTATTTTCGCAGACAATGCCTAGAAGTTTCTGTCACTTGTCTGGTACCCGTGTTTATGAGACCTGATCGACCCAGCGCCATATTGGTAGCAACAATGTATTATATCTCTGCTAGGAAATTAAATTTAGTTGAGTCAAGAACCAACATCACTGCACTCGGTACATACAGATACGCTCTTGGTGCTCATCTTCAATAACCGGCGAGGAGTCCCACAAGTAATGATATCAGTTGCAGTATGAGTATGTGTCCGTCTGGCCTTTCCTCTGAGAAATGACAGTCGTGTAGATCCACTGGCCACTCTCTACCATGCTACTCCCTCTCCGGGCAGTGATGATGAATCTGTTCTTAAACACTAAACAAACGATCATAAAGAGCCTTGACCACATCTGCCTTACAGTGCACAATTACTCCACGCATAGATACAGATGCGACCATGTTGTCCGCTTGCTCATTTGCCAAAACACCAGAATGCCGTGGGGAAAAGTTCCATCAAATGATCCATATCTTAGATTTAAAAAAAAATTGAAGCATGCCAGTCTGCACGAAGCATGCCTGTCATCACCCTGCTAAGCATGAGTTCATTACAATCACGACACTTCTGTGTTGTTTATCTTCCAGCCTGCGGAACACTGCAGTGACTGCCTCCATCTCCATTCTCAGACTAGATGTTGTGGTATCATATGACAGGCTCTACTGCACTAAACACCGCCCAGTAACCTTCAATATGAACTCCAAGACACTTCTTTTGCCTCTAAGGAATACCCATGTGAGTAGATGATTAGATCACCTGGACGCGATTTGCCGTGTATCACTTGCTGTATCCATTAAGCGCTGCATGCTGACCAATTCCTACATTTCAGAACAGTTTGATTATGACCATTATTAGGTTTAAAATTTATTCCAGCATTCTGACCTATCCCTCTCCTCTCCAAATGTTTTCAAGCATACAATTTTCTCTGATTGTATCCTCTGCCCCAATCATCCATGATTTCCATCTTATTAATGTGTGGCCCTTATCTGTGTCCAGGGCTTCATGCCGAATTATTTCTTGTCCGCGGCCACTCGGACATTTGACTTAGCTTGCTGCATCTTGAGTCTGTCCACATTCGTTGGCAAAGCTACGATGTATCCCAGCACACTATCGGTGTGCACTTTGTGCGTCACAGGATCACCCTCATAGCTTCATTGTTTATGCGATTTAGTTTTATTAGCTGAGGTTTGACACTATGAGTAGTCCTCTTCCATACTCAATTACTGAGCTAATGTTGATAGAGTATGAACAACATTGTTGCTCCATGTCCAGTTCTGCCATAGTATTCAGTGCACAAAGCCTCTGCTTACATGTCATAACATTTTATCCTTAAATGATAGTCATCTGTCGAAGGTGATTCCCAGATAGCGTAGACTACTCTGTCTGTTAATATTTCCGACATTTATTGTAAGGTCTGGGACGTAAGGCTTAACAATCCTATGGTCCAGAGAGCACCATAACACAGACGCCTTATCTGGGTTGATGATACCACCCATCTCTGTGCACCAGTCGATCATTTTGTGTACTGTCTAATGGAACTCTTGCGCAATCTGCATCCTGCCTCTCCCCTGCCTATACGCGAGGACATCATCTGCAAATGTCAGTATTCTTCCAATTCATGACGTCTCAATGCTTGCAATATTGCTTGTGCTCATATTAAATAACACTGGCGAGATTTCCAAGTCCCGTGTTAATCCTGGGATAATAATGCATGCCTCCGAGTTCGATGAACCTAGCTGGATAACAACCCCACGAGTGTGCAGGGTAGCTGCTATCCAGTTCACAACCCAGTTACTGACACCCTTCTCCCTAAGCGTGTGCGTTAAGAGATCATATCTAACTCTTGTCTATTATATGCGTCATCAAAATCTAATGCAGCTGCCATTGTTTTTTGTGTGTTAATTTTAAATTTTAATCTGGAACCGCCTCATAAAAATCAAAAGAAAATGTTGCTGCCTGTACGACATCCTCATAGCTATTATTCCTGATAAAACTTGACATATGCTCTTTAGTTGCATCCCTGATGTCTCCATCATTGTGATCTGTCTGTGTTATATATATATATATATATCCTTAGTAAGGCCCCCTTTCTCCTTGTCCATTGTCATTGGTATATCGCTATTCCTATATAGTGTTCTTATTTCGGTAGGCTGGTCTTTTATTTTTACTCATTTGTCTGTGTAGTTTTTTTTTTTTAACCTAACCAACATCTTATCATCTCCCAGCTCACTCGTGAAATTACCCCATTTAGTGCTTTTAGTCTGTGCTGCACTGAGCCTGAACCACTATACTTTCTCCATGTTGATCTTTCCTGCCCTCTACAGTTCCTCTGGTGTGTTTTGAGGTGTCCGCCGAGAGTTCTGTAATTGTTTAATTGTAGCTCACTTTGACTTCTACAAACGTTCTACTTCGCAGGTCTACCATTTAGATGCACAAAAGTGAGTCTGCTCTTTCTAACACAGGCCGTTTCTCGAAGGCGTCCAAAAAGGGTATTGGTTTGCTCGTATTTGAGGGTTTTGCTGGTTTTCGTAGCCTTGAAATCAAATCAAAGCCGAGCAGGGCAGATGGCCACTTTCATGATCCCCCAGAACAGTCCATGTTGTATTGGGTACTGCCGACAGCGTGATTAGTGCCAGATCAATAGCGTTCCGAGGTCTCACTGTCATTCATGTTGACCTCCTGTCATTGATGCAGACCACCTCACACACAATGTTGGTATCTTCAATGACAAATCACCTGTGGATGTTCCCCTGTATAATCCCATTCTCTGCCCCGAACGTTAAATTCCTCCTTTTGATTTCCCCCAGCTCACCGAAGAAGTGCCAATGTTCCTTAGGGACAGCGGAATCGAACACAAGATGTACGTGCTAGAGATTGAACCCATTATCTAGGCAGGCAAGCGCTCTAACCTCCACCATGTCACCGTGATACAAACATACATTTTATTCCTCATTTACAGTCTATGCATTCAGTAGCCACTATCAGTGAGGCATGTGACTGCATAATTTGACAGCCATATTTGGTTTTGTGTGGAATATTTCTTTTTACATCATTACACCATATTTGGTTTTGTGTTGAATATTTATTTTTACTCTCACTGTCGAAGCAAAACGCTTTGTGTGACGGTTGTGTGAGGTTTTCATGTCAGCTCTTGACGTTCGCTACAGATAGAAAGACGGGTCATCTACTTCTACATGTACTCGGACCGTCAAAATGTAATTGGCCAGCACTTCATAACCCACAGCGGGCAGATGCTTCGTGGATATTTTGTAATCTTCCTGTGACATTTACTAAAGAATCTTGAAGAAATGAAAAAAAAAAAAGGTTATCAGTCAGGTTGTTAATATTCAGATTATATTAATATAAATTTGGTGATTATGTGTTTTTTACCGTTTCTTATTTGGAGCCTCTACGTTAATATGTTGATACATTTAACTGATAACAGCTCAGAAACATATGTAACGTGTCTATAAAATTGAAATGTTTTGTAGAATATGCCCACAAACCGCGGATGGGTCAGAAAGTACTGCATCACATGTCTTTTGTTTTCTCAGGGAATAATAATATCAGAAACATGAAACTTTTCGCACATCAAATATGGAATATCTCAATTGTTTGCACAAAATTGCATCCCTTCTGGTCATTTAGAACAGTTACAGTAATCCGTTAAAACTGCGTATCTGAATAAATTACGTTACAAACTAGGAATTATAATATAATTTCTGATTGTGGGAAAAGAAAATGTGATGAAATGTTACAAATGTCTGTGTGCTCTTTATGGAAGTTCTGCAATCGATAGGAGCACGGTCAGTCGTTGGGCTCAGGTTGTTAAAGCTTCGGAAAGTGAAGAGACGGAACTGCGTGACGATGAGGGTGAGATTCATTCAGTGAAGACGGTTACATAGACAGGACAAAACAAGGCACGCACGCACTTGTTCCGCGCTAAGTAGATCCCTACAAGTTGATGGGGTTTACCTACAAAACAGTATATTTATGGGAAATGTTCATGCATATTGTTTATAATTTTTAAACATTTTGAACAAATATTTTCCGAAATAAAATATGGTGTATTTCTTGTTGACCGTCCCTCGTATATAACCTACAAGGCGGTCATCACATGAAAACCTGAAAAGTGTCATAGAAATTACGATAACCTGTCAATATGTTAAAGGTGTCAAGAGTTAATCCTGTGACATCACGCCATAAGAACGGTTTAAAATGGCCGCTCCAGTATTGACATGCACCCAAAAGGAGCAGACTTCTGTTATCAGTTTTTGATCAGTGAAGGGGTGAAACCTATAGAAATTCATCGGCAAATGAAGGTCTAGCATAGTAATGCATGCCTGTCTGTCCAGCTAGTGTATGAGTGGAGCAGGAAGTTTCAAAACGGCGTGACTTCTGTGACAGACTGTTCACGAACGGGTCATGCACACCTAGTAGAGACCACTGAGTAGATTATTCTACAAGAATTCAAGCACTTTATTTGCGCTGGAGGACTTGCATTGAAAGCAGTGATGACTACATCGAAAAATGACACATGTGTTCTTTGCTTGTTCAGAATATATTCATATCAAATAAAACTTGTTAAGGTTTTCATTTGAAGCCCCCTCGTATAAGCCAAATTTCAATGAGCATGCTTATAAATTGTAGTATCAGAGAGTGCACAGAAAGGACTCTCCTTGAATATCAAGACAACAGTAACAATGGTGATATCAAAGAAAATGGGGACACCAAAATGTGACATAGAAATAAAAGGGGAAATTCTCAACCAAGTGGATAATTTGAAATACCCAGGGGCACTTATAACATCGGATGGAAGATGTACAATAGAGATTAAGAGCACAATAGGGCAGGCAAAAGCCGCAATTGAGAAAATGAAGAGTATCTTATGCAATAGGTCGCTGTCAATAAATGTAAGAAAGAGAGTGCTAAAATGCTATATAGAACCAGTTTTGCTGTATGGCAGCGAATCTTGGAATGTAGATGAACAAAATAGGAAGAACTTAGAAGCCACAGAGATGTGGTTTTTAAGACGAATGTTGCGAATTCCTTGGACTGCCACAGTAAGTAACAACGATTGCCTGAAAGAGGCTAATGAAACTAGAAAACTATATACAACAATAAGAAAGAGACAAACAGCTTTCTTTGGTCATGTGATGAGAAGAGAGGCATTGGAGAACATCGTGACAACTGGAAAGATCGAGGGGAAGAGAGGCAGAGGCAGACCAAGAGAAATGATGCTGGACGGATTGAGACGGTGGCATGGAGGAATATCATCAGCAGAGTTGATCCAGATCACCAAAGACCGAGATCTATGGAGATCCATGAACGCCTACGCCAGCCGGCACGGCACGTGATGATGATGATGCTTATAAAATAAAATGAATACCTGCTCTTTAATGAAAAAAAAAATTATTTTGAGATATTGCTATTTTGAGTAAAATAATGTTGGAAAGTGCACTGACATATTTGTAAAATGTGGATGAAAACCCGAGATCTCTTGCGCTTAATAAAACATTCATTTGTTTTCTGAGTACTTCTTTTACAACCCAGTAGGTAAACAAATCCTAGAATTGTAAATACACGGAACCATTCTATTTCGTAACAACAAACATCTGCCAACATCAATACTAGAAGCTTCCGCTGTTGCACTATTCTAAAGTAACTATGTTTGCCGAATGTCATTAAAAATGTATTTCTCATTAGATTGTCTATTTTCCAACTTATTTTAACCGTCTGAAGTAATGTTTGTTTGTAAACGACTAGCCATTTCTCACGGCTTGAAGCGTTATAAGTATATGGTGCCTCCCCCATATTTAATATAGACCAGTGGACACAGGATTGATGTTATGGCCAATATCACCCTTACCACCTGTATATTCCAGGACAGTTCCTAGTGCCAGCTGTAGGTCGACATGCGTGTCACTGCGCTGCCAAGGCTCTCTACATAGCTATTCATATACAGTCAAACCTCGGTTTTCGTTGCCTTTGGTTTTCGTCGATTTCGGTTTTCGTCATTTTTTTTTTCAGCGAAGACTTTTTCTCGGTTTTCGTCGGCTGCCTCGGATTTCATCGGCGTACCCACGGGACCTCGCTACTAATTTTACGAAAACAAAGGGACCCACGCGTTCTTCTGCTCAGTTTGGTGTTGTTTCTCGTGATGTGAGCATCGTTTGCTAATAAGTTAACCTTTTCCTAATAGCTCCATCATGGGACCAAAGAAGAAGCCCAAGAACACGATCGAGTTAATGAAAGAAATCATTGAAAAATCCGAAATCGACATTAAAATTGCTGAAATATGCCGCATGTATGAGAGGTCGCCATCCACGATAAGTTCCATCATGGCGAAAAAAGGACGCAATAAAGGAGGCTAATGTAGCGAAAGATGTGAATGTGTTAACGTAACAGAAATTGCAACCAATTGAAGATGTCGAACAGTTATGATTAATTTGGATAAACCAAAAACAGTTAAATGGCGATTCTGTTTCGGAGTCCATCATATGTGAAAAAGCCAGATTGTTGTATGCCGATCTCATTAAGAAAATGCATGAGACGAGAGCTAGTGTACTTAGTGATTTAAAGGCCAGCAGAGGGTGATCTGAAAAATTGATGTGGCGCCGCGGCATACACAGTGTTACTAGGCACAGCGAAGGTGCGAGTTTGGATACGTCTGGCCGAAAAATATTATTAAACACTATATTTATTCTCTATAAAATGTGTTTTTTGGTATGTAGTTTGTAGTGTCTAGAAGGAATTCATTGGGTTGACATGATTCGTATGGAAATACTTGCCTCGGTTTTGGTCGGTTTCTGATTTCGACGATTATTTTCAGACGGTTTATGCACGAAAACCGAGGTTTGACTATTTATACATAGGATCTTCGTAGCGTTTGAGACTCCAATTTCTGTGCCTCCTATACATCTGAGCAATCTGTCGAACCAGGTTCTACAGCCACGTCCTGTGTACATTTGTCTATACTCTGTGATCTGAAGGTTGGCATTATTGGGAACTGTATGATGATGTCGGATATGTGAGCTTCATTCATCGTATACTAACATGTTAATTGCTTATCCCTTACAGGACCTAACAATCAACTCCACATTGTTTGGCTATTTGTGATTCCTGGGCAAGATTACGTTCAGTAGTTTGCCATTGCTTTCTGAAAGACCGACATGTATACCATTGTAAGGAAACCAACACAAGGCGGCCTGCTTCCAAATTGTCCGAAGATGTATTTTGAATGCGCTACGGGATTACGAAATTCCCTCGTATCCTCGTCGCTACAGAACCGGCTTATCGTATACTACGCGGCACATTAAGTTGAAACATCAATACACCTCATTCCTAAAGATAGCTCGTCATTAGGCGACGGTACACTGTTCTATTTATTTAACTTCTCTAATGAAATAATAGGGGTGAAGAGCGAACATTAGTTGCCTGTCGTTGACCCGCAGACTACACAAGTCAACCCCCACCTCCACGTGGTGCAGACCGGGCAACCATGACCGCGAGGTCATGGGCTAACGGGGCTATGGCTCGCCATAGGGGATGGACTCCCTGTGGTCAGATTAGTGTCCTAAACCTGCGACTGGCCTAGCAAGCCGGCAGGGGATCTTCATAGTGCTCGTAGAAAAACTAAGAAGTATAAACTCCTTCAGCATAAGATCTGGAGTACGACAGGGTTGTGTCCTGTCCCCTCTCTTGTTCATAACATATATAGACAATATATGTAAAGAAACCAGCCAAGCAGAGACAACAAGAATACCGCATTACGAGAACACCGGTGAAGAACCATCTGCAAATCTAACCATTAGAGAACTCCTGTTTGCGGACGACCAAGCAGTAATAGCAAAATCAGAAGCTGAATTACAAGACCACATTAATAATCTAAACGAAATGTATAGGGAACATAACATGAAAATTAGCACAAGTAAAACAGAGGTAGTGACTATAACTAAAGAAGAACAAACAACAACAATACACCTAAACGAACATCCCTTGAAACAAGTAAAGGGTTTCAAGTACCTAGGAAGTATAATATCAAATGGCAGTTCAGAAGACGAGATCGGAAATAGGTGCAATAAGGCAAATCAACTCATTGGACATATGGCACCAATGCTAAAGAACAAACATTTATCAATAACTACTTAGAAAGCATATTACAACACAATCTTCCTACCAACTCTATGCTACCAATACCCAACCTGGACAATGACAGAAAAAGAGAAAAGAAAAATCACAACAACAGAAATGAGGTTCCTGAGAAGAATACTCAACGTATCAAGAAGAGATAAGATCAGTAATGAAGAAATCAGGACTAAAGTGGGGGTTAAAGAAGCACTAGATTTTATTAGAAGCAGCAAGTCATATGGTTTGGCCATGCAAGTAGGTTACCAGTCAACAGCATACCACAAAAAGCAATGATGTACAGACCAGATGGAAACAGAGGAAGAGGCAGACCACGTAAACGTTGGACGGAGGGAATAGCAGAGTCCATGGGAATATCGCTATATGAAGCCCATAATCGATCACTCTCACGATGTTTATACTTCACCTCGACACCACAAGGTATAAGAGGAACATGATGAGATGAGATGAGATGAATGAAATAATGATTAAAAATAAACAAGTCCCGAAGCATGAAGAAGAAAGAAGTCGCTGACGCTATGAAACGTATGAAGAAAGGAAAAACAGCTGGGCCAGATGAAATCACAATAGAATAATTGGAAGTATTGGGAGAATTTGGAGTAGATATATTAACTAAAATGTTGAATGATATTTACAGCAGTGGATATTTACCCAGTGATATGCTGAAATCTTTATTTATAGCTATACCAAAAAGACCAGGAGCAATTGATTGTGAAGATTTTCGTACAATTAACCTTATAAACCATATCACTAAGCTTCTACTCAGAATCATAATGAGAAGAATCAAAAAGAAAATAAAAATGGAAATTAGTGAAGAATAGTATGGATTTGTGGAAGGAAAGGGCACAAACAATGCAATTTATACATTACGGACACTAATAGAAAGGTCAATAGAGAAACAGAGAGACATATATTTGTGCTTCATAGATTATACTAAGGCATTTGATAAAGTAAAACATGATGAACTGATTAAAATGTTGGAAGATATCAACATTGATGGAAAAGATTTAAGAATAATAAAGAATGTTTACTGGAGCCAAGTAGCAGCAATTAAAATGGGAAATAAAGAGGGTAGTTACGAACAGATACAGCTAGGAGTACGACAAGGGTGTGTCTTTTCACCAGATCTTTTCTCCCTGTATAACGAAGTAATAATGAGAGAGGTCAAAGAGATGCCAGGAATACTAGTTGGAGGTTATAATATAAATAATATACGCTATGCAGATGACACAGTATTGGTGGCGGATAATTCAACAGACCTACAACAATTATTAGACGTTGTAGTAACAGAGAGTGCAAGGAAAGGACTCTCCTTGAATATCAAGAAAACAGTAACAATGGTAATATCAAAGAAAATGGTGACACCAAAATGTGACATAAAAATAGAAGGGAAAATCCTTAACCAAGTTGATAATTTTAGATACCTAGGGGCATTTATAACATCAGATGGAAGATGTACAACAGAGATTAGGAGTAGAATAGGGCAGGCAAAAGCCGCTTTTCAGAAAATGAAGAGTATCTTATGCAATAAGTCACTATCACTGAATGTAAGAAAGAGAGTGCTGAAATGCTATGTAGAACCAGTTTTGCTGTACGGCAGTGAATCTTGGAACGTAAATGAACAAATTAAGAAGAAATTAGAAGCAACAGAGATGTGGTTCCTGAGACGAATGTTGCGAATTCCTTGGACTGCCAGAGTAACTAACGACGAGTGCCTGAAACAGGCTAATGAAGCTAGATCATTATATACAACAATAAGACAGAGACAAACATCTTTTTTCGGTCACGTGATGAGAAGAGAGGCATTGGAGAACATCGTAACAACTGGAAAGATCGAGGGGAAGAGAGGCAGAGGTAGACCAAGAGAAGTGATGCTGGATGGATTGAGACGGTGGCATGGAGGAATATCAGCACCAGAGTTGATCCAGACAACCAAAGACCGAGATCTATGGAGAGCCATGAACGCCTACGCCAGCCGGCACGGCACTTGATGATGATGATGATGATGAAGCATGAACCTAAATAATAATTAAAAATAAACAAGTCCCGAAGCATGAACCTAAATAATAATTAAAAATAAACAAGTCCCGAAGCATGAACCTAAATAATAATTAAAAATAAACAAGTCCCGAAGCATGGACCTAAATAATAATTCAAAATAAACAAGTCCCGAAGCATGAACCTGCTCTGTGTCTATAATGTGTTTGGGCCTTGACATTGTATAGCCCTGAATGCACAGATGAATCAGTAGCCATCTTTTTCTCACTTTAGCTGACGACGAACTCGGTTAGGGACTCTCTGTGGCGAAGTGGTCAAGCCGTTTGACTCGTGCTCCGAAGGTTGTGGGTTCGATTCCAGGCCGCACCTGTGGGTCGTCGCTAAAAGCTACGGAGTTCGTGCTTTGTGCGACGCTTTCCGTGCTGCTGAAAGAGACCGAGCCATATGGGATAAAACCCGGCGCAATGAAGTCGACCCTTTCGACTTTTAAGCGACTTTTTTTCGGGCAGTGAATCCACGTTCAACCACGCTTATGATAACTTGTCTAATATGTTATGGTAATTATTGAGTTCACGTGTCATTGGAGTTGGTTCTATTGTGTGATCATACATATACCTATATACCTATATACATATATCAAGAGAAGGACTGGAAGAAAGGAATATGAGGGCACAAGGAATATGCAGACAGGTAAACTCGCTTTAGCCGACTTAAATGCGGAGATTCCACATGACCCCTTGACTGATTGATTGCTTGATTAATTGACTGGGGCATTAGGTCCCCCGCCCCCCCCCCCCCCCCACCTTCCTTTCTTCTTAATACGAAACTTTTAGTTCCGAGTCTATTTAAGTACATACCTCATTAAGCAATGTTTCCGAGAACTGCGGTAATGTGATACTCATGTCTCCGTATCTTTCGGTATTGTGTTTCAGACATAAAAGGAGGTTCTAGGCGTACGTTAAAAGTCCCTAGACGATTGAATGTTGTACGGATTACACCGCATAAATTGCTGCCCTGCTCTCAACGGTTGACTATTTGTTTAAACATTCGGCCGTATAAACTGTTTCTTTGACCATTATGTAACATTAGAAAAGGAACACATAACAGAATGATCGTAGATTGTATGCGACGACCATTCACACTGAATATCAGAAAGAGAGGTGTGAAATGGTATATGGAACCGGTTCTAATGTATGGCAATGAAGAAATAGACTAGGAAGAGATTAGCGGCAAAAGCGATGCGGTTTCTGAGGCGAATGCTGAGAATAACTGAGGGTCTAAGGTAAATAATACCGACTACCTAAAGAGGCTTATGATAGTAGAACATGATACACAACTAGAAGAAAGTGATATATATATATTTTGTTTGTTGTTCACAAAACAAGGAGAGAGGCATTGGATAACATTATGACGACAGAAAAGCTCAAAGGTAGAATTTGCAGACGCAGAGGGAGAGACAGTGATAGTGTAAGATATTGGCATAGAGAAATAACATTAATATAATTGATCCAGAACACACGAGATGTATAGACAGACATGAACGCTTATGACATCTGGTAAAGTATATAGTGATGTTAATTATGATGGGACGCAGAGGTGTTTCCAAGGCACCAGGGCCGGGTTATATACTGGCCAAGACCTATTGACGCGTTCTCGTCGAGCGTCCTGGGCAACAGGTCCCTTCGGGTTCCTGCCTAAAGTCAATAGGATCGCCGATTCCTCCGAAGTCGGAGAGTGTCTGCCTGTACGGCGAGGAACCACCAGTCTGCACACCAATAAGCCAGATATGGGACAACGGATACTCACGCAAACCTCAGGTCCTGTATGACATCACACTGATGTTGGACAACAGGATGCCTTCATCCGATATACAGGACTTCGCGTTGGAGCTCAAGCCAACGAACACAAGCAAGCAAGCAAGCAAGCAAGCAAGCAAGCATGTTAATTATGATTATTTCGATCAGGGAAACTACAACACGTTCTTTACAATGCTATACTGTAGTCGGCCGCGCCTTGCTGGACGAGATAGAAGAATACAATTTTTAATTGAGGGTCAGGGCTATCAAATAATACAGGGTATATTTGTAATGAGTATGCAGTGTTTGAAAATATTACCGGTCTAAGTTTTATATTTACCTATATTTACGGAGCCCGCTCCGAGGCCAAAGGCTTGCGAACGCGGTTCGTCAGCCGGGTAACAGGCGTTCGAATCTCAGCCGCGACCGATTTGTGCAGCAGACCGTGTCGCGTTGTGTTATAACGTGCTGGTAAGGGAGCCGGTCGTTCAGAAAGCAATGGTAAACTACTGAACGTAAAAATTTGCCTAGTACATCAAAAGCAGCTGAAAAATGCTGGTGTTGACTGCAACGTCATGCAAGGGATATGCAACATTTAAAAGAAAATTATGTTGCATGAACTTTACAGAGGGTGAATACAAAATTTAGACCGGCAATATTTTCAAACACAGCACAGTCATTAAAAATACACCCTGTATTAGGAAGTCAGCTTGGCCGACTAGATAAGAGCGCTCGTTCTTAAACATCCGGGATGATGATGCCGGGGTAGCGGGTTAAACCCTCTCACACGTCAGTTTTGCTATAATGTTGACTTCTCATCCTTGACTTGGAGGACGTAACTTACAAGCACCTTTGAAGCCGGAGCGGGTTCGCCTGATGGCATGGAAAGCGGCCTGATTAACTTTGTAGTTTCCAAATGACTAATGATTTTCAGCGTGCTCGAGGGAAAACATATAATCATGCCTAGCACATAAACAAAGCTAGGTGCCAGAGATGGATTGGCATACTACCCATTAGGCAATGAACACGAATAGAGTGAAAGATGGGCAGGGGCGTTGAAAACTCTAAGTCTACCTCCAATAATAACCTAATACAGTCTCCCGTTTGGGAGCACATTCCTGCTCGTGATTGTCAATGGTCATTTGAAACGCATTGGTTTTGGTCACATGATAGGTTGTAAAACAATGGATTCCATCACACTGCACCATACCTGGACATGAAGGCTCACAGATCGGCAAAAGAAGGCGGAACGCTACCCCATGCTGATATAGACACAATCTATTATGAGGTGGTTGGAGTGACTGTAACAACTATAAGGGTATCTCACTTCTGTGTATTGTTGGGAAAGTATTTGCCAGAATTGTTCTGCTCAGACTTCAAGTCCTCGGAGATCAAGTCTACCCCAAATCAAAGTGTGGCTTCCGACAGAACCGGTCTTCCATTGATATGATATTCTCATTGCGACAAATGCAAGTAATATGCCGTGAACAGAATCAGTCAATGTTTACTGCCTTCATTGACCTCACAAAGGCATTTTATTTGATCAGTCGTGAGGGTCTGTTCAAGGGACATAAGATGATTGGCTGCCTCACCAACTCTTCTGTCCATTGTGGAATAGTTCCACACAGGCATGAAGGGTATAATCAAGTTTGATGGTGCAACTTCTGAAGAGTTTGAAATCAAGAGTGGAGTTTAAAATGGTTGTGTACTAGCTCCCACCCTCTTTGAAATATGTTTTTCACTTCTACTGAAATATGCCTTTCGTGATCAGGATGGTGGTATATACATTCACTCACGCTCAGATGGCGGCCTCTAAATGCTCAGAGATTGAAAGCCAAGACCAAAATTAGGAGGGTACTGAATAGAGAGTTGCTTTTTGCAGATGATGCTACAATTACGACCCACTCTGAGGACGAATTACAACGTCTACTATCTGCATTCTCCAATGCTTGTTCTGAATTAGGTTTAACAATTAGCAAAAAGAAGACACCCATTATGTCACAAGGTGCACATGCGGTACTATTAATCTTTATTGACGACGCCAAACTAGAGATAGATGACAATTGTACATATGTAGGATCAGAGGTAAACAGCAAATTATCCCTAGATCAGGAAATCAACATCAGGATTGGTAAGGCAGCAACAACAATTAACAGGTTAAGAAAAAGAGTCTGGGAGAACAGGAAGCTTACTGCCAAAACAAAAGTCCTTGTCTATCAAGCCTGTGTCCTTAGTACTCTTTTATGACTGTGAAGCCTGGACAACGTACTCACACCAAGAGAAAAGTTTAAAAATCTTTCGTATGCGGTGTCTGCTTATAATACTTGGTATTAAGTGGCAAGACGAAATCACAAATACTGAAGTATTCGAAAGATCAGGTTGTGTGACAGTATATTCAATGCTTAATCTTCGTAGACTTGGATGGATTGGACACGTTAGGAGGATGGATGATGGTAGAATTCCAAAGGACATCTTTTTTGGTGAATTACAGATGAGTAAGAGATCTCAATGTCGGCCTCTACTACGATACAAAGGTGTGTGTAAGCTGGACATGATTCATACAGGCATTGATAAAGCACATTGGGAGCAAATCGCCGCTGAACGTGTTGCATGGAGGGCAAATATCAGAAGTGGAATAATGACAAAGGAGAAAATTATTGCCGATAAGTCACACACCGAGCGTGTGAGACGTAAGATGGTGCATGATAGTGAAAATGACCGTGTGTTCACATGCATCCACTGTGGACGAACATTTACAGTGCGAATTAGCCTTAACAGTCACATTCGCCACCGCCATGGGTTGTAGTTATTTAGCCTTTTTGAAGCACAATGTAAGAAACTATCCTCTGTGAAGACAGCAATGTGCCAATGGTGGCAATTATGAGGCCAAGATTTTACAAGAAGTACTTATAGAACCATTCTGGGATCAGAGTATCCCGCTCAGTAATAAGATCAATACCCACTCGACCAAAGTAAACAAGTATCATAATCTTCAGACACCGCTGAGGACATAACAGGTCGCTCTTTTATAGGAAAATCTCCACATAGATACCAACAATCTTAACTTGACTGCTACTTTCTTTTCTATGGATAGATTCATGTTAACATCTGAGGGTTCGTGAAAAAGAAGAAGAAGAAGAAGAAGAAGAAGAAGAAGAAGAAGAAGAAGAAGAAGAAGAAGAAGAAGAAGAAGAAGAAGAAGAAGAAGAAGAAGAAGAAGAAGAAGTAGAAGAAGAAGAAGAAGAAGAAGAAGAAGAAGAAGAAGAAGAAGAAGAAGAAGAAGAAGAAGAAGAAGAAGAAGAAGAAGAAGAAAAAGAAGAAGAAAAAGAAGAGGGGAGGAAGAGGGGGTGGGTGAACAGAAAGAAGACGAAGAAGAAGAAAAAGATATATGCAAATGCACAACATGTCAAAACACAGATTGTCAGAAGTAACATTTGAAACATAAAGGAATGGATTAGGAGCCACATGTGGTAGTTAATTTAAAAGGGCAGAGCCTCTAAAATATCCAGTCGCTTAAAGAGGCTTTTGAAATGGCGATTTCTAATCGATTTCAGATTGTGTACAATAGAGTAAAAGTTAACTGGCGTATTACTTGTCTTCCAATTGGAAACAGTCTTCTCACCACTCTACTAGTGATGAGTGGGAGAAATGTTTATATGCCATCAAGAGACAGAAAATTAAATCCACCTCATTAACCTAATACAGCTCAGTCTTCCATGACGGAAAACTAACATAGGCGTTCGAAACAAGAACATGGGTGAGACAAGGATACCTTTTTGTCACCACTACTATTATTACTGACTATAGACTAGATTAGGAAGACAACAACAAGCACTGCCAGACAATCTGGACTTCGCTGAAAGCTCCCCCTACTATCTCACACACGAAATCAGATGCAGGATAAACTACAACATTAGGTGGGAGATCACAGTAATTAGGTTTGCAAATTCATAGGAGAAAGACAACGATAATGAGAATAAATCAAGTAAATGATATTCCGATCTCCCATGGAAGATCTTCAGTTCAAGAGACGGAATTATACAACTATTTTGATAGCAATATAGACAAACAGGGTGGAACAGATGAATATATCATAATAAGAATACAGATACTGAAGAATAGATGAGCTTTCTTTTAGCAGTATGACATTTGTTGAAGTCAAAAGAAATTAAACTTAGGACACTCAATTTTAATGTATAATATATACAAGTATATATATCAGAAACATCAAAAAACGATTACACATAAACTGCAAGCATTCACTAATTGGAACGAATAAAATGGCATGAAACAATACAATAACCAATGTGGAGCTCATGGAGAGAAGTAAACAAACACACATGTCAACCTGTGAGGAGGTGCTGGAGATAAGTAAGACATGCATTGAGAACACCTGAAATAGTATAACTTGAAAGGTCTGTGTCTGGAATCCACAGGGCAAACAAAAATATAGAGGATAACCGAGTATCGCATGCAGAAGATAAGCAGAAACTGAAACGAATATTATGAGGACATAGACGGAGCTGCATGGAATTGCAAAGGGCAGACAGGCTTAGAGTGAGTTCACTGACGTATTAGTTGTCTTCCAGTTGGAAATCAAGTCTGCTTCCCACTCCACCAGTGACGAGTCGGAGAAATGTTGATATGTCATCAATAGACAGGGAATTAAAACCACCCGAAGCAAACTTTACAGCTTGAAGCCCGCCGTCTAAGCCTATTCCTGTGTGTGCAATAAACATGTCTTTCATTTTCCATATAGAAGGGGAAGTTCAGGCGCATGAGATTCGTTACTCGTATATGACTGCATTACGAGACATCGCCCACAATAAATTCTAGCCAAATATATTTTTCATTCTGATCTTGTCGACAGACGCTTCGGGTATTACGATGGACACGGGAGATAATGTTGCTGTTCACAAGGAGATGAAGTGACGAAATGAATGCTGTCACAGTTCCTGCGTGACGTACAGAATGACGGTCTCCCCAAGGATAAATAACTGTCTACGCAAATCCGTGAAAACATTATTTTTTTTTTTTTAAAACAAGGTTAAATGTACCGGGGAAATATCATCATTTGGCTGTCTCACGGTTTCACAACTTGTGCTTAAAAATAGCCGAGTGTATGCTGATACTGCCGTCTGCCGGGGTAACATTACCATTTCTCGTAGACAATACATGATAACCGTGATTTACTGATCCGTCACCGCTTCTCTCACACTTGTTCTAGATTTCACGTAGATGCAAATACACCAGCGGGTATTGATTTGCGCTAACAGAAGATTATGAACAGAAGTGGAAGTCAGAGGAAGCACTAACGTGGGTACACATCTTTTGCAGGGCATGCAATCCACCCAGGTTATTTTCTAGGTAATTGTACGTACAGTTGCTTATCATGTGGAATCTGAACGAGAAATCAACATCGACGTCCAACAGGAATTAACCCACCACCATGTCGGAAGTTTAATCCTTATCACATTAAACTACGCGGCCACGTAGACCTCTGAGACAACACAATAGTGAGAGCTGCAGGCACTGTTGGATTTTAACTGGTCACCTCCTGTTGAAGATGGCTCTTTGAAGTACAGCCCAACCTTGCTGTTTATGGGTGCCGTTCACATTCTGCAGCTGAGTTCATGTTCATCACATGCCTGGTTAGTGACGCCAGCTGTTTCTAAAGTTAAAGTTAGCCGCATGTCCTTTACAATACTTTCCAATCAACCCCAGTATTTATTGGTTTTTTGCGATTGACTAGGCAATGTGAATCCAGTACTTCGCCATTGCTTTCTGAACCACCGACTACTCGTACTATCGAAATCAACGCAAAGCAGGCAACTTTGAAAACGCCGGCAGCTTATTTGGAACTTTGTGTGGCCGGAAATGATGCCACTGCGCATCTCATTATTCCGTAAGCTATAAAGCATTTTTTTAAATGTAACACACAGAACCAATGAGAACCGTAGAGTTGGGAAATTAGACGCGGACAGTCTAGATTGCTTGGGCACACTGTGATGAGAAATAACCTGGAAACCTTAATGATAACTGGCAAGACTGACGGGGGAATGCATGGGGAGGACGACGGATGGCTTGGTCACATGTGCAGTCGAGACAAGGCCACACAGTTAATCTAAGATAGTCTGAAGCATGACTGTCCAAGCTTATCGACATGGCACATCATGATGATAAACACACATACATATCAATTGTAGGGGACCATTGGAAGCCCCGGAAATATCACGAGAAAGAAATGCTCGTTATTGATAGGCACTCATAGAAGTGTAGGGAATAAATATAGTTGATAGGGAATTGTACTGACAATGTTATGAGCACGGTCAAACACGGGATCGTCACCCGGACTTGTCGCCTGTGAAATTGAATGAAAAATTGCCTACTTCTGGTTCGGTGCATTCATATTTATAAATTGTGATGGCGCCATCGCATCACAGACTATAGCAAGAAACTGCTTTGGGACTATTGTTTTTCCTAGGTTGGAATCGAGGTGTTGCCAATACGGCTATCGATGTCTATATTGTCTAGTGTGTACTCTAACTTGCAGTTATTTTCTCTACATCTGTTACTGCCTTCAATGCCTGCGATTTTATTTCTCATCCTTTTAAAGGCACAGATCCGCTCGAGTAGACTGGCAAATGTCATGAGAATAGAGCAAGGATAAGGCAAAGATCCGGTCGAGTAGACTGGAAAATGTGATTAGAATAGAGCAAGGATAAGGCAAAGATCCGCTTGAGTAGACTGGCAAATGTGATGAGAATAGAGCAAGGATAAGGCAAAGATCCGCTCGAGTAGACTGGCAAATGTGATGAGAATAGAGCAAGGATAAGGCAAAGAGATAAATGCCTGGACGGCGTGGCCACGGGGCAAAAATTAGACAAGAACACAGATCTGATCAAAGAACTACTGCTTCCTGTGTTCCATTTATTCTTAGTGGCATCTGAAGATGAATAGCGAGGAAGAAGGAGAAGAAGAAGAAGAAGAAGAAGAAGAAGAAGAAGAAGAAGAAGAAGAAGAAGAAGAACAACAACAACAACAACAACAACAACAACAACAACAACAGCGATGTTGTCATTAGTTGGAAGCCACAAATTCGAAATCCGATTTGCCTATTGCTTTAGAATTCATCTCATATATAGTGTAATCTCTGATGTATATACATTTCCCCATAGCTTCTACAAGTGTTTATCGCGAATTGTAAATGTATTTCCCACTTTAATTCACAGGTCACAAAGTGCAGCACTAAACTGACGTGTCTGTGTCTCGTAGAAAGCACGCAGCAACCCGTGTTGCCATTAATGAAATTAACATTAATACATTTATAAATATTAATCTATATACACACAACGGGCGATCGATCGATGGCAGAAATACACTTCGTCCGATTATAGAGGTATGCCTGTCGTTTTGATAACAGCTTCTTGTCGAGTACGCATCATCATAATCATTATGTAGCAAATCCGTTTGCAGTAAATACGGATTAAGGGAATTGGTGGTAGCATCCCATATGTGAATAGTGACACATCATCATCACCATCGTTATGT
This sequence comes from Cepaea nemoralis, assembly GCA_014155875.1. Classification (NCBI taxonomy): domain Eukaryota; kingdom Metazoa; phylum Mollusca; class Gastropoda; order Stylommatophora; family Helicidae; genus Cepaea; species Cepaea nemoralis. The sequence goes on from JACEFZ010019207.1 coordinate 947,304, forward strand.
GCCATGCCAAAAAGCGTTATGTTTCACCAACTAACACTATCACCACAGTCGTAAATCAGCTCTGTGTTCTTCTCTCGACCATGCCATGTGATAAAGCCACCAAATTATTTACTTCTCTGGCTTCTCCTTGTTATTTTCCCACTAAATCTTGCCAGTTGTCGCGAAGTTCTCTAGTCTATTTCTACACATAACGTGCCCAAAAAATGCTGGCTATCTATCTTATTTTTCCAATCGGTTTGCTGTTTTTTTTTTCTTGTAGGACTTGCTCATTGATTTTTATGTCTGTTCAAGGTATTCTTTGTATTTTCCTCAGAATTCACATTTCCACTGCCATTAGATGTTTTTCAGCTTGTCTGCTCATTGTCCACGACTCACATCCATACAAATACATAGGTTCTATGTAGCACTGCAACACCACATTTCATCTTGAAAAAGGCTACCTTTGCCATGGTAATTCTTGTTCTAATCTTTTCAAGTCATCTCCCATAAGATGTTATGACTGTCCTGAGATATTTGTAGTCATTCACTTGTTTAAGAATATTCCCATGTTTTTGTGTGTGGTATATTACATTGTGGTATTTCCCTCTACCTAGTGACGACCATAATCTGTGTCTTCTTATAATTTAATTATTAACCATGTTGTTCACTGTGTGCAACAACCACACCAATTAAATGTTGCAGATCCTGTTCATTGTCTGCAATTAATACTGTATCTCGCATATCTAATGTTATTGATGGTATGTCCCCCAATGGTGATTCTTTCTAATATCTTCTAAATTTATGAAAATACGTTCACTGTATAAAGAAAAAAAGATATGGATATATTACACATCCCTGTCGCACACCTATCGTAACAGGCTGATATTGACCTACTTCACTATCGATCATTATATAATCAAGTCTAAGGTCTTTCCTATCACTATGTAGATCTGCAAGCATCTTCGTCAAGTTGACATGCCTTTCTTTATCTAAAGCCTTTCTGTAGTCAATAAACCAGGGCTGCGCCGTTCTATGATACAAAGAGGCAGTTGCATCAGGCGGAACCGTAAGAGGGCGGCATAAGCAGCGAAAGAGGGGCGGCATTTCGAAGACTTGCAGAATACTGAGAAAATGTACTGCACGACCCTGAATGAAGCAGAGAGGTAGGTGTTTGTTTACTTCTATCGAAAGCTCAATTAATGTTCTCAGCTTATACACATCTTGTACCGTAATACACTTGCCTTCTACGAACAAACATTCTTCTTCTTCTATTTCGGGTTGTATCTTCTTCCGATCTCTTTGCATGATGATTCTGAGCAAAATCTTGACAGACAGACAGACAGACAGACAGACAGACAGACAGACAGACAGACAGACAGACAGACAGACAGACAGACAGGCAGGCAGGCAGGCAGACAGACAGACAGACAGACAGACAGACAGACAGACAGACAGACAGACAGTGAAGAAAGAAAACAATACATGCAAATAAAATGAAGTAGAAGAGAAAACAGTAGCACAATAAACCTTTTAAGGAGCAGACCAAGGAGTGACAATAGGAAGAAGATAACCTATTTTTCTATAGACTACAGCTTTATGGACTGGAAATGTCTGCGCCCATGTTAATTTACAGGCCATGATTCATCGTATCGCTCACGAATGCGTTAAACATTGAAACATTATTGTACCCTATTGAAATTGTCGGTTGTCTGCACGCTAAGGTGTGTTCGAAACACTCCATCAAAGTGCTAATTTGCGTGTGCAAGGGATTTGGCATTAACACGCTTTAGAACATACATGAGTGGCGGTCGTTCAGAAAGCAATTGCAAACTACTGAACGTAAACTAGACAAGAAATCACAAACAGTAAAAACAATGCCGGGGTTGACTACGACGGCCTTAAAGGATATGCAGCTAATTACAGTGGTATACAGTAGGGTTGCGGCGGCGCGGTGGTTGCCTGCAAGCTTAGCAGACATGTATTCGAACCCATAGCAAAGTAAGAATTATTATCTAAAATGGCCTCGGCCAATTTAATCTTGTTAATTTGCTTACTGTGTTCATCTGTTGTTTAAAGTACTGCTTAACTACTATATGTCGCTCCACAGTATTCTTTTTTTTTTTTTTTTCAGAAACCGCATTACTGCTGCTATTTGATGTTTCTCATCTGTAATACTTGTTACCCCTATTTTTCACGCAAAAAATTGCTTAGACAAGGAACCAAAAAAAAAAAAAAAAAGCACATATGCATAACAGAAGTAGTGGAAGAATGATCATAGAAAGATAGTCTAGACAGAAAAATATAGCCAGTATAGAGAGAGAGAGAGAGAGAGAGAGAGAGAGAGAGAGAGAGAGAGAGAGAGAGAGAGAGAGAGAGAGAGAGAGAGAGAGAGAGAGAGAGAGAGAGAGAGAGAGAGAGAGAGAGAGAGAGAGAAATTGTGCGAAAATATTTTCAAACTGGCGGATGAGTAATGAATAGATTCATGAAAGAAAGAATAAAAACGATAACTGAATGTATCAGTAACCCGTTGATTGCATGCTGAGATTGCATGAGAATCTAATTTTCCACGTCAATTTACGTAACGGCGCCACCATTCTAACTCATTACTGAACAGTTATGTGGGTGTATATTGCCATGTATAAAGGTTGCAAAATAAATAAATATCAGGATAAATGAAACGAAATGAAATGTTAAGAGTATTGAAGAGAGAAAATTAATGCATTTGCTCTGTTACAAACTGTGCATTTGATTGCATTATGCAATTATCATCGTCATCAAGTGCCCTGCCAAATGGTGTAGGTGATCATGTCACTCTACAGATCACAGTCCTTAGTGTTCTAGATCAATTTCATGTATGACATTCTTTTGATGCCCGCATCCTTGTCCATCAAGCATTGTTTTTTCTGATCTGCCTCTACTTCTTTTAACTCTGAATTCTCCTGTAAAACGATGTTCTTTTGTGCCCATCTTCTCATGTGTCATTCACTTTATTGGAATCATACATACGGATCCAATAAAAGACGGGTACAACCCACAACAAGGATACAGATAAGTAACTTGTGTATTTATATTTTCAAGGCGAAGGATTTGTCCGCAACGTTCTTTGTGTTAATTTTGATCGTGTTCTAATAAAGCCTACCGTCTATTTCTCGTCTTTTGGTGATTCGTTAATTGTATCACCATAAAACCTTTTGTCTACTTTTTATAGTTGAGTATAATGTTCTATTTCAGGAAGTTGTTGTTATTTACTCCTGCTTTTCAAGGTATTCGCAACATTCGCCTCTGATGTTGGATATTTGTATTATTCAGAAATATAAATCATGGATACCTTTTTAGGGGGTATCTAACTGGTCATGCGTCGAAGTCTATTTATTCTGCAGCGAGTCGATATCGACATTTGAAGGTGACAGGATCGAATCCTAATATTGAAACAATAGTTTCCAATTGTTGTTGTCTAGTGTAGCCACGAATCTCTTCTTCCTTCTTCTACGTCTATAAACTGCAAAGAATAGACGTGAAGTCGTTTATGAATTGGTAAATGAATTGGAGTACTTGGTGACAACTGGCAAGATTGAAGGGAACAGACCAAGGTGAAGACCGAGATGTAAATACCTGGATGGCTTGGCCACATGGCATGGTCGAGACAGGAACACTGAGCTTATCCACGACTCTGGTGATAGAGTGAAATGGCGAGTCATGACCTCCCACGCTTTCCGGCATGGCACATGATGGATGGATCATTACTAAATGTAAACGTTGAATAGCTGGTATTATTAGTGAACTCAAAGGTTCAATAACTGGCATTAATAGTCAAGCTAAAAGTAAGATAGCTGTCGAAGAAGATAAGAGGTTTGGCTTCTATCTCTTATATTGTCTTATATTGCTCAAGTCCAATTGGGGAAATATTTTATTCAAGACAATTTTCTGCCAAGGAACCCCAACAATACTGTGCCTGCCACACATCTGCTGCTGCTGTTGCTGCTGCTGCTGCTTCTTCTCCTTCTTCTTCTTCTTCTTCTTCTTCTTCTTCTTCTTCTTCTTCTTCTTCTTCTTCTTCTTCTTCTTCTTCTTCTTCTTCTTCTTCTTCTTCTTCTTTTCTTCTTCTTCTTCTTCTTCTTCTTCTTTTCTTCTTCTTCTTCTTCTTCTTCTTCTTCTTCTTCTTCTTCTTCTTCTTCTTCTTCTTCTTCTTCTTCTTCTTCTTCTTCTTCTTCTTCTTCTTCTTCTTCTTCTTCTTCTTCTTCTTCTTCTTCTTCAGCGTTCCGAGCCATTGAGGTTCTTTGCTGCAGATCCATCCGTCTCCATTCGTCTCTCTAGTTGACCTTCTCTTGCCAGTTGCTGATTCCAAGTGCTTGTAGGTCTGTATATATATTATCTCTCCACCGTCTTCTTGGTCTACCTCGGGGTCTACGGTCATTTATTTCCTAACATTCTCTGATCAAATCGGAGGTTTCGTCTGCAAGATGTTCACTTTTAAAATCCTTCGGCATGCAAAAGTATAAAAAGTAGCCAGAAGAGACCGTTGCACGTGAATATTTGACAATGTGAATACTAACTCGCAACGCAATATTTACAGCAGGTGAGAGTTCTCACCCACAGTGGAAGGTGTAGAGTCCCAGCTTCCACTTAGTTCAATGAGTGTGGCAGACAATTTCACAACCAGTTCCAAGACCGCAAACTGAAGTGCCCGGCTGGTGGTATAATGTTGTTTATAACATGCGTTATTATCCCACGGCAGCCGCAATAAACTGAGTATCAATAGCATATACATCCAATGTCAGTCACAATAACTGCCAAATATACAATAACTAAGAGCTTCTGATCAGCGAAATGTGCACAAGGGATCTCCAAATATCATCTCCTCAAAATCAGATATAATAATCTACGGATCTACTAGCTTGAGCTGAGGAGGACAGGACGTGGAGTAAGACTGTTAATATGAATAAATAGTCTCAGAGTCATACTTTGGGGGGAGCCGACGCCATTTATCAGGGCACATTGTAATGATGATGATGGTGATGATGATGATGATGATGATGATGATTCTGCTCAGGCACCAATTAATGAATGTTTATAGTATATTATTAATTCTTTGCATTGGTCGCCTTGTTTCTGATTCATACAGTAGTATTGATTTTACAGTTAAATATTATGTTTGCTGTTTTGTGTTGCACTTGCTACCAATGCTGTCTAAACTGGCGCATGTTTGCGTCTCTTAAATTGAGGCGTCATAAAGAAGGAGTGGGTTGTTATTTGGTCTCCTTAATGGCCTCTTGGATATTTCCACCGTGTATACTATCTTTCAGAGTCAGCGTGGCTGAAAGAATAAGAGTGCTCGAGCTCATAAACTTCCGGTGCCCAATGGCGTCGTTTGGGGTTCACCCCCTACACCCGCCAGTTGAACTTAAGCTTTGACTTCTCATTCGGAAAGCAGCGGCAAACTACCTAACACGTAAAATTGTTTAGGAAATTAACTTGGGGTTGATTGCAACGACCTGCAAGGGACATGAACTTTCTTTATACTACCTTCCGCATGTTGTGATAGTTCATGCCACTAAATCGGCATTCCCTCTTTCCTTCCGCCAGCCAACAAGGCAAACGAGGGCAAGACGGAGTACTCGCATAGATTCTCAAACAGAGTGACATGAAACCATAGAACTCTTTGCGCTTGAGAGCAACTGACATCTATATATTGGTTGTTGTCTTAATGTCAAGACAGTAGGCAGATGATCTATTTACAGAGACCATGGATGCTGTCATCAATAAGTATGGTCACTGCCAAGAGACTGCCAAGCACTAAAAGAAATTATGGAGAAATATTATAAATGAGCAAAGTTCTGTAGAGGATAAACAGCTGGACGATGATGATGATGATGATGATGATGATGATGTTTACCGGCATTGAACCAGGACCACGGTGCTGTTAAACAAGAGGACTAACCACAATATCACAAGGTGTCTATCAGAGCTGTGATTATGTAGTTAGTGAAATGTATTTTCACAAATTTCCTATTTACCGAGTCGAAGTTTAGAAATCAGTTGCATGCAATTCTTAGCAGACCTATGTGTGTTGGTTTCAGTTGTATGATGCGTCGATCGATCAGAAAGTAATGCCAAACTACTAAATGAAAAAGTTATTAGTAAATTGCTCACCGCCAATACATGCTAGGGTTGAATGTCCTCTAAATGACATGCAACTAACTTGTATGTGACAACTAGAGATTTTATTAGAGACTTCATTACTGTACTCTGTCAACGTGGGTGGCCTGTGTTCTCAAGACTGACACTGGAGCGTCAACTTAAAACTATTGTGAAATTATCCAGTGATGGCCATGATAATGGCAACATTACATTATAGAACATTAATGGACTGGAAACGAAATGTAAGTTAACGAATCTAATTATCACGTGGTTTTTTAATGTTTTGATTACGCAGAAACAGCCAGAGAAAAATCAATATTCTCTAAGCTTCCAACGGAAATATAGAAAGGTTAAAGCTATTGACAGGAGTAACGATCCGTTGGGGTATTAGGCATAATACAGTAGGCTGATCCATAAAATATTTGCTGTGCTTGATGAAAAAAATGGCAAAGTAGGTTACTGAAAACTGATTCTCACTAGGTCACACACCAAAAAAAAAAAAATTAACAATTTGATGTGATTATTGAAGTTTTATCATCTTCGACACACGCACATAAAAATTATAGCATTTGCTTCGGGAACTGGCGAGAGAAGACAAATAGGGCCGGACAAGGTAATCTAAAACATTGATTAGAAATGATAAAGCAATCAATTTGGGAAAATGTGGAGGCAGACGTATTTGAGTATTGCACAAGGAATTTAAGAACATTTGGGACTTCACCGAGGCCATAGTAGTAACCAGAGTAAGACATGCATACATGTTGACAGGATTATAAAACTGCTTCTAATTGAAAATCAGAAAGCATCCCCATTACAACATAAATTTAGGCATTTTTATTTCACTAAATACCGACACTTTGAAAGTAATACGCACACTGTTGTGGCTTGATTGTAAAGGATCTCGTTCACACAATACCTCCATAAGCACTTCAGTCAAACACCGTGGACCACCCAGGGGTGTACTTAAAACAGTCTGTCCTTTTAGCTCCCACGAGGATTCATTGATATATAACAGAATCACATCAATAAGTGATACGTATATAAGATAATCACACCAACAAGTGATATGTATATAACAAAATCACACCAACAAGTGATATGTATATAACAGAATCACAACAACAAGTGATATGTATATAACAGAATCACAACAACAAGTGATATGTATATAACAGAATCACACCAACAAGTGATATGTATATAACAGAATCACAACAACAAGTGATATGTATATAACAGAATCACAACAACAAGTGATATGTATATAACAGAATCACAACAACAAGTGATATGTATATAACAGAATCACAACAACAAGTGATATGTATATAACAGAATCACAACAACAATTGATATGTATATAACAGAATCACAACAACAAGTGATATGTATATAACAGAATCACAACAACAAGTGATATGTATATAACAGAATCACAACAACAAGTGATATGTATATAACAGAATCACACCAACAAGTGATATGTATATAACAGAATCACACCAACAAGTGATATGTATATAACAGAATCACAACAACAAGTGATATGTATATAACAGAATCACAACAACAAGTGATATGTATATAACAGAATCACACCAACAAGTGATATGTATATAACAGAATCACAACAACAAGTGATATGTATATAACAGAATCACAACAACAATTGATATGTATATAACAGAATCACAACAACAAGTGATATGTATATAACAGAATCACAACAACAAGTGATATGTATATAACAGAATCACAACAACAAGTGATATGTATATAACAGAATCACAACAACAAGTGATATGTATATAACAGAATCACAACAACAAGTGATATGTATATAACAGAATCACAACAACAATTGATATGTATATAACAGAATCACAACAACAAGTGATATGTATATAACAGAATCACAACAACAATTGATATGTATATAACAGAATCACAACAACAAGTGATATGTATATAACAGAATCACAACAACAAGTGATATGTATATAACAGAATCATACTAACAAGTGATATGTATATAACAGAATCACAACAACAAGTGATATGTATATAACAGAATCACAACAACAAGTGATATGTATATAACAGAATCACAACAACAAGTGATATGTATATAACAGAATCACAACAACAAGTGATATGTATATAACAGAATCATACTAACAAGTGATATGTATATAACAGAATCATACTAACAAGTGATATGTATATAACAGAATCACAACAACAAGTGATATGTATATAACAGAATCATACTAACAAGTGATATGTATATAACAGAATCACAACAACAAGCGATATGTATATAACAGAATCACACCAAAACTCGATATGTATATAACAGAATCACAACAACAAGTGATATGTATATAACAGAATCACAACAACAAGTGATATGTATATAACAGAATCACACCAACACTCGATATGTATATAACAGAATCACAACAACAAGTGATATGTATATAACAAAATCACAACAACAAGTGATATGTATATAACAGAATCACAACAACAAGTGATATGTATATAACAGAATCACAACAACAAGTGATATGTATATAACAGAATCACACCAACACTCGATATGTATATAACAGAATCACACCAACAATTGGTGGCAATATGACATTAGACGGTACTACCTGCTTGCTGTTAGCGCAGAATGTAGGGCACAGCTTACCAAATCTGACACCCCACAGTGTGCCAACGGCTTCGGGAGGAAGAACGCAATTCGAAGGGTACAAGCCTTATTCTGGTGCGAGGAAATGCAACCTAAAGACACAGTGTCATGGCAGGGCAGAGGGCTTAGAAGGCTTAGGGCCTGGTCTAGGATAGAAGCTCCGACAGGCGGACAATTAGAGCATTGCTTTGCTGATCCGGCAGCATCTGCAGCATGTCTTGTTCCAGATGTATTGGTGTTACCATTCCTCTGCAGTGAAATAGGCAGGCAGAGAGAGGGATCGTGCTGCATGGGCAACACATGGTCTCTATATTATAGCACCGGCTTTGTGCTATGGAGAGGTATAACTCCATACCTAGTCTTAACAGGTCTCGGAATCAAAGCGAGAGTTAGCAGTTACGGGTTATAAGTCCCTGTCAATTGGCTTAGATATGGGGCGCCACGCGTTGCCTCTGACGGTGGGAGACACCTACAGGTGTCACTGATCAGCTACCGCCCGCCTCAAGCTGGGCAGCCCCCGGCCAATTGAGTCCTGATCTGCCACAGCCTGCCTGCTTAAATGGGTGCTTAGGGCTAGGACAACATCTGAATAGCAGGCTGTAAAACCAGTGCACCAGGTACATATAAAAAGAAAAATAGAAACCTCAAGCTACAGCTTGCAACCTGGAACGTGAGAACCGTGTGTCCAGGATTTTCCACTGACTTGACCAATATTGACGATGTGAGAAAACCGGCTGTGATTGATGCCGAACTCAATCGTTTTTAACATTGATATTGCTGGCCTGCAGGAAACTCGCCTCGCTGAGGAAGCGTCACTCAGGGAAAACAATTACACCTTTTTTTCGAAGGGTAGAGGTAGAAGAATTCGCTACTGGGAATGATTGAAATTCCAGCAGGAGGAAATGAAAGATTATTATCCCTGCGCTTGGCAACCTCTTGCCACCATTATTACTGCATATGCACCGACACTCGATTGCTCTCATGATGTGAAGGATTCGTTTTAAGAGGAGTTAGACTCCGTGATCAAGGCAGTTCCGAAATCTGACTACCTTTATTTGCTCGGTGATTTCAATGCTCGTGTGGGCAAGGATTCGAGTTCATGGCCAGTGTGCCTTGGAAAATACAACATCGGTCGCATGAATGAAAATGGGCAAAGGCTGCTGGAGCATTGCACCAGTAATGACCTATGTATTACAAAATCCTTTTTTAAAACAAAAGAGATGCATAAGGTCACATGGAAACATCCACGATCCGGCCATTTGCACCAGCTGGACTTCATCATCACACGGAGACAACATCTGAAAAATATATCATTGACTCGAAGTTCCCACAGTTCTGACTGTGATACGGATCATTCTTTGGTTGTTGCAAGGGTTAGACTGAGACCAAAGAAAATCTACACAGCTAAACACAAATCTAGCCCCAGGATTAATATTATTAACACCCATGATCCGGATAAGTGCTTTGAGTTCCAAAAGCAGCTTGAAGACGCTTTCACTGATATATCAGAAAATTGTACAGCAAGTGAAAAGTGGGGTAAACTTAAGAAAACACTTTATAAAATAGCGGTGGGGTTTACGGCACTGTGGATCATAAGAGGCAGAACTGGTTTGGGCAAACAGCCAGACATTGCAGCCCTTGATTGATAAAAAGAAGATAGCTCTCTTAAGAAACAAGGAAAGAATAACGCGTATCACTTTCAGTGAGATGAAGAAAGCTAGGAAGGATGTGCTAAAGGCTGCCAGGCTGTGTGAAAATGACTACTGGATCAAGTTATGTCAGTCCATTCAAACTGCAAGTGATAAGAAAAACATCAGAAGCATGTATGAAGGGATAAAGAACGCCTGTTGTCCAATGATCAAAATAAGTGCACCAATAGAGGTTATCAGGAGTGGGCATGAGGCACTAACTCTACAGATCCACCAGTTAATAGAGCTATGCTGGCGAGAAGGACATGTCCCACAGGATTTCAAAGATCCGAGCATCATAACACTATACAAGAACAAGGGCGATCGTAGCGACTGCAACAACTACAGGGGTATCTCACTTCTGTGTATTGTTGGAAAAGTATTTGCCAGAATTGTTCAGCGCAGACTTCAAGTCCTAGGAGATCAAGTCTACCCCGAATCACAGTGTGGCTTTCGACAGAACCGGTCTACCATTGATATGATATTCTCATTGCGACAAATGCAAGAAAAATGCCGTGAACAGAATAAACCACTGTTTATTGCCTTCATCGGCCTCACAAAGGCATTCGATTTGGTCAGTCGTGAGGGTCTGTTCAAGGCACTAAAAAAGATTGGCTGCCCACCAGCTCTTCTGTCCATTATAGAATCATTCCATACAGGCATGAAGGGTATAATCAAGTTTGATGGTGCAACTTCTGAAAAGTTTGAGAGTCTGAGAGTGGAGTTAAGCAAGGTTGTGTACTAGCTCCCATCCTCTTTGGAATATACTTTTCACTTCTACTGAAATATGCCTTTCGTGATTAGGATGGTGGTATATACATTCACTCACGCTCAGATGGCGGTCTCTACAATGCTCAGAGATTGAAGGCCAAGACCAAAATTAGGAGGGTACTGATCAGAGAGTTGCTTTTTGCAGATGATGCTGCAGTTACGACCCACTATGAGGAAGAATTACAATGTCTACTATCTGCATTCTCCAACGCTTGTTTTGAATTTGGTTTAACAATTAGCAAAAAAAAAAAAAAAAGACACAGATTATGTCACAAGGTGTACATGGGGTACCATTAATCTTTACTGAAGACACCGAACTAGAGATGGTAGACCATTTTACATATCTAGGATCAGTGGTAAATAGCAAATTATCCCTAGATCAGGAAATCAGCATCTAGATTGGTAAGGCAGCAACAACAATGAACAGGTTAAGAAAAAGAGTCTGGGAGAACAGGAAGCTTACTGCCAAAACAAAAGTCCTTGTCTATCAGGCCTGTGTCCTCAGTACTCTTCTTTCTGGCAGTGAAGCCTGGATAACTTACTCACACCAAGAGAAACGTTTAAACAGCTTTCATATGCGGTGTCTGCGGATAATTCTTGGTATTATGTGGCAAGACAAAATCACAAATACAGAAGTATTGGAAAGATCAGGTTGTGTGACGGTTTATTCCATGCTCAGTCTTCGTAGACTTAGATGGATAGGACATCTTATGAGGATGGATTATGTTAGAATACCAAAGGACATCTTTTTTTGTGAATTACAGATAGGTAAGAGATCTCAGGGTCGGCCTCTACTACGATAGAAAGATGTGTGTAAGCGGGACATGATTGATACAAGCATTGATAATGCACATAGGGAGCAAGTCGCCGCTGAACGTGTGCATGGAGGGCAAACATCAGAAATGGAAAAAAAACAAAGGAGAAAATTATTGGAGATAAGTCACACACCGAGCGTGTGAGACGTAAGATGGTGCATGATGGTGGAAATGACCACGCGTTCACAATCACCCGCTGTGGACGAACATTTACAGCGCGAAATGGCTTTATCAGTCACATTCGCTACCGCCATGGGTAATAGTTATTATGCCTTTTAGAAGCACAAACTATCGTCTGTCAAGACGGCAATGTGCCAATGAATGAATGGATGTAAATAAAAAGGATTAAAAGAGTTTAAAAGGCAAGAAGGTCATCGGATACTTTGCACATGGTGTTTATCTCTTACGGCTCGGTCTCTTTCAGCAGGGTGCCCTGACGAAATAGTCGCACAAAGTACGAACCTCACAGCTCTAGCGGCGACTCCCAGGAGTCTATGAGCAAACTGCGCTTATGAACAGAACGACGCAGGCCGGAATCGAACTCACAACCTTCGGAGCACGAGGTGGGCGACATAACCACTTGGCCACGGGGACTCCCTGTGCGTTGTATCAACAGAATACACTTGGTTGAGCTATTTGCACAACGTCTTGTCCTCTTTCCATGGTAACTTACCAATGACAATGACGTCAGTGCGTTCACAGAAGACTCGTCCTGCAAAACGAGTAAGATAATTATATTGGTTATAGTTCAACTTATCAGAAAGAAGCATTCATAGTTGTTTGGCCGCGTTATCAGAAGACAAAAAGTGGAACATGTCGTGACAACCGGAAAGATTTGCGAAAAGAGAGATAGAGGAAGACAGTGGGAGAAGATTTTTGACTGTCATGACATGGAATGGAGTCAACACACACGAACTAATCCATACCGTCGGAGATCTCAATTTGTGGAGAGGCATGATTGTCCACGCCAGCCGGCAAGGCACTGGATGATGATGATGATGATGATGATGATGATGATACAACCACACCACAGACCTCGTAGCCACTTCCTTCTGTCGTAACTATGTTTACAAGTCTGGCCAAGATTTCACCATATCAGTATTGCAGCGGCCCTTTATTGGTACGAAATAACATACACACCATCTACAAAGAATGCTAGCATTTTAAAGCCAAACACTCCACAACGAAATCTATCAAGTCCGTACACGTATCGAACATCTACAAGCATGAAATCAATATAGACTGGCCTCAGGCTGTGCTGGGAAATTAGGTCTACTAAAGATTTAGCATACCCTTGTTAGTTCCCATGTAAATACAAGTGACCTTTCTTATAAAGTAATGAGAATCCGTGTTTGTCCAGGATGTCTTGATTAGAAAGTGAACTGGATATGTTAAAGTAGGTCACCGAGGCCCCGCATTGTTCACGCGGACGCTAGCTTGGCATCTTTTATGGATAGAATCGGCAATGACCATGCCCTAGATGTTTGATTTTACTAAATGTTTTACACAGACAAAGAAATTACCATGACAAAATACAGTTATTAGTTTCTATATTGTCTCCTAGTCTAGTTCAGCTGTTTTATTTGGTCACTGACATCAATCAATCAATCAATCAATCAATCATGTGCCATGCCGGAAAGCGTGGGCGGTCATGATTCGCCATTTCACTCGATCACCAGAGTCGTGACATACCTTCATGATAATTAGGAGCTGAAGGTTTATCATCGATAGAGACTCTCTAGTCGGTCCATGGCTTCAGGGTTCGTTTCACTTTGGAAGTATGATTGGTTGTTATGAACACCTGGTTCCTGGCTCGACCCAGCCTCGTCTAAGGGTTGGCAGCCCATGTTTTTGGAAGTAAGGCTGCACATTTGGATAAATGGGTTCTTTGGTAGCAACACAAGGAAGATGTATTAAGAAGTTAATCTTAAATTATATGGTTTGCTGAAGTACCCGATTCAACCCCTACACCGGCCACTTGGACTAAATTACAAGTAACTCTTAAATCGGAGTGAGTTCGCCTAATGGCGTTGGAACACTGGCAATAGGGAAAGCTAATTCACACGCCAGTGACCACGTCTTACAAGAAATAGACGACAATCGAATACTGATTATAAAAAAATTAGATGTAGATAATCAACATATTTTGGTCACGTTATGAGAAGCAATAAATTAGAGAACTTGATGACAACTGGCAAGATCGAGAGGAAGAGAACAAAGGGGAAGGCAGAGAAGTAAATACCTGGATGGCTTGGTCACGTGATATAGTCTAGGTAAGAACACTGAGCTGATCCACGACTTTGGTGAACGAGTGAGATAGCGAATCATGACTTCCCACGCTTATCGGTATGGCACATGATGAATGACTCCACACGCAAAAATCACCCCGCTGCACTAGAATTAGTGTTGTAGTTTGTCCATCAACAATGATGATGACCATTCATTTCATCCAGTGAGGTTGAATGTATGGAGCCATGAGTTCTAAGATGGCTGATAAGGCCTATTTTGGCTCGAAATGTTCTTTGACAATGTGGGCAATGAATGCTTGACGTTCCAGGAGGAGGATCTCCTGCAGTGGTTTTTCGGTCCAGCCTTTTCTTCACAGCTCTTGCAGTCCTGGTTGCTTCACAAGTGACTGCACCCTTATGTAATGATGCACGCCACGAATTACGGTCTTTAGCAGCAGTCTCCCAGGTGTCAAGATGAATTCCAAAAGCTTTCAGTGAGATTTTCAGAGTGTCTTTAAAGCGTTTCCTCTGGCCGCCTTAGGAGCGTTTACCACAACGCAGCTCGCTGTAAAAAATTCGTTTAGGGAGCCTGTAATCTGGCATACGAGTTAAGTGACCAGCCCAGCGAATCTGATTCTTCATTAGTAGAGTGTGGATACTGGGCATGGACGCTCTTTCTAGAACTTCAGTGTCAGGGATCTTGTCTTGCCATTTAATCTTCAATAGCTTCCTAAGGCAGACTGTGTGGAAGTGGCTTAATTTCCCAGCATGTCGCTGATAAACAGTCCATGTTTGACAAGCATATAGCAGTGTGGATAATACAACTGCTTTATAGACTTTCAGCTTTGTTTGCAGGCTTATTCCAGTTCTGTCCCGTACATTCTTCGTACTAGAAGTTGTAGCACGTGAATGGACTACGCTTGAGTTCAAAGCGAACGAGAGCCAAAAAAATGTGGAGCAATCGAAGCAAATGCAGCAATTCACAAGATGAAGTACATTCGATGTAATGAATCTACGTGAATCGTGGAGAGAAAGATAGTTCTTAGAAAGCTTATAATGCTTGGGTGATTTAACCACATCGCCCACCCAGTGACGATTGGTCTATAAAATGTTGAGTCTAACCCCAAATATTCAATAAATCTCACGTCGTGTACAAGGGTCACTATATTTTAATACAGAGAATACGCATACTTTATAAACATAAAAGAAAGACGCGAAAGCTCAGTAAATGCTATTCCGGTTATACTGCCAGTATATGTTTGTTTAAGTCTCGTTATGTATTAAATCACATGTAAGGCATGATCTCCTTCCTGTGCGAACTATAAGCAGATGATAAAATTTGACAAACTAGCAGGTCAGCATGGTCGAATGGATAGGAACGCTTGTTCTTAAACATCCGTTGTGCTGATGACGAGGTAAGGGGTTCAATCCCTACACCGGACAGCTGGACTAAAATATTGACCTGTCGTCCTTGACTTGGGGACGTAAATTACAAGTACCTCTGAAGTTGGAGTGGGTTCGCCTGATGGCGAGGGACACTATTAATAGGGAAAGCTAATTCACAAATATTCAGTCCATAACTACTATAAATAGTGTGTATGGACTACGTTGAGTTCAAAGCGAGCGAGCTCAAAAAAAAAGAAAAAAAAGAAAACTACAACTCTAAGTGCTGATAGGGAAGTTTTCTAGTGATTGTGAACATATATATGTACACCTTAGTTGCACTTTAAGCCTCGTTTTTTCCCTCTCTATGAAACCATTTTGCGAATGGGCTTATCTATCTAGTCTTTGAATAGGTTCCATTGTTCTAAATGCGCACATTTGTCATGACGGAGGGGAGTTTGTTAGGCTCTATCGCTTTAATGTGAGTGATCTTGTAGCTATAAATAGATGGCCCTCTTGCCCATGATGAGGTCGCAATAAAAACAGTAAATACAGGGGAATTTCCAGAATGGTCTTTTACTTGTGACATCAAATGTAAAAAAAAAAAAGAATCTTAAAGCCTAAGTCGAGAATAACGTAATTCTCGAAACGTCGATGTATTTACTCGTCTTGTGACAGCCTAGGCCAATTTCGTCCTGTGATCATTTTCTGTTGTTTCTCATCTCAAATTGCATACACAGCTTACTGACGGATAGGTAGTCTATTTCAACATTTCTCTCAGGTGTGATCCATTAAGTCTCCGTTTGTAGATGTTCTCAAGTAATTAACTAGATTAATCATCATTCAGTGGCTTGCCCTGTGCAGTCTTTCCACCATAATCGTCTTTCGAAATGTTTCTCTGCCATAAAAAAAGATGCCCTGCCTTTATTGCTGTCGCGTGTATCGCTACCATAAACCAGATGTCGTTTCCCTAATACTGCCAAGTGTATCTCTACCATAAATCAGATGTCCTGCCCCTACTACTGCCAAGTATATCTCTACCATAAACCAGATGCCCTGCCCCTACTGCTATCAAATGTATGTCTACCTTAAACCAGATGTCCTGCCCATACTACTATAAAATGTTGCCCCACTGATGTCAAGTGTATGTCTACCATAAACCAGATATCCTGACCCTACTGCTGTCAAGTGTGTCTCTACCATAAACCAGATGTCCTGCCCTTACTGCTATCAAGTGTGTCTCTACCATAAATCAGATGTCCTGCCGCTACTGCTATCAAGTGTGTTTCTATCATAAACCAGATGTCCTGCGCTTACTGCTATCAAGTGTGTTTCTACCAAAAACCAGATGTCCTGCCCCTACTGCTGTCAAGTGAATCTCTACCATAAACCAGATGTCCTACCCCTACTGCTATCAAGTGTATCTCCACCATAAATCAGATGTCCTGCCCTTACTGTTGTCAAGAGTATCTCCACCATAAACCAGATGTCCTACCCCTACTGCTATCAAGTGTATCTCCACCATAAACCAGATGTCCTACCCCTACTGCTGTCAAGTGAATCTCTACCATAAACCAGATGTCCTACCCCTACTGCTATCAAGTGTATCTCCACCATAAATCAGATGTCCTGCCCTTACTGTTGTCAAGAGTATCTCCACCATAAACCAGATGTCCTGCCTCTACTGCTGTCAAGTGTATCTCCACCATAAACCAGCTGTCCTGCCCCTACTGCTATCAAGTGTAAATTATCTAACAGGTCATTAATCCATCAACATTTTGGCCTGCATCTGCTTTCGTCTCTGGTACACCTTCTTCTATTGTAATTTTTCTAAATACTCAACTCATGTCACTTGTCCAAAATATTTTTTACGTTCTCCATAATATCTTTCACATATTCAATTTCATAAGTACCTGTACACAATTAGTCAACCATTGCTTTCCTTCTTAGTAGTAATTATACTTACTTGTCTGTGACCGTAGCCATTGTCTCTATAAGAAGACACTCTGCCTACCGTCGCGAATTTGAGATCACAACCAACAACTAACTACCTGTCGGCTGCTCTCAATGAGACATACATCCGGTTTCGTTGAGAACCGCTACAAGGTGGCATAAAATGTTGACTTCTTCTTAGCCTCATTCAACAACCATCTGACTGTTAATTAAAGTTAATCCCAAACTTAATCCAGGTTTGCGAGAGTGAATTTTACCCAAGGGCGGCTAGGACATAAGAGACCAACATAAATTATGGGCCGTATATGTAATCCACGCCACCCTGGACATTGGGTTGAAGACTGCTGACAATGAAACACCTAAAACCTGTTGGTGAAACATTACGAACCTAGGCCTCATCCCAGGTAGTGTGTATTCGATGTGCTGGATCACAGCCTGGTTATACTGTAATATGTATCACCTCAGACGCGAAGTTCTGGTCTTGCACACCCCGCTGGTTTTCGAGCTTGGAGAGGAAGATGAGAGCTCTGCAACACAGCTATTGAAGACATGTTACTTTGGCGCAGCTTCGGGTAATAAGTCTTCACATCTCACTACCAGAGTCAAGCCTTATTTTGAGCCTAGACCACCAGAACGCTAAGGCATCGGTCTTACACGTTAAAACTGAAATACTTTTAGAGGATTCACAAACAGCTAATCAACAGCCACCCATCTAGGCTACATAGTGATACCCAATTGAAAATATAGCACAGATAAAGAACTGAATAATTGTACCCAAGAACCTTTTTTGCTAAAACGTCTAACAAAATAAAAATAGAATCAGAAGAGCACATATCCTGTAACTGAATTCCCCTCTGTCGTCTGGACGCTGCTGTCTGACAATGAGTAATGGAGTGGCAAAGAAACAATAGGCGGTAGAGATTTGTCTATTGAGGATAAAGCTGGGAATAATGTGGAGCGAGAAAATAGCACGCACCAATGCATTGACAGGTGCATATGTTATTCTTTCAGTTAGCTAAATCGTTTACAAATGACAAATACATGCATATTGCATACGAACAGATGACAATAAAGAAAATAGCTTTAAGAGAGATAATACTAGGCAGGACAAGGAGAAACAGACAGACAAATAAAAAAGAACAGAGTAAGTTGCTGGACAGCACATAACAAAATAAGCAACAATAATTGATGGACAATAATTTGGAGGCTATTTCGCATTGGAGGTTAATATTAGTGGTCATAACTGATTAAAGATTTGTGTTTACTTGATTCAAGATTTTACTTGTTGGATATTATCCTTGTAATCAAATTTAACGTCAATATATTCTAAAGAATTATACTACCAATAATAATAATAATATCAATGGTAGTAGTAACAACAACAGTAGTACTAATACAATTACTACTACTAAAACTACTTCTTCTTCTTCTACTACTACTACTACTACTACTACTACTACTACTACTACTACTACTACTACTACTACTACTACTACTACTACTACTACTACTACTGCTGCTGCTGCTGCTGCTGCTACTACTACTACTACTACTACTACTGCTGCTGCTGCTGCTACTACTACTACTACAAACTACTACTACTACTACTACTACTACTACTACTACTACTACTACTACTACTACTACTACTACTACTACTACTAATAATAATAATAATAATAATAATAATAATAATTCACCTCTCAAATCCCGAAACAACCAAATAATCAATAATAATAATAATAATAATAATAATAATAATAATAGTAATAATAATAATAATAATAATAATAAGAGAGTTCCGGTACAGATGGCGACGAAGTGATGCGTTTATCCTTCGAAGAGACACTGTTTGGTGTTTTCCTGTGGATTATGTGATGTCATTTCGTGTTCGTCTATTGGAAGTGTTCAAAAGAAGCCACGGTAGACAAGTGGTGAATGAAATTTTGAGGGCAGCCGACAGATATTTGTTGGTTATGGTCTCAAGTTTCGCGACGACAGGCAGAGGATCTCTTTCGTGAGACAATGGCTGCGGTCAAACGACCAGTACGGTTACTGCCATAGATGAAAGCACCGGCAAACTAGCTCTTTAAATATGCAAAGTACATTATGATTCGCCTTAAGACTGATCATCGCAAGACAAGGACAGAGACATTAAAATTAGCAACGTGGAACGTTAGGACGTTAAACGACGACGAAAAATTAGAGAACATAAAACAAGAAATAGAAAGAGAAAAAATTAATATTTTAGGGATGTGCGAAACGAGATGGACAGGAGCAGGCATCAAGATAGATGAAGATTTTAAGATTATATATTCTGGACAAAGGGGAGTGGCAATTATTTTGGACCGGAAAACATCAAAATCTGTTCAAGGATATTGGGCCGTGTCGGACAGAGTTAAACTGAGTGGCAGACCTTTTAGCATAAATGTTATTCAAGTGTATGCCCCAACAGGAGAATATTATAATGACATAGAGTCTGCCTTAAAGAAATGTAAAAATTCAGAAATAAACATCATAATAGGGGACTTCAATGCAAAAGTAGGAAATCAAGGTGATAGATACACAGTAGGAAAGTATTGTTTAGGGGAGAGAAATGAAAGAGGATACAGACTCGTAGAGTGGGCAAAAGAACAGGAAATGATTGTAGGAAACACCTGATTTAAGCAACATCCAGGAAGATTATGGACATGGAGGAGTCCTGATAGCAGGATTAGAAACCAGATTGACTACATTCTGATTAGCAGAAGATTTACTAACAATAGCAAAAACAGTTTCCAATGCTGATTGTTATAGTGACCACTTACAGGAACATTGAGGATAAAGTTGAAGAAAGTCAAGTATATAACAGGAAACACTAAATATGATTTGTGTACATTGAGTAATGACAAGGAAATACAAAACAAATTCAACATAGAAGTACAGAACAGATTTGATATATTGTCTGATCTAGAGATATTATTCCAGGATGTGGATGATCAATGGGAAATGTTGAAGAATTCATTCAGCGTGGCTGCAGAAACAACTATTCCAAAATTAAAGAAGATGGGTCGTAAGAAATGGATGACAGAAGAAATTTTACAACTAATGGAAACAAAAAGACTCAACAAAAATAATTCTGCCAAATATGAAGAAATTCACAGACAAGTTTCATATTATGTAAGGAGGCAAAAGAAGCATGGCTTGAGGAAAAGTGCTTAGACATTGAGAAACAACACAACAGTCAAAATACCAAATTAATGCACAAAAGAATTCAGGAACTTGCTAATAAAAGAACAAATACATCAACAGGCTGTCTAAAAACTAAAGATGACAAAATCATAATAGAAAAAGATCAGATTCTACATGAATGGACAGATTATGTGAAAAACCTTTATAATGATAATAGAGAGGAACAGTATGATATTCGATTTAATAATGAAGGACCACCAATTTTGAAGATGGAGGTTCGAAATGTTCTTAAGCATATGAAATCTGGCAAGACCCCCGGTGCAGATAACATCACAACAGAAATGATTAAAGCTTTAGAAGAATTTGGACTAGAGCAAGCCATCAGAATGCTGAACACATTATATGATACTGGAGATATACCTCCTGAATTATGTAACTCTGTATTTATTGCAATCCCAAAGAAATCAGGAGCCTTGGAATGTGATCAACATAGAACAATTAGTATAATGAGTCATATCACAAAGATTTTGCTACGAATTATCATACAAAAAGTGAGGAAGAAAATACAACCTGAAATAGAGGAAGAACAATGTGGGTTTGTAGAAGGAAAGGGTACAGTAAATGCTGTGTATATGCTGCGAACAGTTATTGAACGTGCTATAGAAGTAAACAAGGATATACATCTTTGCTTTATTGACTACACAAAGGCTTTTGATAGAGTTAGACAACAAGCTGCAAGGATTGATAATGAAGTGGGACAATATCAACCTATTAAGAGAGGTGTTAGGCAGGGATGTGTAATGTCTCCAGATCTTTTTTCCCTATACAGTGAAAATATTTTCAGAAATGTAGAAGATGTAAATGGAATCATCATTGGAGGGCGAAACATCAATAACATTAGTTATGCAGATGATACAGTATTGATTGCAGACAATGCACAAGATCTACAACAATTAGTTGACGCAGTTGTGGTACACAGTGAGCAGCTGGGGTTGGAATTAAATTGTAAGAAGACACAGGTTATATTTGTCACTAGGAAGAACGAAGTACCACAATGTAATATATAAGTAAATGGGAATATTCTTCAACAAGCGAATCGGTACAATTATCTCGGAACAGTCATAACATCAGATGTGAGATGCCTTGAAGAGATTAGAACAAGAATCGCCATGGCGAAAGTAGCCTTTAGCAAGATGAAAAACATTCTGACCAATAAACAGATGTCTATTGAAACGAAAAAGAGAGTGTTGAGGCGACACATAGAGCCTGTTCTTTTGTATGGATGTGAAACTTGGACAATGTGCAGTCAAGCTGAAATACATCTGATGGCTGTAGAAATGTGGTTTCTGAGGAAAATGCAAAGAATAATATCGACAGACAGAAAAACCAATGACCAAGTACTACAGGAGACAAATGAAAATTGTAAATTGATTAGAGAAATTAGACGTAGACAGTCAAAATATTTTGGACATGTTATGAGAAGAAATCGATTGGAGAACTTAGTGACAACTGGCAAGATCGAAGGGAACAGACCTAGAGGAAGACCAGAAAAAAATACCTGGATGGCTTGGCCACATAGCATGGACGAGACAGAAACACTGAGCTGATCCACGACGCTGGTGATCGAGTGAAATGGCGAGTCATGACCGCCCACGCTTTCCGGCATGGCACATGATTGATTGAATAATAATCACAATAACAATAAGAAGAAGATAAAGAACAAGTATAAGAATAGGAACAAGAGGAAGTAAAATAAACAAGAAATAAAAACAACTGTTACAGAATATGCCTTTTACAGGACTTAGCTGTCAACACCAGCATCTTTCAGCTGTATGTTGATCTCTTGGCAAGATTACGCTCAGTAGTTTGCCATTGCTTTCTGAGCGGCCAGCTCACATACCCCGTAAGTTACCGATGCGATTCGAACCACTGCTGATTTGAACCGTCATCACGTTACCTGACAAGAGTATACGAGATTACGGAGAAAAGTCATAACCTGTAAGCCACGAAGCCGGCTGGAAAATCAAATAGCATTTAAACCGTGTACCGTAGTTTTAATCAAATACTTGAAATCTGAAGAAGTTAAATATATCATACAAACTGGGCATTTAAGTTAATTCGAAGTACATTCTGACATATGACCAGAGAGCCGGAAGGATAGCGTGCAAACTACAGCCTTGGTGGAGCCCAGTCTAGTCTTCTTCATCAGCTAACTTCAGGTCACCAAGCTGTTCTGTCAGAATCCATTGAATTCCAATACTGGTCATGGGCATTGTTATCTTCATGATTATATCTAAGGCCAGCCAAAAAAAAATAACAGTTACAAAGGCATCAAATGTGGAACTCCGGTTCTCAGTTCAAACGTATACATTAGAAGAAAACAGGCTAACCAACATCATCACGTTTCGAAAATGTGATATAGCTTGCCATATTAAGAATCACAGTAGATTGGAAAGACAAATAATAGGAATTATGCTTCATAGACAATTAGGCTGGGATCCACCAGGATGGAACTGGACATAGAAGAATACAGACACCATAAGCATGAACATGCATGAGGCGAGAGAGCTAGCAAAGGATTGAGAAGGTTTCCGGTATGCGGACATGAGATGGAAGTTTGGCAATGAAACTACTACATTATGATGAGATTTCAATGTTTCGTACTTATGTCCTTAAATCTGATAACAGTGATGTTGGGTGTGAGCATGCCAGAGACACGTAGAGTCATAAAGTGGTATGACCATTAGATTGTGCAAGGATGTATTGGTGTTCATATAACGTATATTTGGGAGACAGCATGGCCGAATGAATATGTACGCGTGTTCTTAAACATCCGGTGTACTGATACCGAGATAGAGGAGTCAACTATTACATCGGTCAGGCGGACTAGATGTTGACTTTTCGTCCTTGACTTGGGAATGTAAATTACAAGTACCCCTGAAGTCGAGTGGGTTCCCACGATGTCGAGGCACACTGGTAATAGGGAAAGCTAATCTACAGGGGAAAAAAGCCCTGTACAACTAAACGTAGTAGCACGTGTAAGGACTACGCTTGAGTTCAAAGCGAGTGAATGAAACATCCCTGGACATAGAACGAGAAACCAAACTGACTACAGTATTATTAGATATAGATTTAAACACAATGTTAAAAATGCCAAAACAGATCGTGGTGCTGATATCGGCTGTGACCACAATCCTGTTGATTTAAAATTACACATAAAACTTTAAAACACATGAATAAAGACATCGAGGACGCCTCAAATAGATATATCAGCTTCGAAGCAACCAGATAGAAGCCAACTATACCTGGTCGAGGTAAAAAGTAAATATAGTAGGCTGTTCGTTCAAAGAAAGCATGGAACAGTACCGACTTGAACACCCTGCGGAGAACATGAATACAAAATGGGAATGTGTAAATACTAGAAGACAGATTGCACATACCAACAACCAGTGAAAGAAAATAAGAAAAAGTAAATGTGGATAACCGATTAAATCTCGAACAAAATGACTCAAAGAAAGAAAGCAAAGAACACTCCAGAATATTTATTAATGTACAGAGAAATACGTCACATGTGCAGAGTTCTCAAAGAAGAGTGGGTTCAGAAAATATGTAACGAAATAGAGGATCTATAAATAAAACAAAACTTGAAAGGATTACTTGAAAATATAAAAAAAAAGCTTCACAAAGAAGGTAAATAATATAACAAGAAATGGTTATATGATAGGTAAAAAGGGAGAAGGTATAGTTGAAAATACCCATATAATAAAGAGATGGACATAATACACAGAATATTATTCTGCGACAGCAGGGTCAATAAACCAATATTGTATAATACTCAAGATGGGCTAAACTTAATACAGGCTGAAGTAGAGAAGGCTATTAAAATGATGAATCAAGGAAATGGTGAATTTCCTGGCAAGATAACAACGGAACTGATAAACTCCTTATCCAACTTTGGCATTGATACTACCACACAATTATGTAATGATATATATAATACTGGGTACATCCCCAAGCATTTGAAAACATTCATTTTTATCAAACTACCCAAGAAGCCAAGAGCTGTTTATTGTGAGGGTGTGCATGTCTTCAAGATATATGCGTAGATGGAAAGGATATCAGACTTATCAGCAACCTGTACAAGGAACAAGTGGCGTCAGTTAGATACGGAAATAATTATTCGTCTTCCATAGAGATAAAAAGAAGTTTACGACAGGGATGCGTGTTGTCCCAACGCCTATTTAACTTATATGCATAAAGAAGTATTAAACAAGTGAAACTGCCTGGATTTAACATCAATGGACACATCATGAACAATCTTAGGCATGCTGATGATACAGTTTTACTAGTAGAAAGCGAGCAAGAGTTACAAGAACTAGTGTAACAAGTAAACGGTTATAGTGCAGAATGTGGAAGTTAACATCTAAACAACTAAAACTATGATAATATAATTAGCGATGGAAAGGATAGGTCGTCAATGAACATCACTGTAAACGGGGAGATACTAGAACAAGTAACACTTTTCTCCTATCTTGGACATGTAATAACATATGATGACAGAAGTGAAACAGAAATAAATAAAAAAAGAGAATAGGAATGTTCAAATATGCTTTTAACATTATGAAATCAGTATTAACATTTAGAGAGATTTACAATGCATTAAAATGGAGAATTGTCTATTGTTGTTTATATTCAATTCTACTATATGGCGCGGAATCCTGGACAATGAACAAGCAATTAGAAATTTCAATAGAGGCCCTGAAGGTGTGGATATACAGAAGAATACGTCGTTTTTCATGGAAATAAAAAGCAAACAAATACATAGGTTCTAGAAAATCTGGGGATGAAAATAGAGTTGATCAAAGAAATAAAATAGAGCCAAGTGAAATATGTTGTCCACATTAAAAGAGACAACACTCTTATAAAAACCATACAGGAGGGTAAGGTTGAAGTCAAGCGAGCAAGAGGTAGACAACGAAGCAGGTGGGAAGATAACATCAAGAGATGCTTGTACAGCAATATGACCGAATGAGAAATCAGGGAAAGAGACAGACGGTGTTGGAGATCCATTGCAGCCAACCTTTATTGTGGAGACGACACCCGATTGATTGATTGATTGATTGATTGATTGATTGTATGGTTTAGTTAGCGCGAATTAGTCCCTTTAGGGAAACGTCAGCTTAGTTTATATGCCAAAATTTAATATCCTGTTATTTAAATGTTTGAACGTTTTCTATTTTAGAGCTCATTTTGACATTTTCTTTCTCCCACTTTGTCTTATAAAATAAATACGATCTTTTTCCTGTGTTTTTCCGCCCCTCTATGTGTTACAAAATTTGTTCCTCCTTTAAATTGTCTTTCCTATTTTCTGAACGCCAATCAACTTCTGTGAAACGAGTGTAACTCTCCAGGGTATGAGAAGTGTATTGCTATCTGCAAGGTCTCAGCCTGACAATGAGCTGTACAAAAACGTTGACTTCCAGGACAATGGCGTGTTGGAGAATCGACCTCCACACTCAGAGGTTCTCAAAATGTGCACTGCCAGTTGTGGCATCTCTCTTCTCCGTTTCACCCGTACACCTTCCATAGTTATCTTTTTCATATATTTAAGTTTTTTTGTTTTTTGCAGATATATTCAATATTCCCGTGTCACCTGTCGTGCCGGAGCTGTGGCGACGGAGTAATGGACGCCATTCGTTATCCCGCATACCACTTTCGAAACATAGCTTCAGCAGATTTGGAAGTAAACCATCTTGCTCTGTATTTTCATACAATGGTATGTGTGCCAGTCGTTCAGAAATCAATGACAAACTACTGAAAGTAAACTTGCCAAGAAATTACAAACAGGCAACAACAACAAAAAAACATGCTGGAATTGACTGCGACGTCCTGAAAAGGATATGCAGCTAACTAACGTACCTGTCTTAATAACCAATCTTTTTCAGCAGGAAATTCTTGTTGGACGCCTATATTTGTTCTCTTTTCACTCCCAATGAAATTTGAAACTTTTGGTTTTTTTTGTGAGCAGTGATTGATCGATACCTTTTCCCTAGTCGTGCTTTTCCAATTAATGCTCACGTGTTTCTGAAAACCAACCGGAAGAAATTTTACCAGGGTGAATCCGACCCAGATCTGTATGGGTCCTGGGGAACCAAGTACACGTGTGTGTGTGTGTATGTGTGTGTGTGTGTGTCTGTGTGTGTCTGTGTGTGTGTGTGTGTGCGTGTGTGTGTGTGTGCATGGTTCTTGGAAAGTATCTTGTGTAATAAGTCGCTCCCAATAAATGTCACAGAGTGCTGAAATGTTGTACACCTTGACTTCTGTATGATATTGGAGTTTGAACCAATTAAGTATGATCAACTTGGGGTCAACGTAAATGTGGTTTCGGTGACGAATGTTGCGATTATCTTAATCAGAGTTGAGTTGATTTAAGAACTGACATCACTGCACTCAGAACATTCCCATACATGCTCCGTCCCCTAGTTCAACAGCCAGCGAAGAGTCATACTACTAATCGTTCCCAACGCTAATCAGAGAGAGTAACTAGCATCGATTCACCAGAAAAACTCGCGAAAGTAGAAAATAACATACAACTATGTGAAGGAAGAAACATTTATTTGGTCATCTATTGAGAGGACACATTAGAACATTTTATGACGACTACAAAGATCACAACAGAAGAGGCAAAGGCAGGCAGATATTTATTATTCTGATTGATGGCATAGGGAATAACATGATTAGAACTGATTCAGTTTACCAAGGACCTAGATCTGTAGAGGTACAGGAACGTTAAAGCCATTTTCAGGAGACATGGCGATGGCGATATGGTGGGTCGTTAGACGTATATCCTAGAGAGCAAAGGGCGGAGAGACCAATGATGTTTGGGAAGTGCTTGGCCAGACGAAAGACAAGAAATTGTCGGTTAAACGATATCGTATATATGCATAAATATGTTTGCTATAATGCTTGTTGGACGTGGGCATCTGGACGGGCGTGCTAGAAAGACGGGTCTGTATTTAGACGTTTCGTATTAAAGAGCGGTTTCATTTTTACGAAAGGCCGCAACAATGTTGTGACGTTTGTACCGGCTTATCAGCAAAAGACGATGTTTGTCTGTTAATCCATGTGTCACCCTGCTTATTTGTCTGCCTGCCTGTCTAGTTGTCTAAATCTCTAGCCGTCTGACATTCTCTCTTCCTTGACTGTCTGTCTAGCTGTCTTTCTGCCAGTCTGTCTGTGCATATATTGAGACAACATCTTAACCCGTGTCCACATTTCTTCATTAACTACGGGTGTAGGTTTGTGAGCACAACTCGTGCTCAACAATCTTGGTTTTTGTTTGGCACAGCCCATTTTGTCAACACGAACCAGACTGTAGACCAACATCGCGTACAGCCGGCGCCCTGGCGAGGCATTCAAATTTGATACTTTGTAAATTGCCTTCTCCTGGAAAATGAAGCTTGGCTATCGGCACAGGGAGCAATTTTTAACCTGTCGTTACTTCAGAGCTTGAGGCACTTTCTTCATATCATTCTCTGCCGTTTAGTTCAGCTTGGATATTTCTTTAAACTGTTATAACTGGCTAGATCTGGTCCCTGGTACTAGTCCGCACTTGTTGATGATGGAGCTGTATTGAAATCGACATTATGGTCACCTTCATCGACTTAATCCCCATCATACCACCTCTAGATATTCTTTAGAAAAGTTGGTGTCTTTTGAATGATATTATGGGCTTCTCTTGAGATTTAGCTTTCTCATTATTAAAAATAGCCAAGATTCTTTCTCCAAATTATTTGTGAATGTCTAACCAGATTTGGTTTGGTGTCTTCAACAAATTAATTGCGACCGCCTTATCATTTGCATCTAAGTATCTTCACCAATTTCTGAAGAAAATGCAAAGAACACAATGGACAGACTGAAAAACAAATGAGCAAGTCCAACAAGAAGCACATGAAAACTGTAAACTGATTAGTTAAATTAGACCTAGACAGTCAACATTTTAGGCACGTAATAAACTTGAGAACTTGGGGAAAGCTGGCAAGATTGAGGGAACAAGAACAAAGGGAAGGCAGAAAAATAAATATCCAGATGGCTTAGCCACATGGCATGATCGATATAGGAACACAGAGCTGTTCCACGACTCTGGTGATCGAGTGAGATAGTGATACTTGACCACCCATGCTTATCGGATTGCATGTGACGATGATGATCTTCACCAAATACTACTACTACTGCTACTGCTGATGCTACTGCGCTGCTGCTATTCTACTACTGCTGCTGTGCTGTTGCTGCTGGTGCTACTACTACTACTACTACTACTACTACTAATAATATAATGATGAAGAAGACGAGGAAGAAATGGGATACGGGGTGAGCAGGATCATACAGAGTCAAGAATCAAACGAAGATTACGAAAATGAAAAGATAAAAAAGATGTTAATGATGCTAAATGATTGTACGAAAAACGTAGTAGTAGTAGCAGTAGTAGTAGTAATAGTTTTAGTAGTAGTAGTAGTAGTAGTAGTAGTAGCAGTAGTAGTAGTAGTAGTAGTAGTAGTAATAGTAGTAGTAGTAGTAGAAGCAGCAGCAGCAGCAGCAGCAGCATAACGCTAGCAGTAGTAATAGCAAATACGTAACAACACATACCAGCAATCTACATTTATGATTACTAAAGTTCCACATCGAATAGCAAACAGTATTAGGCTTATCTTAGCGAGTGGCCTACCAGTGTCTTTAAGGATACACAAGATGAAAGTGGTTGGTCCTTAGGAAATAAAGCTGTAGATACACTGAATATATAAACAAAAAAAACAAAAAGCGGAAAGGATCATCTATGCACGATTGAAAACAAAACTTTGGTAAATGTATTCGTTTTATAATCTGATCCTAATAATAAAGAAATTGCTTTTTGATTAACTCTGTGTAGCCGCAATTTCCATTGGCCCAGTTCCATTTTGGAAATTAAAAAAAAAAAAAAAAAAAAACTTTCCACGATCGTCCAACTAGCCTCCGTGGCATTAGTTATATTGTGATGGTTCATGGTGCGGAATCAGTTTGTTTAGTTTTCTGCGTCGGTGATAGCTGGCTTATTGTGTTGAAGAGTTTATGCCTGTAACGTCGGCTGAGGGATTGGTAGGCCGGCAAGTTTTCCTTTAAGGTCGTCTCAGGCAATTTCTTTGATCAGTGTTGGCTCGCTTACACTCAGGATATAAATGACCGTAGACCCCGAGGTAGACCAAGAAGACGGTGGAAAGATAATATATATACAGACCTACAAGCACTTGGAATCAACGACTGGCAAGAGAAGGTCAACCAGAGAGACGAATGGAGACGGATTGTATCTGCAGCAAAGAACCTCAATGGCTCGAAACGCTGAAGAAGAAGAAGAAGAAGAGAAGTGTTGGCTTCTGGCTCGTCTGTTTTGGCTGATTGCAGTCCTTATAAGGACTCGTAGACTTATTTGTCGGTTCGTAGTCTTCTTTGCCGTTCCCTCTCGTTTCATCTATCCTCCTCATATTTTGCCCCATACTCTTCGGGAGTTAAGGTTGCTTTGTCTTTTTCTTCTTGGCTCCAGTTGTCTTCACGTGTGTCGGTGTCTTCCTCTGGGCTTTCTCCAGGTGTCTGGCAGGATTCTGGTTTCCCCTTAAAATGCTTGGACATCGTGGCTGGACTACTGGCCTTGGCTTGCTGTTTCTGATTGCTTTGTGGTTTAGCTCCAGCTTGCGACTTTTTTCTCCTTTTTTGTTTATTGTCTTTAGAAGCTTTTTGATGTTTTCTTGTTGGGTTTCATCTTGCGGCTTCTCTGTGGTCTTTTCAGTGCCATCTGCTGGTTTGATTTGGGTTAGATTCCTTTTAGTTTTTAGCATTTCTCTCTCTGCTTTGATGTCTCGGAGAATCTCAGCATTCTTCTTTGTCGCCTGCACCATGTGCTCCATCTCTTGCTTGATGTTTTGCTGTACTTCCTTTATGTAAGTCAGCAGTTTCTCGTTGTCGCTGGTTGGTGCCTGTGTTTGGAGTAGCTTTATTTATTTCTTTAGCTAGTCAATCAGGCTTTGCAATTAAGCTCTTTCAGGGTGTGTGATGCACGTGGCTGTCTCGCATCACCGCATTGCTTCCTTAAATGGTGTCTTTATGGTAATGGCGATCTTTAAGACCTCTCTATGTCTTAGGAGGTACGGACAGCCCAGGTATCTTCCTCCATGCTTGCCATAGCAGTTGGCGCACTTTCTGTTGTTGTTGGGCATTCGGAAATCCTTGTTCAGCTTGTCCAACGGACATTCCTTTAATGTATGGTGCTTGGCGCAGTATCGGCAGATTTCTGTCTTGCTGCGACATGTTGTTCTGATGTGGCCGGCCCTCTAGCATCTTGAGCATTGAGTGATTCTTGGAATGAATCTTTCAGGCTGTTGTACTTTCTTGTTTATCGATACCTGGTGTGGTATCTCAATGCCCTCAGTTGTCACTGCCGCTAGCGTAATGGGGATCTTGGAGTACGTCTAGATCCACTCCGCTCTCAAGATTCGGATATGGAGATTCTCCTGTTGTAGCTGCTTCAGGATCTGTTCATTTGTCCGCTCCATTTGGATACGCTTGACAACCCGTATGGTCGTCTGTGAGTCGGTGTTTCCGACTCTGGTGTCTTTCTCCTCACTCTTCTTCTCAACTGTCTTTGCTCTTGTCTGTAGTGGGTTGTCGTCGATCGTCCTCGTGGTAGCTTCATTTAAGATTACTTGAGATTCTTGTTCTTTGCTGCAGCTCGCAGGCAGGTTCTCTCCGCTCGTCTTCTGTACGGTTTTGGCGCCCCCCCCCCCCCCACGCTGCTCATCTTGCGAGTCTGTTGTCCCTTGGTCTCTCCCGTATCAGGCTTCTTGAACTGTTCAGGTGACTTTTTATAAGCCAGCTAATCCTATTATCGTTCTGGTTTTATTTAGTATTCATTGCAGTATACAGCAAGGCATGTGTTAGTTACATATCTTTTACAGGACGTCTCAGTCAACTCTAGAAGCATTTGGCTGTTTATGATTCCTTGGCAAGTTTACGTTAAATAGTTTGACATTGCTTTCAGAACGGCCGACACTCATAACATTGTATGAAAATCAGCGCAAGGTGGTCTGCTTCCAAAATCGGCCGCAGCTGTGTTTCGAACGCGGTATGCGGGAATACGAATTGCGTCCGTAACCTCTCTCGTCACAGAATCCTTTCCATGTTCTAGTTTTATTAATTATTCATTGCAGTTTACAGGACGACACTGTCAATTAACGCTATTAAACCAATCAGATACTGAGGCTTATGAATGGAACAAATCTCATTTAACCCACTGGTAATTGTGTATCCTGCTGACGTCGATTATTCAAACAAAAATACACGATGCCTGCATTGTGACAAACTTTCTGTCAGATGTGGACAGCAATCATTTCCCTGAATGTATTTGCTTAAACCAGGTTACGAAACATTGTTAGGTTTCGGGTGCTATCACCCATTAATCGACCCCATTGTAAAGTTTGACCAAATATGCCAGTTTAATGAAAACCACAAAAGTGTTTGACAAAGTGAAACACAAAGAACGAATCAAACTACCAGAACAATTAAACATTGATGGTAAAGATCTGTGAATTATACAGAACATATATTGGCAGCAAGCGACCGCTATAAGAATCAACAACCGTTGGGAACATTTCAGTGAATAAAGAATGGTGTCGGTGCACTGTCTGCTGATTTGATTTCATCTTTTAGACTGGATAGAAAGTGCTGTCTCCATGGCGACGAGGTTAAGAGGTCTGAATAGCGTTCTGAAGGTCATAGCTTCGTTTCTCAGACTACGTCGTTCTGATCACGGTCACTGACTTTTGACATGCATAATTATATGTATCGTA
>JACEFZ010019207.1:985000-1112024 GCA_014155875.1 Cepaea nemoralis
AACACGAAGGACGTATAAAATTTCTCATTACTTTACTTATACTCTTAAAGTATTTACATTCCTTTTAAGTTGTGTATGTTGTTTAGCTTTCCGTTTTCATTTATTGTTGTTAGCAATTCATGCCATTGTATTAATAAACGTACATTCTGCAGAGTTTGACTTGACATTGCATTTATCTTTAATTTTTTTACATTCCAGAACGAAGTGGGTTATTATTGTATGGTTGCCCTTGAAAATCGCTTGTTGGAAATCCCATTTATGTCTGTGTCTGCTATATCCTAGTATCTTAAAGTTACATTTTATTGTGATTTCCAAAACAGATTAGTTATTATCCTGTTGGAGTGAACTTCTATTGTCTTAAATTTTAAGTGTTCAAGCTTCACTAGAGTATGGATGTCACCATAAATAGGAGATTGTACCAATCCTTAATGTTCGACCGATGACAGTTATATGAGTTCCAGCTGCAGAAACCCTCGTAATCGTGTCTTGATTACGTTTCTGCATGGCAAAGCTCACGACAGATCCTATCGTAGACCCGACTCACGACAATACGGTACATCGTTGTGTTATATTTGTGTGACATCTTCCATTACTGGTTAATGCTTCGTCCAGTCGTAACTGTCTACAATAGCGGTGAACACGTTTCTGAACGTATTCTGTACGTGACATCCTCAAGAAAACCAGTACTTAAGTAAGCCCACGAACGTCTGGTAGTCGGTATTAGAAAGCTTTCAAGCACGACATTTTTCATTTGTGATACCAATACATAAGTTCCACGACTCGAATCCGGGATCCAGCGGAATTCTTCATCTGTTCGCCTACGATGTAATATTTTATTTGGATTTCGAAGCCGATTGGTATCCATCGATTACAAATTTTTCTTAATGTGTAAGAAAAGAACAAAACCAACAAACACTAGTAAATACACAGAACTGACATTACAATAATCTCACTCTTCATGACTTCAGTTCTACATAGCTCATTGAGATTGAGGAGCAGATTCACTGCAATCGTAAATGAATCACATTTCGTTTCCAAGCAACATAACTGTGTGAAGTGTGAAATCAATTGATTGTTAATTCGTGAGACAAGTGAGACGTTGACAGCCATGAGTTTAGGTGTCATTTTGTGACGGGAAATAAAATTGAAAACGTCTGTGAAGCATAATGACAAAAGTGTAAGGGGAAGACACAGCGATAATTGCACGCATGGTATAATTACATAGCATAAATTAGACAAGACGCAGACCTATTCAAAGACACAGGTGATAGTATGAAATGTCGAACCACAAAAAAAAAAGATAGTGCATGCTTATGGGCATGGCACATCAGTATGCACAATAAGGGCTACGGTTCCGGAGTCCATCCAGTAAATGGTAGGATTTCCGTTGAATCCCGTATGCACGCCCATATATCTGCATGCTGTTGTACTACTAAACATGCATTCTTCAGAGTCAGTTGTGGCTTTATTACTTTTATCTTTATGTTTTTACATTACAGAAAGAAGTGGATTATTATTGTTTGGTTGCTCTAGAGACCATGATATTTCAGAGTACACAATTAACCACAATAAATTTTCAACACTGTTCCATTAACCACGCATGTCGGTTGTTAAGCTATCCGTTACATTGAGTTAAATAACAGTTATTATTATTATTATTATTATTATTATTATTATTATTATTACTTTTATAGCCCAAACTGCACTCTAGTTGCATTGGCACCTTGCCGTCTTGACAGATGATAGTTTGTGCTTCAAAAAGGCATAATAACTTTTACCCATGGCGGTAGCGAATGTGACTGGTAAGGACAATTCGCGCTGTAAATGTTCGTTTATAGTGGGTGCATGTGAACACGTGGTTATTTCCACCATCATGGACCATCTTACGTCTCACACGCTTGGTGTTTGACTTATCTGCAATAATTTTCTCCTTTGTCTTTATTCCATTTCTGATGTTTGCCCTACATGCAACACGTTCAGCGGCGACTTGCTCCCAATGTGCATTATCAATACCTGTATCAATCATGTCCCGCTTACACACATCTTTGTATCGTAGTAGAGGCCGACCCTGAGATCTCTTACCCATTTGTAATTCACCAAAAAAGATGTTCTTTGGTATTCTACGATCATCCATCCTCCTAAGATGTCCTATCCATCTAAGTCTACGAAGACTGAGCATATAATAAACAGTCACACAACCTGATCTTTCCAATACTTCAGTATTTGTGATTGTATCTTGCCACTTAATACCAAGAATTCTTCGCAGACACCGCATATGAAAGCTGTTTAAACGTTTCTCTTGGTGTGAGTAAGTTGTCCAGGTTTCACTACCATAATGAAGAGTAGTACTAAGAACACAGGCTTGATAGACAAAGACTTTTGTTTTAGCAGTAAGCTTCCTGTTCTCCCAGACTCTTTTTCTTAACCTGTTCATTGTTGTTGCTGCCTTACCAATCCGGATGTTGGTTTCCTGATCTAGGGATAATTTGCTATTTACCACTGACCCTAGATATGTAAAATGGTCTACCATCTCTAGTTCGGCGTCGTCAATAAAGATTGATGGTACCCCATGTGCACCTTGTGACATAATCTGTGTCTTCTTTTTGCTAATTGTTAAACCAAATTCAGAACAAGCATTGGAGAATGCAGATAGTAGACATTGTAATTCTTCCTCAGAGTGGGTCGTAACTGCAGCATCATCTGCAAAAAGCAACTCTCTGATCAGTACCCTCCTAATTTTGGTCTTGGCCTTCAATCTCTGAGCATTGTAGAGGCCGCCATCTGAGCGTGAGTGAATGTATATACCACCATCCTGATCACGAAAGGCATATTTCAGTAGAAGTGAAAAGTATATTCCAAAGAGGGTGGGAGCTAGTACACAACCTTGCTTAACTCCACTCTTGATTTCAAACTCTTCAGAAGTTGCACCATCAAACTTGATTATACCCTTCATGCCTGTGTGGAACGATTCCACAATGGACAGAAGAGTTGGTGGGCAGCCAATCTTCTTTAGTGCCTTGAACAGACCCTCACGACTGACCAAATCAAATGCCTTTGTGAGGTCGATGAAGGCAATAAACAGTGGTTGATTCTGTTCACGGCATTTTTCTTGCATTTGTCGCAATGAGAATATCATATCAATGGTAGACCGGTTCTGTCGAAAGCCACACTGTGATTCGGGGTAGACTTGATCTCCTAGGACTTGAAGTCTGCGCAGAACAATTCTGGCAAATACTTTTCCAACAATACACAGAAGTGAGATACCCCTATAGTTGTTGCAGTCGCTCCGATCGCCCTTGTTCTTGTACAGTGTTATGATGCTTGAATCTTTGAAATCCTGTGGGACTTGTCCTTCTCGCCAGCATAGCTCTATTAGCTGGTGGATCTGTAGAGTGAGTGTGTCTTGCCCACTCCTGATAACCTCTATTGGAATCCCATCCTTACCTGGAGCCTTGCCAGATGCAAGTTCATTTATAGCACACTTAACTTCTGTTATGGTGGGAAGTGTGTCCAGGTGGTCAAGAGTTGGTAGAGCCTCTATGGCGTTGAGGGCATCATCCGCTAGTTTGGTCTCACTTGAATAAAGCTCCAAATAGTGCTCTACCCATCTGTCCATCTGCTGTTTCTTATCAGTTATGATTTCTCCAGACAACGTTTTCAATTGTGCACTTCTTTTGATCATTGGACCACAGGCTTTCTTTATTCCTTCATACATGCTTCTGATGTTTCCCTTATCACTTGCGATTTGAATGGACTCACATAACTTGATCCAATAATCATTTGCACACTGCCTGGCAGCCTTTTGCACATCCTTCCTAGCTTGCTTTAGCTCACTCAGAGTGTTACGCGTTGGTCTTTCCTTGTTTCTTAAGAGAGCTATCTTCTTCTTATCAATCAAGGGCTGCAGAGTCTGGCTGTTTGCCGCAAACCAGTCCTGCCTCTTATGATCCACAGTGCCGTAAACCCCTACAGCAGTTTTAAAAAGAGTTTCCTTAAGTTGACCCCTTTTTTCATTTACTGTACAATTTTCTGGTGTATCAGTGAAAGCGTCTTCAAGTTGCTGTTGAAACTGAAAGCACTTTTCAGGATCGTGAGTGTTAATAATATTAATCCTGGGGCTAGATTTGTGTTTAGCTGTGTAGATTCTCTTTGGTCTCAGTCTAACTCTTGCAACAACCAAAGAATGATCCGTATCACAGTCAGCACTGTGGTAACTTCGAGTCAATGATATATGGTTCAGATGTTGTCTCCGTGTGATGATGAAGTCCAGCTGGTGCCAATGGCCGGATCTTGGATGTTTCCATGTGACCTTATGCAGCTCTTTTGATTAAAAAAGGATTTTTTAATACATAGGTCATTTCTGGTGCAATGCTCCAGCAGCCTTTGCCCATTTTCATTCATGCGACCGATGTTGTATTTTCCAAGGCACACTGGCCATGAACTCGAGTCCTTGCCCACACGAGCATTGAAGTCACCGAGCATATAAATGTAGTCAGATTTTGGAACTGCCTTGATCACTGGAGTCTAACTCCTCATAGAACGAAATCCTTCACATCATCAGAGGAATCGAGTGTCGGTGCATATGCAGTAATAATGGTGGCAAAACCACAAGAGGTTTCCAAGCGTAGGGATAATAGTCTTTCATATCCTTCTGCTGGAATTTCAATCATTCCCAGTAGCGAATTCTTCACTGCAAAGCCCACACCGTGTTGCCTTTTTTCTGCCTGCCCTCTACCCTTCCAATAAAAGGTGTAATTGTTTTCCCTGAGTGACCCTTCCTCAGCGAGGCGAGTCTCCTGCAGGCCAGCAATATCAATGTTAAGGCGATTGAGTTCGGCATCAATCACAGCCGTTTTTTTTCACATCGTCAATATTGGTCAAGTCAGTAGAAAATCCTGGACACATGGTTCTCACGTTCCAGGTTGCAAGCCGTAGCTTGAGGTTTCTATTTTTTTTTATATTAGTACCTGGTGCATTGGTTTTACAACCTGTGATTCAGATTTTGTCCTAGCCCCAAGCACCCATTGAACCAGGCAGGCTGTGGCGGTTCAGCACCCAATTGGCCAGGGGCTGCCCAGCTTGAGGCGGGCGGTAGCTGATCAGTGACACCTGTAGGTGTCTCCCACAGAGGCAACGCGTGGCGCCCCATGTCTACACCAATTGACAGGGACTTATAACCCGTAACATTAGCCTCTCGCTTTGATTCCGAGATCGGTTAAGACCAGGGATGGAGTTATTGCCTCTCCATAGCACAAAGCCTGGGCTAAGATAGAGATCATGTGTTGCCCTTCAGCATGATCCCTCTCTCGGCCTGCCTAGTTCACTCCAGAGGAAAGGTAACACCTCTACATCTGGAACAAGACAAGCTGCAGAAGCTGCCGGGTCAGCAAAGCAATGCTTTAACTGTCTGCCTGTCGGAGTTTCGATCTTAGACCAGCCGCTAACCAAGGCTCAGGGCCTGGTCTGCCCTACCATGACATTTTGTCTTTAGGTTGCATTTCCTCGCACCAGGGTAAGACTTGTACCCTCCCAATTGCGCTCTTCCGCCCGAAGAGTTGGCACAATGTGGGGTGTCGGGTGTGGTCAGTGCTGCCCAACGTTCGGCGCTAACAG
This sequence comes from Cepaea nemoralis, assembly GCA_014155875.1. NCBI lineage: Eukaryota > Metazoa > Mollusca > Gastropoda > Stylommatophora > Helicidae > Cepaea > Cepaea nemoralis. The sequence goes on from JACEFZ010019207.1 coordinate 990,614, forward strand.
AAAGCAGGTAGTTCCGTCTACTGCTATACGGTAGCTCAGTCATATCTGACTAAAACCTGACACATTGCACTCTAGTGATGATATGTCAAATATCACACCGGTTTGCTATGCTTCCAATAAGTTTTCCTTGTGCCCGTGGTTAGTTTTAATAAACAAAATCCCTGCATCGACTGAGGTTTGAACTCATGTTCACCGAGCTGATGAGCGCACATGTAAGCCATTGCGCTACCACGCCTCGCACATGTTAACACTATAAAATAACACAAAGTAACGCAGCTTTATACAGCAGAATTACGAAGCATACTAGCACGTTACGGTGACTTGCCGTTATCACCTAACAAATGCATACACAAAACACAACATATAATCAAGAAGAAGACCCTCCAATGACTACATTAAGGCATAAAAACGGGATGAGAAAAATAAACGATGAGAAAATGAGAACAATGAAGATAAAATGAAAATTGTTAAAAAATGTTTTTGCTACTTATTTCAGAATCCAAGACTGTGATTCGGACATTTAGAGTGAAAGTTAGCTTCATATCCTTTAAAGCGCTTTGCAATCAACCCCGGCAATTATTGGTTGTTTGTGATTTACTTGACAGTTAAACGTTTGCTAGTTTGCTATTGCTTTCCAAAAGACCGACCCTCATACCATCAAAATCAACGCAAATGTATTTCAAACCTTTGACCAAGTATGTCGGGTAGTGAATATTTGTGTAGGTTTACGTCGATGGACGAGTGGATTAGTGAGAGGAAAGGATACGCAGAGGGATAGTGCCTGTGGCAGGTGAAATAAGGTCGTAAGTCTGTTATACACTGCTTGACGATTGCTTGGATAAATAGTATTAAAAACCTTATGTTGTTTTTCAACCTTAAACGAACGAACGAACGAACGAACAATCTTTATTTTCAAAGGGTTAAGAATTGGGCACGCAGGCCCGTCTGACATTCTGCCCTTCTTCTATAATTCCTCTCATACATTATTTCATTCAACATCACTTATGAAGCTAATCTTATACAACAAAAGTACAATAAGCATTAATACGCATGAAACATAATCAGTAACACATGACTCACTGAGGCAATTTTTACTATGACATGATAAATACATAGGGAAGGTGTAACGTGCCATACATATGGGAACGTTTATTAACTAATTGTCGTTTGAGATCATTTACCATTATTATTTTTAAGGGGGCATGTAGTCTGTACTGTGGCAGTGTTCAAACATGTTGCGGCTGCATGCATAATGATTGGTGGTGTCTTTGATTTCTAGTGTAAGATTGTTCCACAACTGAGTGACAGAGCTTGTTTTATATAAGTCTATCCTAGGTTTAGGGTCATGAAGAATATTTAGTCCTTCGCTATGTCTTGCATTATATTTGAACAATGGCCAAAGGTAGCTTGTAGCATTTTGAAATTGGATTTTGTGAATTAGTTTAGCTTTTTTTAAAAGTAGGCGTTTGTGGAATGGCAGTAACTGAAGACGTTCATGAAGGTTAGAATTGTCTGTAAGCTTAACACACTGCCCTTTTCTGGAGTGAATAAAGGCGTTTTGTTACTGATTTGGAGCATCCATCCGAGATTGTGGAGCAATAATTACTATGTGTTTGTATGTGTGAAGTATAGAATATCATTCTTGTGTTTTCGTCGAGGTAATTTTTAATTGTGGCAAGTTGGTATCCTTTTTTTTTGGGGGGGGGGGGGGGGGGGGGGGGGGGGCTATTTGTTTAACCAAAGCACGAACATGGGAAATAAAGGTTAGATTTTGATCTATGATAAGACCCAGTACCTTGTGCTAGGTTACACTTTCTATAGGCGTTCTACCAATGTGCAGCTGAAGAGTTCTCTGCAAGTTTAGAGTGTGAAGTCTTTGCCTGGTTCCTATTAACATAGATTTTGTTTTAGAAATGTTAATTTGCATGTGGTTTGCATGACTCCAGTTAACTACACTATTTATTTCCTGTGCAAGGATAATTCTGGCACATTACAATCAATAGCGTTTGTATAGACTGTGCAGTCGTCTGCAAATAGGTCGCAGGACGACGACAGTTTTAAGGGAAGATCATTTATATAAATGGCAAATAACAGAAGGCCCTGAGGTACTCCAATATTAATAGTAATGGCTTGAGATAAAGATTTATTGTGTGATACTACTTGTTTTCTGCCTGATAAAAATGGTTTTTATTAATGTCACTATATTAAAGCTTACTTTCAATTGTTTCTAGTTTTTTTTTAAAATTTAGAATAGTATGATCTATCATATAGAATGCGTTTCTAAATTCTATAAACCGTGATTCCCCCCCTCCCCCTTCCCCCAGAAAATTGTACGCTAATATGACTCTCCGTGAACACGGAAGACAACCCTAAGAAAGGTGATGAAATCCTCAGATGATATCAGGCCACTGTCCCCTGTTTGTCACCATTTTTTTGTGCCCCTTAAAGTGGTGGATAGGTGTGTTCCTACGACCCCAAGAGATATGCAATTATAGAGCAATTAATGGCCAGGCTTCCCATGTCGGACACGTCAAGGGGTAGGGAGCTGACGAAGCGATGCACAAACGTGCTGCCTTGTAGGGGACAGTCATAGGCTAGTGAAAGCAAACTTGTAGAAGTCGTATGTACAGAGCCACATGCTTGATAAACAGTGCATCCCAACTCTTTAAATGTTGTCAGTATTACATCTCCTTGACCTTGTCTAAAACACCCCGGGTATACACCAGTAATCATACCAACTGATATATTGATAGCTTCTAAAAGAAGATTCATAATCGACCTGTGGAAGTTCCTGTAAACAAAATAAAAAAAAAAAAGAAGCTAGGGCAACAAAGACAGACAGAAAATTTGGGCAAGCAGACCCCACAAGTCCAGGATGGCAATCTGCCTGTGAGAGGAGAATCCAGAAAGGAAACCTCAGCCGTCAAACTCGGAAGATGTTGACCTAAGTGACGGGGGACAGACGGCAGACATGTATGCACTAAAATGGTTGCTATGCATCAAACTATACGTGGCCTGCGATGGAATAGAAGCATGGCAAACGTTTACCACAGAAGAAGCACAGAAGATAATCATAGACGGTGGATTTTTTCTCATTAACATCGGTTAGCAGCCAGCACTATATTCTTTGTCCGGTTAATTCATGTTGGGGCTGATGAACTATCTCGCCAATGTCTGCATTTCATAAAAACATTATTGGTTATGAATCTATGTCGGAATTAACATGTTGAGATGTACCTGACTGGGGTCCCCGTGGGAGTGTAGTGTTTATTGTCAGACGTTATGTGACAGGTGAGATCAATTGGATGTACTGCAATGAACTGGTCTGTAACGATGTGACGGAGACAGGTTCCCCCCCCCCCCCCACCCCCCCCCCCCCCCCCCCCCCCCCCCCCCCCCCCCCCCCCCCCCAGAAAATTGTACGCTAATACGACTCTCCGTGAACACGGAAGACAACCCGAAGAAAGGTGATGTAATCCTCGGATGATATCAGGCCACTGTTCCCTGTCTGTCACCATTTTTTCTGCCCCTTACAAGTCTGAATTCTAGTGTCCTGTCGTATCGGTGTAATTTGTATTTGTTGCTTGGAAGTTCTTTTCTATTACACCTGGATGTACACTTGGACTATCACATGTTAACTTGTGGTCTCATAGATAGCCTCCCTGCCTGCCATTCTCTCTCTCTCTCTCTCTCTCTCTCTCTCTCTCTCTCTCTCTCTCTCTCTCTCTCTCTCTCTCTTCCCCCCCTCTCTCTCTCTCTCTCTCTCTCTCTCTGTGTACCTCACTGCTTATGTTTTCTATCTTACTCTCTCAATGTCTCTGTTCTTCTCTCTCTCTCTCTCTCTCTCTCTCTCTCTCTCTCTCTCTCTCTCTCTCTCTCTCTCGCTCGCTCGCTCTCTTCCTCTGTTAATCTCTTACACTCTACATCTTAATCTCATATTTCTCTCTTCTCTCTCTCCGTCTTTTCAATTCCCCATCCCATTATCTTCTATCCCCCCCCCCCCCATCTCCCCATTTATCTCTTCCTATTTTCTTCATTTTCCCCTGGCTCTCAAATTCTCTTTCGGTTTCAATCTTGTTCTCAATCGCTCTCTTTCTCTCCCCCTTCTCTCTCCCTCTCCCTCTCCTTGAGTGTGTTCACACATGTTTATCTTATGGTTTAGCTTCTTACATAACTGCATTGCCTGCCATAGATGGTAAACAATGGAGTATTTAAACATTACAGTCAGCGCATTACAAAACAAAATTGTGGCGCAAGTCACAGGCCAACACCACCTGCCTCCCATTTTCACATGTGGGAATACCCCCATCATAGAGGGACTTGCCTTGTGCAGAACGTTGATATAAACATACCTGCCCTTGGAAATTGCTGCCTATCATACACCAGATGCCCCTGTCTCTGTTAATGTCATGTATACAATATCTAACACGCCGTACATCCACCTGAATTCTTCCTTTTACCCTCTTTCCCGGCACACCTCCCTCCATAATAATCTGATCCGGACATTTATGTCTCTTTACGTGTCCTAAATATTTCATTTTCCTCAATTGTATTTATCTTAATAAACAAAAGTTTTAAATGCTGAGTTCTTCTTGGATAGATATGCGTGTTTTCTTGTTCGAGCCGTGAATTGTTAAAACTCTTTTATAATACTTTTTATTTAAAAGAGCATATGAGCTTTTCGGCATTCGCTAAATGCATTTGTTTCAAAGCCGTTTGTAGAGATTGTCTGAAAGAGGGTAATGAAACTAGAACATTATATACAACAATACGAAAGAGCCATACGACTGTCTTTCGTCATGTGATGATAAGAGAGGTATTGGAGAACATCGTGACACGGGACAGATTAATGGGAAGAGAAACAGAGGCAGATCAAGAGAAATAATGCTGGATGGACTGAGACAGTGGCATGGAAGAATATTATCAGCAGAGTTGATCCAGAACACCAAAGACCCCCATCTGACGTGTCTCCACCTTGTCGTGGTAGAAGGGCTTGTGTGTTTTAATGACCACAAGAGCTATGCTGACGGTAGCACATCTACCATGTTGGACAGTTCAAGGGATAGTGACCAGTCCTAAAGAGACACACACCTGCTGCTCTACAGGTAGACTGGGACAGGCAGTCAAAGCGAATCCATTGCACTCAAAGTCCAAGTCAGGCGCACGATGTCACTACATTCTTGGTCCAGACACATATTTTACGGCTCTCAGCTGAGGGATATGGCTGAACGCCGGATGTAAGGGCCTGGCTGATACCACCTCATTGCTACGTGAGGTGAAATGCTGAGCCTGCCATATGCTTGGTCCAGACACTTCTACGGCTCTTAGCCGAGGGATATGAGGGATCCCCCGGATGAAAGGGCCTGGCCGATACCCGCTCTCTGCTGTATGAAGGTAAGATGCAGAGCCGGCAGCACATATATCCTACCTCGTGAGGGTTACTAAAGGCGGAAAAAGCGTCCCATTCGCACACAATGGTTACGATGCAAGTCTGTATATAAACTCATTGAGTGAGGGTATTTAAAGGTGGAAAAAGTCACATTAACACCAAATGGAACGCTACGCTAGCGAATCTATTACGTGGAAGTCCGAAGCGAAAGCTTGCTGAGTGGAAGTCGTCTGCACACTGGCCCTTCCTGGTTTGCGTGGGGAGCGAACAGTGAAGAAGGAAATACCAAATACATGGAAATGAGAATTAAAGCAGCCATGAGCAGGACACGGAGATTCCTTGGGTGAGCCTAGTGCCAGAGCGCTATGTGTCGGCTCTGCAATTATAGAAGCCTCCTTGGATGACGGAATATGCCCGTAGACTGCCCCTGCCTTCCCTTGAGGGCTGACCGTGAATTCCTCGACCGTTCTAACTTGACCAGCTGGAATGTGAACGGCGCCACAACAGTGAGAGTCCCCCAGGAATGCTAACATGGTGAAAAAATGCACGCTAAAGTCGGATGAGTTGGCCTAAGGGATTTGGTCCAACTGTACCCAACGAGACACACCGCAATTTCGTCTGAAAACAACAACAACAACAACACTCCGGATGACTGCAGAAGAAGAAGAACACCGAAGACCGATATCTGTGAAGTATCATTAAAGCCTACGCTAACTGGTAGTATATTTGATGAAGATGATGATGATGATGTAGGCACTGGAAAAATGCGAGCACTTAGTATTCTGGATACTCTAGGGAATCTGTGCTGCTGAAACTCGCCTCTTGTACATAACAGTGACAGCTGGCAGTATGTAATATATCTATTATGCAGACGCATGTTTGCTGATTTCACAGCTAGGGCTTGAGTTGTCTGGTGATAAGGGACAGCTTACATTCATTATGGGGTAATAGATTGACCACACAGATGCAGTTTGAGATGATGTAGCAAGAGCTTAAAACTGCTGTACAGATACAGTCGCAAAGGACGGAGAGAGAGAGAGAACGAACGAACGAACGAAAATCTTTATTTTCAAAGGGTTAAGAATTGGGCACGCAGGCCCGTCTGACATTCTGCCCTTCTTCTCTATTTCCTCTCACACATTCTTTCATTCAACATCTCATATGAAGCAATTCTTTAACAACAAAAGAACAATAAGAATTAAAACGCATGAAACATAATCAATAATACATGAATCACTGAGGCAATGTTTACCATGGACATGATAAATACCTAGGGAATGTTTAGTAATTAATTGTCTTTTGAGATCATTTACCATTCTTAATTTTAAAGGGGCATGTAGTCTGTACTGAGGCAGTGTTCAAAGATGTTGCGACTGCATATATAATGATTGGTGGTGGCTTTGATTTCTTGTGGAATATTGTTCCACAACCGAGTGACAGAGCTTGTTTTATATAAGTCTATCCTAGGTTTAGGGACATGAAGAATATTTAGTCCTTCGCTATGTCTTGCGTTATATTTGAACAATTGTTTGTAAACTTATCACCATTGATTAGACGCACTGCCCTTTTCTGGAGTGAATAAAAGCGTTTTGTTATTGATTTGGAGCATCCATCCCAGATTGTGGAGCTATAGTCAATGTGTGTTTGTATGTGGGAAGTATAGAATATCTGTCTTGTGTTTTCGTCGAGGACCACAAGATAAATCAGTTACAAAGAAAAGCCTAAATAGATATGCATTAAACTATCATAAATATATTAATATAAATAATGTGAATCTATATAACATCGACTATGTGGTGTAGGGTTTACGGACGCAATCCCGCATACCGTTCGAAACGCAGCTGCTATCTATTTGGTAGCAGACCGCCTTGCGTTAGTTTTCATACAATTATATGAGTGCTGGTCGTTCAGAAAGCAATGGCAAACTACTGAATGTAAACTTGCCAATAAATCACACACACAAAAAAACATATAATACTGGGGTTGACTGCAATGTCCTGTAAATGATATGCAAAGTATTATTTTTATGTTATGGTTTGTTTTGGTTACAACTTCTAACAATCTGTATTAATTTTCATTTCTGGTACAGTTGTTCCTCTATGCATTGCTCGCAAACTGACCAGCATGTTCTCTTGTTACCTCCACCTGCATCTCTTCCACTACAACTTTCGTATGACCACGACGTAGCAGCTTTCACCTTCACCTGATTTAACCGGTCTGCTTCTGAAGTGACTAAGCAGTTCTCTTTATGATTTAACCTCTTTCAAGATAGCTTCATTACACTTCTCATCTGTCCATTGGATACTTATCATTCTGCTATAAAAGCCTACCACTGTAGCATACACATACTGGCTCATTAATATGTCGATTGCCTATACTGTACTTCTATACATCTATACTTTGATCATGTCGTTTGGGCACCACATGTTTCTCTGAAGCTCTGCCCAAGCATTGTGATGAAATATTGGCCACATTCCAACCCACATACTTTGGTCTGTCAAGACTGCAAGGTGCCACTCACTTCTATACACCAGTATTGTATCGATATCGCTCTTAACATCTTTCTGCTTCTTTTTCTTCTTCTTGTGTTAGTTATTTCCTGTTTATACCGACATACGAGATCTGGTGATGTAGTCAACTGTTTTCTTGAACTCATATTATGTTCCGTATAGCTTTCAATGTAGTGTCGGCTCCCCAAGTCGGTATTCCCTTCTTAGTTGTCTGTTCTTGGACGAATCGTGGAGACGTGCTCTGCAGTTTGATCTCACTGACCGTCACTGAGGCGGATCTTGTACATATTGTACTTGTTCAATCTTCTACGCCCCGCCCGTATCCTTAAATTATAACAGTCCCCTGCCTGTCATGGCAACGGTAGTTGTCGTTGCCCTGATCTATTTCGGATGGCCTGAATAACCCTCTTTTTCTTATAGCATCTAGGTTCATGCTCTTTCTTTTCACATCTTCCGTCTATTTTGGTAAGTTCGTCTACCCTCTCTTTTCCGGTTACAACACAGTGGGGCGGTACCCACAGAATAATACTTCGTTTCTTTTCAACAGCTCTTAACAAATAACAAAGTTGTGTTAGAATAACAAACTATTAAATATCAGCTAAAACAACGTATAAACATTTTAAAGAGATATTGCTACCGGATGGTGTCGGTCGGCTCGGCCCAAGTACCATGTTCTTTTTTTTTTTTTAAATTTTGATTTTGATTTAAATGTCCCGATATAGTTTCCTGGCATGGATGTAGGATGTTATAGAGCCAACACATTATGAAGAACTGAGAGTAACGAGGATTAGGCCGCCAATCTTCCGCTCACTTTGGCAAGCGTCGAGCTCAGCCGACTAACCCGCGTCCGATCCATGATGCGTTTGTAAGATTGCTTGCTATTAAGTTTATCATGGAAACACGTGACTTCCCTTTAGCCCGTTAGCACGAGTTTAACAGAATGCTGAAATACGTGAAACACAATATCAACTATAACATAACCGAAATCATTCGTTGCGATCAGCAACATTTGAAAAAAGCCAGACACATGGATATTTGCCAGGAACTATTATCTCCTGGTCCATCTACAGCTGTAGCGCAGGCACAGACAGTTGTAGAGGGTTTCCTTCTACATTGTTAATCACAATTTCGCGTGACCTGTGACGGAGAATCCGAAGACCGGTGCTTCCTTAGCAACATCCGTACATGGTGTGAGTCGAAAACACATTAATCAACATTGGAGAGACTTCTACACATTCGAAGCGAAAATGCTGCTTCTGCGAAATCTGGTTTTATTACATTGTTACTAAGGTTTCGGTAGTTTCTAACGAAACTATTTCCTGGCATTTTTTATAATGGCGTTTGACTGTAGTATAGGTTGGAGAGCTAAAATGGTATTTGGTAACTACTGTTTTCTGACCACTTCGTTTACTGCTGGTAAATTCATGCTGCCTATAGTTTGTTTTTACATAATGACTGCGGTTTTAAGTAGTGCAAATGAAGCTCACAAGTTGGGAGTAGTTTTACATCCACAATGTAATTTATCTCATTTATATATTTAGAAGAATATGGAATTGACTAAGTCACCAGACTGCTGAACGCAATATACGATACTGGAGATATACCTCCTGAATTATGTAATTCTATATTTATTGCAATCCTGAATGAAATCTGAGCCTTGGAATGCGATCATCATCGAACAATTATCATAATGAGCCACATAACGAAGATTCTGCTGAGAATTATCATGCAATGAGTTAGGAAGAAAATACAACCCGAAATAGGAGAAGAGCAATGTGGGTTTGTAGAAGGCAAGGGCACAGTAAATGCTGTGTATATACTGAGAACAGTAATATACTGAGAACAGTAATTGAACGTTCTGTAGAAGTAAAGAAAGATCTCTATCTTTGCTTTATTGACTACACAAAGGCTTTCGATAAAGTGAGACATGATAAGGATGCTTGAAGATCTACAAATTGATGGAAAAGACCTTAGACTTGTAAAAAACATATATTGGAAACAAAAAGCTGCCATCAGAATTGATAACGTTATAGGTCAATATCAGCCTATTAAAAGAGGTGTGAGACAGAGATGTGTAATGTCTCCAGATCTATTTTTCCCTGTACAGTGAAAATATTTCCAGAATTATAGAAGATATGGAAGGAATCAATATTGGGGGACGATACATCAATCACATTAGATGTGCAGATGGTACAGTCTTGATTGCAGACAATGAACAGGACCTGCAAAATTTAGTCAATGCGGTTGTTGCACACAGTGAACAACTAGGATTAGAATTGAATATTAAGAAGACACAGGTTATGGTCGTCACTGGGAAGAAGGAAATACCACAATGTGATATACGAGTAAATGGGCATGCTCTTAAGCAAGTGAATCGATACAGTTATCTCGGAACAGTCATAACATCTGGTGGGAGATGCCTTGATGAGATTAGAACAAGAATTGCCATTGCGATGGTAGCCTTTTACAAGATGAAAAATATACTGACCAATAAAAAGATATCAGTTGATACTAGAAAAAGAGTGTTGAAGTGCTACATAGAACCTTACACTTTTGTATGGATGTGAAGCGTATGACAATAAGCAGTCAAGCTGAAAACAAACACCTGATGGCTGTGGAAATGTGGTTTCTGAACAAAATGCAAAGAATACCATGGACAGACAGAAAAACCAATGACCAAGTTCTTCAAGAAACAGATAAAGATCGTAAACTGATTAGAGGCATTAGACGTAGACAGTCACAATTTTTTGGACATGTTATGAGAAGAAATGACTTGGAGAACTTGGTGACAACTGGCAAGATCGAAGAGAAGAGACCAAGGGGAAGACCAAGAAGTAAATACCTGGATGGCTTGGCCACGTGGCATGGTCGAGACAGAAACACGGAGCTGATCCACGACTCTGGTGATCGAGTGAGATGGCAGAAATGACCGCCCACGCTTATCGGCATGGCACATAATGGATGGATGGTATATGTATGTACTTTAGTGTATGTGTGTCCGTGTGTATGTATATGGTTGTAAATATGTCTATAAGGTACAATGTTCTTTTTAAGTGATTGTGGAAGCTGTTCAAGCAAAATGAACGGCTGAAGGGGCACATAAGAGATCAGTTTCGTGCTGCGGTCCCGTCTTTGATGAGCACTTAGGCGAGTTGCCAAAATAAGCCCGACCATATTTGGAAATCCTTTGTAGATTGATGAAGTTTGAAGTTTAGTGTTGATTCTGGTGCCAGTATACCTTTCTTAGTTCTATGTACACATGACAATCCTGCAGAAGATGTTAAGCAGTGTGTACCCCTAGTATTTAATAACAGGCAGAAAACGCAAAATACCACTGGATGTTTAAAATCGAAGAACGGTACAATGTTGATGGGACAAGATGAAATAGTCAATAGATAGACGGACTATCTGTAAGAGTTGTTTGATCATAGGAGACCGGATGTAAATATTTAAAACAATGGTGAGGGTCCACCAATACTTGCAGCGGAAGTTAAAGATGCACAACATTGCACGGAGAAAGGAAAGGCGCACTGTCCAGACAACATTACATTAGAGGAAGTTGGGGATATAGGTGATTTTAGAATCGAAATATTGACAACATTTCTAATTTACATCTACACTAGTGGGAACATTCCTAGTGACCTAGTAAAATCCATCTTTATAGCTCTGCCAAACAAACCAGGCGCTTTAGAATGCGAAAAGCATCGACAATGGGTCTTGTGAGTCTCATAACAGAATAATAATGAAAAGATTATGAAACAAGATTAAACCAGAAATAAGTGATGAACAATGTGAATATGTGGAGGGAAAGGGCACAAACAATGCTAGATATATTCTCAGAACACTATTAGACAGAGCTATATAAGTAAAAACAGATCTATACTTATGCTTCACAGACTACACAAAAGCATTTGACAATGTAAAGTATGACGAAATATTACTAGAGCAACAGAACATTGACGGCAAAGACCTGCGAATAATAACATAAATATATAGGCAGCAATCAGCAGCCATAAGAATCAACAACCTTGTAGGAACATTTCAGTGTATAAAGAAGGGCTTCAGACAAGATTGTGTATTGTCTCCTGATTTATTCTTATTGTACAGTAAATATAAAGCAATATACAGATAATATGCCAGGGTTCCTGGTTGGAAGACATAATGTAGATAACTTACGTTACGCTCATGACACTATCTTGATAGCAACAAGTCAGAACTATCCTCAAGAAATGATAGATACAGTGGTTGTAAAAGTGAAAATAATAAGCCTTAGTTTGAATAAAAGAAAGACAGAAGGTATAGTGATATCAAAGAAACTACTGATTGTGCCTAAATGTGCAATTAAAGTACATGACGTAATTTTGCGGCAAGTGCAGAAATTCAGATATCTAGGAACATGAATATCATCATATGGAACATGCATCACTGAGATAAAGAGCAGAATAGGGCAAGCAAAAACTGCATTCTATCATGTGAAGAACGTTTTGTGCTATAAGTCACTGCCCATGAAAGTCAAAAAGGAGTTCTTGCATGTTACATAGAACCAGTTTTAACATATCATGGACAATTAGTAAACAGGCGAACAAATCCATGGACGCCTTGGAGATATGATTTTATAGAAGAATGCTGAAAATTAATTGGACAGCTAAAAATATCAATCAGGACGCTTTAAGGAAGGGAAGCTGAGTCGCAAAGAGACCTTATCACAAACATCAGAAAGAGGCAGACATCGTTTTTGGCCTCGTTATGGGATGACAAAAACTGGAACATATTGTGACAACCGGACAGGTTTGCTGAAAGTGAGATAGAGGAAGACAGCATGAGGAGATTCTTGACAGTCTTGTGTCATGGTATGGAAGGGAGTCAACACACGAATTGATCCATGACGTAGGAGATCGTAGTTTAAAAATTAAAAAATAAGTGGAGAGGCATGATCGCCCACGCCATCCGGAAAGGCACTAAATGATAATGAACCCTTGTCCACATGTGATCAAATAGAGAGAAGAAGTATGTGCCTTTGTGTATTCAATTTACTGAGTGCCGTTCTGAGGTGTTTCTGTAAATTAAGGATGTGGTAATCGTTGTTGGTTTGATTTTGCGCTCACCTGATAACCCACATGGTTCTCTTTTTCGCAAAACATGAATATCGTTATGTTCTTGTTTCACATTCTACATCCTGTGTTCAAGATACGCTTATGTTTTACACTTACGCCAGCGGCGAAAGGACACAAAATAGAACGACTATAATGGTTGACCGAATCGTGCATGTTTATGGGTAGAACAAAACACTTTCAATTAATACTATACGTGAGGAAAAGATATAATGGATATGTCACTTTCAAGGAAACTATGTTAACAGTTTAACTACACAGTCATGTTTCAGGAACTCACGTGGCTAAAGAAATATAAGGAGACATATAAACACACGGAGAAGAGAATAAGTGATCTAGATAAATAATATGGAGGGAACATCCAGCTGTCGATGAGAAAAGATCAATAATAATATGGAGGAAACGTCACGATGTCGATGAAAAAAGATCAATATTATGGAGGGAACATCCAGGTGTATATGAGAAAATATCAATAATATGGAGGGAACATTCAGCTGTCGATGAAAAAAAGATCAGTAATATGGAGGGAACATCCAGCTGTCGATAAGAAAAGATCAATAATATGGAGGGACCATCCAGCTGTCGATGAGAAAAGATCAATAATATTGAGGGAACATCCAGCTGTATATGAGAAAAGATCAATAATATGGAGTAAATATCCAGCTGTCTATGAGAAAATATCAATAATATGGAGGGAACATCCAACTGTCTATGAGAAAATATCAATAATATGGAGAGAACATTCAGCTGCCTATGAGAACAGATTTATAACATGGAAGGAACATCCAGCTGTCTATGAGAAAAGATCAATAATATGGAGGAAACATCCAGCTGTCTATGAGAAAAGATCAATAATGTGGAGGTAATGTCCAGCTGCCTATGAGAAAAGATTAATAACATGGAAGGAACATTCCAGCTGTCTATGAGAAAAGATCAATAGTATGGAGGGAACATCCAGCTGTATATGAGAAAAGATCAATAATATGGAATGAACATCAAGCTGTATATGAGAAAAGATCAATAATATGGTGTTATCAACCAGCTGTCGATGAGAACAGATCAGTAATATGGAGAAAACATTCAGCTGTCGATGAGGAAAGACCAATAATATGGAGAGAACATCCAGCTGTAGATGAGAAAAGATCAATAATATGGAGGGAACATCCAGCTGTAGATAAGAAGAGATTAATAATATGAAGGGACATACAGCTGTCGATGGGAAAAGATCAATAATATGGAGGGAACATCCAACTGTCGATGAGAAAAGACCAATAATATGGAGGGAACATCCAGCTGTAGATATGAAGAGATTAATAATATGAAGGGACATACAGCTGTCGATGGGAAAAGATCAATAATATGGAGGGAACATCCAGCTGTCGATGAGAAAAGACCAATAATATGGAGGTAACATCATTGCTGTCGATGAGAAAAGATCAATAATGTGGAGGTAATGTCCAGCTGCCTATGAGAAAAGATCATTAACATGGAAGGAACATCCAGCTGTCTATGAGAAACGATTAATAACATGGAAGGAACATCCAGCTGTCTATGAGAAAAGATCAATCATATGGAAGGAACATCCAGCTGTCTATAAGAAAAGATCAATAATATGGAGGGAACATCCAGCTGTATATGAGAAAAGATTAATAACATGGAAGGAACATCCAGCTGCCTATGAGAAAAGATTAATAACATGGAAGGAACATCCAGCTGTAGATAAGAAGAGATTAATAATATGAAGGAACATCCAGCTGTCTATGAGAAAAGATCAATAATATGGAGGAAACATCCAGCTGTCTATGATAACAGATCAATAATATGGAGGAAACATCCAGCTGCCTATGAGAAAAGATCAATAATATGGAGGGAACATCCAGATTTCGAAGAGAACATATCAATAATATGGAGGAAACATCCAGCTGTCTATGAGAACAGATCAATAATATGGAGGAAACATCCAGCTGCCTATGAGAAAAGATCAATAATATGGAGGGAACATCCAGATTTCGAAGAGAACATATCAATAATATGGAGGAAACATCCAGCTGTCTATGAGAAAAGATCAATAACATGGAAGGAACATCCAGCTGCCTATGAGAAAAGATCAATAACATGGAAGGAACATCCAGCTGTAGATAAGAAGAGATTAATAATATGAAGGAACATCCAGCTGTCTATGAGAAAAGATCAATAATATGGAGGGAACATCCAGCTGTATATGAGAAAAGATCAATAATATGGTGTTATCAACCAGCTATCGATGAGAACAGATCAGTAATATGGAGAAAACATCCAGCTGTCGATGAGGAAAGATCAATAATATGGAGACAACATCCAGCTGTATATGAGAAAAGATCAATAATATGGAGGTAACATCCAGCTGTCGATGTGAAAAGATCAATAATATGGAGGGAACATCCAGCTGTAGATAAGAAGAGATTAATAATATGAAGGGACATACAGCTGTCGATGGGAAAAGATCAATAATATGGAGGGAACATCCAGCTATCGATGAGAAAAGACCAATAATATGGAGGGAACATCCAGCTGTAGATAAGAAGAGATTAATAATATGGAGGGACATACAGCTGTCGATGGGAAAAGATCAATAATGTGGAGGGAACATCCAACTGTCGATGAGAAAAGACCAATAATATGGAGGGAACATCCAGCTGTAGATATGAAGAGATTAATAATATGAAGGGACATACAGCTGTCGATGGGAAAAGATCAATAATATGGAGGGAACATCCAGCTGTCGATGAGTAAAAACCAATAATATGGAGGGGACATTCAACTGTCAATGAGAATAGATAGGAGGGCTTGGTATTAGATGGTTGAGCTAACGTTGCTACACTCGTGGATAAAAAGCAGACGAATGGATAAATATAACGAACAAATAGACAACTGTTATCGAAAACATCAAATCAATTGATTCAAATTACTACAGAAAGTATCTAAAATGGCAGAGATAAAAACAAAATCCAACATAAGACACGAAATGAAACGGAGAGCTCCAACCATGCCGCACTGTGGTCACAAGCCATTAGCGGTGTTCTTGTCTGATCTTCCCTGACCTACTATTGGGTGTGAGTATTGGCGAAGACAACTGTGTATTTGATGACGGCAGGGCAGTAGAAACGGGGATACCCAGAATGATAAATAATAATTGGATTGTGCCTTAAACAGACAGCGAGGATAGTTCTACACAATTATTGTCTTTCTTTCGTCTCGTATTTTAATCTTCCCTCGTCTAAGAATTCTGTGTGGCCCAAAAATATACATATAATTTCTAGTGGTCTTGTTGCTACATTAAATTATTGGATAATTTGAAAAAATATCTTGCATTTCTCAGATTTATTTCCTTGAAGGTACCCGTTTTCATAGTGGATTGTTCTAAACCTCCCTTCTTTTTTCCATCAAAGAAATGTCCCCAGCGTTTAGCAAACGCGTGTTTGGAAAGCCCCATTGTTATTCTCTTTTAAAGACAAGGGTTATGTTTGCAATCATACTGTAGTACTCATTACATTTATAGTATCTGATGATTCACATTTTCAGTTTCCGTAATATTTCTTTTGAGAGAAGTATATTTCATCTTTTTGAATGGGTTATCGACTCAGTTATCGACTCATAAATTATTATTTAATGGAAGCGACACTTTGTGGCTCTTTTTACAATAATTTGAAAACTTCAGAAGGCACTTTGCACATGTAAATCGTCTTGGTGCCGTAGTAAATAAAAAACTCTTTTATAAGTTTTATGCACACTGGACATATGATTCTAAACCCATATGTTCATAAACCAATGGCACTGGGCGAGGGGGGGGGGGGGAGGGGGGGGGGGGAGGTAATGTCACCAGTATCTCGCAGGTCGTTTTTACTTCCCAAAAACATTTCCCGGTACATATTTTATGCTGAGACTGCCTACGTGGCCACAATGTGGCTGTTTTAATGAATAATTTGGAGAATATTACGTTCTAAAATTACTATTCTGGCGTGGAAAAGGAAGGGCACTTAGTGTCCCCGTGGGAGGAAGTGGTCAAGCGTGTGTGTCCCTCGCTCTGAAGGTCCAGGGTTTATTTTTGAACTGCGTCGCACAGACCACTAGTGCAATCCTCCCCCCTCCCAGACCCTTTGGGTGGTGGGAGTTTTCGAGTATCGATAGGGCTACCGGACTCGTGCTTTTTGCGATGCTCTCGGCAGTTGGCTTGCTGTCCTGCAGGGAGAGGCCGAGTAACGTGGGGGTAAACCCGAAGTAATAAAGTCGATATTTAATCTTCAACCTGTAAACATTAAATGCTTCTGGACACCGGGAAGTGGCTAATATACTAGTATGAGATCATGACCTTGCTAATCCACATAACATTATAACTAGCTATCATTTACATTACAGTGTATACAAACAACTACGGTGGGTAGTGTTTAGCCGTTAATGTTATTGACTACGTATTCACCTTTTATTTAAGTCATTAAGTCATTCATTTAAGTCATTATTTAAACATGCTGTCATAGTTTCTTCCCTGTCTGTGACACTTTCTAGCAAGCAGGCTTCTCCTCAATTTTGTAGAATTGTTTAAACAACTTACTGCTTCATTACATTCGATGTTTGTGGAATTGTTTTTATAATAATTTCTTCAAATATTGAGCACTACTGGCAACGCCGATCGCATTCTGGTATGAACCTAAGGCCTATCCACGTCAATATGGAAGCACTATACTAGAGTTCCGCCCTCGTTTGAGCTCGTCAGTAGTGCATATCCCTGACCTGATCCGGAAACAGTCCCGGATCACGCGTGTGAAGCGGGTGTGTAACCACGCAGCACACACTAGACACACCAAATTATCACAACAGAATATCACAACGCTACCCATCGTAGGCTATGCTCAAGATTGCCCAATCGCCGCGACCGACGTCCGTCAATCGATGGGACCCGAACGATCAGGACTTCTCACTGGCAAGGAACACCAGGCCTCCTAAATCCAGTGAGCAATAATCAATTGATTATGTGGTTGTTTCGGGATTTGAAATTTAAATATTGAGCACAACCCACTACTGGCAACGCCGATCGCATTCTGGTATGAACCTAAGGCCTATCCACGTCAATATGTGATATTCTGTTGTCATAATTTGGTGTGTCTAGTGTGTGCTGCGTGGTTACACACCCGCTTCACACGCGTGATCCGGGACTGTTTCCGGATCCGGTCAGGGATATGCACTACTGACGAGCTCAAACGAGGGCGAAACTCGAGTATAGTGCTTCCATATTGACGTGGATAGGCCTTAGGTTCATACCAGAATGCGATCGGCGTTGCCAGTAATGGGTTGTGCTCAATATTTAAATTTCAAATCCCGAAACAACCACATAATCAATAATTTCTTCCTTTTATGTTTTCATTAGAGGGAAATACGTCACATCTAGTTATGTACCTCATAGGTTAGTGTTGCTGACTTCGGAATGCCTTTGAATGAGGTACTCTTCCTCTAGACCAGTGGTTCTCAACCGGTGGAGAATTTTAGGGTTTCCGGGGGTGGGGGTTGTGGGGGGGGGGGGGGGTTGGGGAATTAAGATTATTTCAAGATCGCGTTATACAAGAACCGATTACTTGAAATTGTTTCCCCATCCATCCTTTACAGTTCTGTACTCCTCGCCCTTCTGAAATTCATTGTATAACGTAATTAAACCCGCAAATCACGAACGAACGAACGAACTTTATTTTCAAAGGTTAAACAAAATGGTACCCAGGCCTGTCTTACATTCGGCCCTTCCAATCACTCTTCTTTGGTTCATCAGTGCATAGTGCATTCACATAGGAAATAAAAAAAACATAGTCAAATGAATGTTGTAAACATAAACAATGCATATTACCATGTTATGAGACAAATCCTCTACCCACCCACTAACCCATCCCCTATCCATCCACGTGTCCCCCACACACACATCCACCACCCAACCACACACGTACCCACAGGCACATACATGCCCCCATACATCCCCCATCTCCCAACCCACACATGCCACACCCCACCCCACACACACATCCCTCCACACACATCCCCTACCCACCCACACACAAACCCAGGCACACATGCATGCATGCATCCACCCGTCCATCACCCACCCACACATCACCCCACCTTCACACATCTCCCCACCCATCACGTTTTATGTAGACGTCTAGACTTGTTATAGTATGTTATTAAATTTTGCTTCCATTTTTACGAATAGTGTGTAGGGGTGAGGTGAATTTATAGGGAGGATTTACGAAAGAGAGAGGTGGGAGGGGTGTGGGGAGGGTGTGACGTTGAGAAAATGTGGTGAAGGGGTGCACGGGCTAAAAAAGGTTGAGAACCACTGCTCTAGACAGAGTCCATCCCAGGTAAGGAGGTAAGAAGCTCTGCCAACCTGTGGCTTTGTTTTCTTTCCTTACAATTTTGCCGGGACAGCACAAGCTTACAATCTCTTTGAGATTTCCAACTCCGTGGTGTTTGTTACAAGCGCACCCATCACATAAAACCTCCTATTTTTCGATATAATAATAATAATAATAGTAATAATAATAATAATGATAATAATATAATATTAATAATAATAATAATAATAATAATATAATAATAATAACTGGAACCTTGCCGTCTTGACAGACGTCACCATCATCATTGGCACCTTGCCATCTTGACAGACGATAGTTTGTGCTTTAAAAAGGCATAATAACTTTTATCTATGGCGGTAGGAATGTGACTGATAAAGCCAATTCGCGCTGTAAATGTCCGTTCACAGTGGGTGAATGTGAGCACGTGGTCATTTCCACCATCATGCACCATCTTACGTCTCACACGCTCGGTGTGTGACTTATCTGCAATCATTTGCTCTCCTTTGTCTTTATTCTATTTCTGATCTTTGCCCTCCATGCAACATGTTCAGCGGCGACTTGCTCCCACTGTGCATTATCAATGTCTGCATCAATCATGTCCCGCTTACACACATCTTTCTATCGTAGTAGAGGTCGACCCTGAGATCTCTTACCCATTTGTAATTCACCAAACAAGATGTCCTTTGGTATTCTACCATCATCCATCCTCCTAAGATGTCCTATCCATCTAAGTCTACGAAGACTGAGCATGGAATAAACCATCCCACAACCTGATCTTTCCAATACTTCAGTATTTGTGATTTTGTCTTGCCACATAATACCAAGAATTATACGCAGACACCGCATATGAAAGCTGTTTAAACGTTTCTCTTGGTGTGGGTAAGTTGTCCAGGCTTCACTGTCATTAAGAAGAGTAGTAAGGGCACAGGCTTGATAGACAAGGACTTTTGTTTTGGCAGTAAGCTTCCTGTTCATCCAGACTCTTTTTCTTAACCTGTTCATTGTTGTTGCTGCCTTACCAATCCTAACGTTTATTTCCTGATCTAGGGATAATTTGCTATTTACCTCTGATCATAGATATGTAAAATAGTCAACTATCTCTAGTCCGGCGTCGTCAATAAAGATTAAATGTACCGCATGTGCACCTTGTGACATAATCGGTGTCTTCTTTTTGTTAATTGTTAAACCAAATTCAGAACAAGCATTGGAGAATGCAGATAGTAGACACTGCAATTCTTCCTTAGAGTGGGTCGTAACTGCAGCATCATCTGCAAAAAGCAACTCTCTGATCAGTACCCTCCAGTTTTGGTTTTGGCCTTCAATTTATGAGCATTGTAGAGGCCGTCATCTGATCGTGAGTGAATGTATATACCACCATCCTGATCACGAAAGGCATATTTCAGTAGAAGTGAAAAGTATATTCCAAAGAGGGTGGGAGCTAGTACACAATCTTGCTTAAGTCCACTCTTGATTTCAAACTCTTCAGAAGTTGCACCATCACACTTGATTATACCCTTTATGCCTGTGTGGAACGATTCCACAATGGGCAGAAGAGTTGTGGGAGGCTAATCTTCTTTAGTGCCTTGAACAGACCCTCACGACTGACCAAATCGAATGCCTTTGTGAGGTCGATGAAGGCAATAAACAGTGGCTTGATTCTGTTCACGGCATTTTTCTTGCATTTGTCGCAATGAGAATATAATATCAATGGTAGACCGGTTCTGTCGAAAGCCACACTGTGATTCTGGGTAGACTTGATCTCCTAGGACTTGAAGTCTGCGCAGAACAATTCTGGCAAATACTTTTCCAACAATACACAGAAGTGAGATACCCCTATAGTTGTTGCAGTCGCTCCGATCGCCCTTGTTCATGTACAGTGTTATGATGCTTGAATCTTTGAAATCCTGTGGGACATGTCCTTCTCGCCAGCATAGCTCTATTAGCTGGTGGATATGTAGAGTGAGTGTTTCTTCTTGACTGACGATAATTTGTAAAATGGGGTTATCTCTCCATAACACAAAGCCCGAGCTGAACTTAGAGACCATGTTTTGTCCATGCAGCATGATCCCTCTCTCGGCCTGTCTAGTTTACTCCAGAGGAAAGGTGACACCAATACGTCTGGAACAAGACAAGCTGCAGAAGCTGCCGTATCAGCAAAGCAATGCTCTAACTGTCCGCCTGTCGGAGCTTCGATCCTAGACCAGTTAGCAGCCAAGGCTTAGGGCCTGGTCTGCCCTGCCATGACACTTAGTCTTTAGGTTGCATTTCCTCACACCAGGATAGTGCTTGTACCCTCCCGATTGCCCTGTTCCTCCCGAAGCCGTTGGCACAATGTGGACTGTCGGGTTTGGTAAGCGCCGCCCAACATTTTGCGCTAAAGAAAGCAGGTAGTAACGTCTACTGTCATACCGTAGCTCAGTCATATCTGACTAACACCTGACATAAAATAATAATAATAATAATAATAATAATAATAATAATAATAATTATTATTATTATTTCAACAGATGCTAATACTGATGCATTTTCAGTTTACTGTCCTGATATCATACATAACTAGATATAACATTTTGCATGTGTCGCCATTGTCGTGTAAGTCGCAAAGATTAAATAGCAAGATAAAATCCCGAACACTAAAGTCCTATAAAGAGCTTCCACGCACAATATCCACACTCTACTAATGAAGAATCAGATTTGCTGGGATGGTCACTAACTCGCATGCCAGATCACAGGTTCCCTGAACGACGTTTTCACGGCGAGCTGCGCTGTGGTAAAATGCTCCCATGGCGGCCAGAGGAAACGCTTTAAAGACACTCTGAAGATCTCACTGAAAGCTTTTAGAATTCATCACGACACTTGGGAGACTGCTGCTAAAGACCGAAGTTCGTGGCGTAGATCATTACGCAAGGGTGCAGTCACTTGTGAAGCAAACAGAACTGCAAGAGCTTTAAAGAAGAAGGCTAGACAGAAAAACCACGGTAGGAGATCCTCCTCCCGGAGTGACAAGCATGCTTTGCCCATATTGTCAAAGAACAGTTCCAGCCAAAATAGGCTTACCAGCTATCTTAGAACTCAGAGCTCCAAACTTTAAATCCCACTGGATTAAATGAATGGTCATCAACATTCTTGATGTTTTCAGCCGTTGAGTTGAAGCCATTAACAAATCATGGTTAAAAGAAATCTTTAACAAATCTTGGTGACAAGAAACCATTACCAAATCGTGGTGGCAAGAAGCATTGAATAAATCTTGAGTATATGGGAAACCATTAACATATCGTGCTGGCTAGAAACATTGAATAAATCGTGAATATGGGAAAACATTAACATATCGTGGTGACTAGAAAAATTGAATAAATCGTGAATATGGGAAACCATTAACATATCGTGGTGGCTAGAAACATTGAATAAATCGTGAATATTGGAAACCATTAACATATCATGATGGCTAGAAATATTGAATAAATCGTGAATATGGGAAACCCTTATCATATCGTGGTGGCTAGAAACCTTAAATAAATTGTGATTACAAGAAACTATTAACAATCAATTGTTGCGAGAAATCTGTAACAAATAATGGTTATGAGAAATCGTTAACAAATAGTGTTAGAAGAAATCTTTTAATAAAATGTGGTTACAAGAAATCTTTAAGAAATAGTGTTTACAAGAAATCTTCAACAAATAGCGGTTACAAGAAATCTTTAAGAAATAGTGGTTACAAGAAATACATAAGAAATAGTGGTTACAAGAAATACATAAGAAATAGTGGTTACAAGAAATACATAAGAAATAGTGGTTACAAGAAATACATAAGAAATAGTGGTTACAAGAAATACATAAGAAATAGTGGTTACAAGAAATACATAAGAAATAGTGGTTACAAGAAATCATTAACAAGTAGTGGTTACAAGAAATACATAAGAAATAGTGGTTACAAGAAATACATAAGAAATAGTGGTTACAAGGAATACATAAGAAATAGTGGTTGCAAAAAAATTTAAACAAAAGGTGGTTGCAAGAAATCTTCAGTAAATAGTAGTTACGAGAAATCTTTAAGATATAGTAGTTATAAAAAATCTTTAAATGCAAGTAATTAGAAGAAATCTTTAACAAGTTGTCGTTACAACAATTAAAGCAATAAATTAATGCAAGTACCGTTTACAAAAAGTCTTTAACAAATACAACCAGCACATGAAAGAAGCTGTAAGGCCATCTGCTTTTGTACGATCCCTAACTACTCGTAGAAATCTGTGAACTACCATCAACCAACAGTGATACATCACATCCCTGGAGTCGTTTTCTCCCACTATTGGTTCTTTCTATGCGTGCAGCTGTCTAGTACTTGCTCTGACTACAAATTCCAAGTTGAAATAGCAGGAGAATATGCCGTAGTGTTAAAAAAGAAGTAACATACATCTGTCTAGTTTAAAAACTGTGCTTATTCCAGTATAATGTAGATACGTTTTCTTGTCGAGTGAACACAAGTACATAACTAGGCATAACATTTTCACGTGTCTTCGTTACTGAATAAGTCAGACACGAAAATCGGTTAATGTTGTTAGTAACATAATATCAAAATTAATATAATAAATATCAATATCATTATTATTATAACTATTAATAATAATATAATATTACTATATTATATTATCAATTATAAATATTAATATAATACAAAACCTGGACCGGCAATATTTCGAAATACTGCACAGTCATTAAAAATACAGCCTATACTTATCTTACAGCCCATCCGGAAACGCATGTGAAGTTGTGATGTGGCGAAGTCACCTACCTGATGTCGAATCTGTACAGAGATGTCACGAAAGTGAAACCAAAGGATCCGATCACATGGTGGTTATGTTCATGTTTACTGTGATGATACCTTGTACTTTACGATATATCTCCACTTCCATGATCACTAAATGTCTGTTAGTCTGTAGCATACCGTGTGTACACAGACAGCTTGTCCCTTGAGGCCTGCAAATGGAAAATTGATGTCCTACCGAGGTCTCCTGGTTATAGACATCGTTGCAATCTCTACGGGGGGTAGTCGCATGGCAAGTCGTTACTTCGTGGATAAATATAATGGTGCCAACTGTCTACACGTGCATAATTACACCATTAGACAGGAATCAGAGACGATCACACGAACCAAGGAACTTTATGATCAAAGAGTTAAGAATTTGAGTACATAGGAGCCCAAAATATTCATTATTCAGTTGCATATCGAAAGTGACGTTTGGTGGTAATAGACCGCCAGTAATTTGTTAACACTCAGTTCCATCGCCGCTGTGAAAAACATGTCCCGAAGCAGGACCTGTCTGTGAATATATGATGTGATAAGATAATCACATTTTGTAGGCCTGTGTGCACGGAGGAATAGGTCTTGCCCTCACATAGCGAGAACGACGACCGCAAGTATGGAACCCTCGTCAGGCCGCGCTCAGGACATTATCAGGGTGGCTCTCTATCAATCATGCTATCACAACCGCCATCCGCAGTGAATGTTGGTGGTGATATATCTCCAACAATATGTCAACACTCAGTTCCCACAACCACGGTGAATGTTGATGGTGATAGATCTCCAACAATATATCAACACTCAGTTCCCACATCCGTAGTGATTGTTGGTAGTGAAATTTTTCCAACAATATGTCAACACCCAGTTCCCACATCCGCAGTGATTATTGGTGGTAAACGATCATCAGCAATATGTCAATACTCAATTCCCACACACGCAGTGATTATTGGTGGTGATATATCTCCAACAATATGTCAACACTCAGTTCCCACAACCACGGGGATTGTTGATGATGATTGATCTCCAACAATATGTCAACACTCAGTTCCCACATTCGCAGTTAGTGATTGTGGTAATATATCTCCAGACATTTCTCATCACTCAGTTCCCTATCTACAGCGCAGGACTGCAGTATTAGATCTACAGCAATCTTTCACCACTTAGTTTCATATCTACAGCGCAGGACTGCAGTATTAGATCTACAGCAATCTTTTATCACTCAGCTCCAATAGAAGAAGTTTCGAAATCAACAGCCGGCGATTTGGGAGCAGGCAGCAATACGTTGATTTCGATGGCATGGACGTCGGCGGTTCAGAAAGTAACGGCAAACTAGTGAATCTAAAATTGCCTAGAGACTAAAAACTATGATGGGGTTGATTGCAAAATCCCTGACATGACATGCAGCTAACAGCTCCTATATCGGATGTGAAGGTTTGCTGCAACAGATCTCCACTAGCTAGTCATTTCTCTTGCTATTGTTTCAAATGTCCTTCGGCATTTCCACGGCTATATTGACATGTTCTAAAGCTTCTTATGTGCATGTGTTGTTTGATTGTAGATGAGACGTCGGCGTGGTCGCAAGAATAAGTGCGCTTGCTCTTCCGGTACACTGATGGCGAGGTAGGCGGTTCAACATTTACACCGGCTTTAAGTTGGACTTCACCATTGAAAAAAAAAGCAAAAAAGCAATGGCAAGCAACTGAATGTGCAGTTGTCTAGAAAATCAACGTGGAATCGATCGCAACGTCATGCAATTGACATCTCTTCTGTTTTGTTTTTCATATACAAAAATACTCAGCATCATCATGTACCATTCCGGTAAAAATTCGTGGTCATGTTTCGCCATGGCACACGATCACCAGAGTCGTGGATCAGCTGTGTCTCGACCATGCCACGTGGTCAAGCCATTGGGATGTTTACTTCTCTGCCTTTTCCTTTTCCTCTCAATCTTACCAGTTGTCACCAAGTTCTCTAGTTTATTTCTTTTCATAACTTGCTTTAAGAAATGTTGACATTCTACATCTAATTTCTCTAATCAATTAACGAATTAACGATTGTCATTTTCTTGTTGTCATTTTCAGTCTGTCCATGGTATTTTTTTGTATTTTCCTCAGAAAATATTAGGCGTGAGTAAATTCGATAATTGGGTGATACATAGTCGATTAGTTACCATTCGCATAAAATCTATACATGGATGTGCAAAGTGCCTATGTCCATTAACATGGCGTAATCCATTTAGGGAACATTGTGGTACGTTCGTCACTTCCGTCATCATACACGCACATGGGGTAATTTGATAAGTACCACGGCTGTGGCTATTAGTCAGTAAAGTAATGGACTCTTTTACATGCATTTGGTGTATGGTGCTATACCTATATTTGTATAGACCAATCGGCAGGCGGTGGAGGATGTGGTCAGTATGATGCCAACCATGATAATTCCTGGTATTAATATTAGACTGGGTCCACCGAAGAGCCCAGGTCAATTAAAACAATTCAAATTCGCTCCTATACTGATTGACCTCATGACTGCCTGGTCTGCAGGTGAGCTTCTAGCCACTACGCTACCACGGCTACTACCTACCGTTATTTATTTCCCAAATCTCTGGTGCCCATAACTCTGGTGCCCATATCTCTGGTGCCCAAATCTCTGGTGCCCGTAACTCTGGTGCCCACATTTCTGGTGCCCAAATCTGTGGTGCCCAAATCTGTGGTGCCCATATCTCTGGTGCCCACATCTCTGGTGCCAATATCTCTGGTGCCCATATCTCTGGTGCCCATATCTCTGGTGCCCATAACTCTGGTGTCCATATCTCTGGTGCCCACATCTCTGGTGCCCACATCTCTGGTGCCCATATCTCTGGTGCCCACATCTCTGGTGTCCATATCTCTGGTGCCCATGTCTCTGGTGTCCATATCTCTGGTGTCCATATCTGTGGTGTCCATATCTGTGGTGTCCATATCTCTGGTGTCCAAACCTCTGGTGTCCACATCTCTGGTGTCCATATCTCTGGTGTCCACATCTCTGGTGTCCATATCTCTGGTGTCTATATCTCTGGTGTCCATATCTGTGGTGTCCACATCTGTGGTGTCCATATCTGTGGTGTCCATATCTCTGGTGTCCATATCTCTGGTGTCCACATCTCTGGTGTCCACATCTCTGGTGTCCACATCTCTGGTGTCCATATCTCTGGTGTCCATATCTCTGGTGTCCATATCTCTGGTGTCCACATCTCTGGTGTCCATATCTCTGGTGTCCATATCTCTGGTGTCCATATCTCTGGTGTCCACATCTATGGTGCCCACATCTGTGGTGTCCATATCTCTGGTGTCCATATCTCTGGTGTCCACATCTCTGGTGTCCATATCTCTGGTGTCCACATCTCTGGTGTCCATATCTCTGGTGTCTATATCTCTGGTGTCCATATCTGTGGTGTCCACATCTGTGGTGTCCATATCTGTGGTGTCCATATCTCTGGTGTCCACATCTCTGGTGTCCACATCTCTGGTGTCCACATCTCTGGTGTCCATATCTCTGGTGTCCATATCTCTGGTGTCCATATCTCTGGTGTCCACATCTCTGGTGTCCATATCTCTGGTGTCCATATCTCTGGTGTCCACATCTATGGTGCCCACATCTGTGGTGTCCATATCTCTGGTGTCCATATCTCTGGTGTTCACATCTCTGGTGTCCACATCTCTGGTGTCCATATCTCTGGTGTCCACATCTCTGGTGCCCATATCTCTGGTGTCCATATCTCTGGTGTCCATATCTCTGGTGTCCACATCTCTGGTGTCCACATCTCTAGTGTCCACATCTCTGGTGTCCATATCTCTGGTGTCCACATCTCTGGTGTCCATATCTCTGGTGTCCATATCTCTGGTGTCCACATCTATGGTGCCCACATCTGTGGTGTCCATATCTCTGGTGTCCACATCTCTGGTGTCCACATCTCTGGTGTCCACATCTCTGGTGTCCATATCTCTGGTGTCCACATCTCTGGTGTCCATATCTCTGGTGTCCATATCTCTGGTGTCCACATCTCTGGTGTCCATATCTCTGGTGTCCATATCTCTGGTGTCCATAACTCTGGTGCCCATATATCTGGTGTCCATATCTATGGTGTCCACATCTCTGGTGCCCACATCTGTGGTGTCCACATCTCTGGTGTCCACATCTCTGGTGTCCACATCTCTGGTGCCCACATCTGTGGTGTCCATATCTCTGGTGTCCACATCTCTGGTGTCCACATCTCTGGTGCCCACATCTCTGGTGTCCATATCTCTGATGTCCATAACTGTGGTGCCTATGTTCTGATGCTCGAATTGCCCTCGCCAAGGGATCTACGTGGCGAAGTGGTTACGCCGCATGTTTCTCCTTATGAAGGCTGTGGGTTCTTTTCCGAGCTTCGTAATTCGGTTAACGATTGGAATTTTCTCGGAGATTCCTGGGGATTGTCGCCGGAGCTATGGAGTTTGCTTTATGCTACGTTTCCGGCAGGCCTCCCCAGCGATGAGAGACCGAGTCATATGGGATAAAACACGGTGCAATGAAATTGACCCTCTTTTTTAAGAGATAAAACCCTTTTTCAAACTGTCCTCATCAGAATGTATTAACTCCAAAAGGTTTCATGACAAAATAGTCATAAGTTGATTAAATTATTCCCTAGCAAGCGCGTTAGTTTTATGATTACAACGTTATGGCATGAGCACGGTCGGAGTTGGGTTCGATGTCAGCTCTCTACGTTCGCTGCGTGAGGTAAAACTTGACACCTATTTCACTGTTCCCTCAGGCCTACAAGCTGTGATTTTCCTAACACTTCCCATCGCCGCCGCAGGTTCCAGTTATGTACTTACAAAAGAGGAAACCAATGTTAACAACATAGAACATTAATACACACACACACACACACACACACACACACACACAGTACTCCATTCAAAAATTTAGAAGGGTAGAGAACGAACCAGACTATTGGTCAATACAAACAGATGGATGGACAGGCAGAAAGGGAGATTGGCACACAGACAGACAGAGCAAATACACACTACAGCGATAACAGAGAGATATGCATACCGACAGACAGACGGAAAAGATGAATAGAACCAATGATCACGCGAGCTTGACTTTCATTGAAACCGGCAGGCAGAAAGACAGAACGAACGAACGAACCGATTTTCAAAAGGTTACATATTGGACACGCAGGTTCGGCTTACCTTCGGCCATTCCAATCACTCATCTTTAGTACATCAATTATTAGGCATGTTATATTCACATAGAACAATACATTGTCAAATGAATATTGTGAGCATAAACAGTGCTTACCATGTTGTGAGATAGACAGACCAGCAGACACACCCATACACACACAAACACTCACACATGCATAAACACGTACATACATATCTACCTACACATTCATACATGCAGACATTATTTACACAAACTAGCAGTTACACACACACATACACAATACCACACCAATACACACTCCCTCTCATACACATAAACCCACTCACAATCACAACACATTAACAAACATGTACTCATACATCTCTCTCTCTCTCTCTCTCGCTCTCTCTCTCTCTCTCTCTCTCTCTCTCTCTCTCTCTCTCTCTCTGTCTGTCTCTGTCTCTGTCTCTCTCTCTCTCTCTCTCTCTCTCTCTCTCTCTCGCTTTTTCTCTCCATTTCTCTCAGACAGAAGACAGACAGACAGATAGACAGATCAACCGGCAATCTTTCTTTATTCTCAATTATCACACTTTTTATAGACGACCAGTCAACAGAATTTGTCTTCTCGCCCAGTTTTCTGTTTTCGTAACATATCCCTAGATAATGGAGCCCATGGTTCGCTGGCATCCTTCTTTCTATTTGCATTCAGAAAATAGCGATGACGCCATTTTAGTTTATTGCGTCAGAATTCGGTAGATTCGGCACAGGGAGAATGAATGTATTTTGTCATTTTTATTATGATGCCGTCAGACCTTTTTTCGGTATTCTGCATTAGCTTAACATGAATATTAAAGATCTTGGGGTAAGAAGGAACATATATTATGAGCAAACATCTGCCATCAGATGTGAATGAGAGATTAGTGAACCAGTAGATGTGTTTTGTCACTTTATCATTCCAAGATGTTAAAAATGGACTCAGACAAGGATGTATTTTATCACATGATCTTTTCAATATTTTACAGCTAGACAGTACATATATGCATACAACATCTTTAGAGATTAAATCATAAATATTCTTAAATGTACAATTTAAGTGCAGAGTCTAAAAGTTGTCTATAACCATCCTGAACAAGATGGTGGCGGATAGAGGAAAGAAGGGATTTTTATAACAACGTTTGCAAAATGCATGTTTCTTTCTGAAAATATAGTATAACTCCTAAATACAGTCTGGACGGTAGATTTATAAAACATCATGCAGGTCAGCCCTCTTAAAAATCTTGGGTGCACAGTGACATCTGATAAAGACGTAAGACATATAACAAAAAGCAGTCATCAAATTTAAAGATTTATTTATTAGAATAAGTAATATTATGAAAAAACAGAACGATCGTGGCAAGAACAAAAATAGCTTTCTGAAAAGTTCAGCGTGAATTGTTCTTCTGTGTAAATGCTAATCCCGGACAAACGAGTAAACAAAATGTGGGGGAGTTGGAAGCAGGGGAGATGCGAGTTTTCAGATATGTTGAAAATATCGTGACACAGAAGAAAAGAACTCCGAGGTATTAAGAGCTGCTGCTGTTACAAGAACGATCATCAACATCGTAAGGAACAAGCTCGTGAAATCCATGGCTGGTATCGATTCAATAGTCACCCCACACAAGTAAATACAGTGCATCAAAGCCGAGGGCCCTGCACAGTGATGGGAACATGTCGTCCGATTTCCAACCTCTGCAGCCTGGCGACAGCAAACTCGTTAGTGGCGGTACAAGACGAGCATGTGATGATTGCCCTCCTCCGCACAGTCAGGGCCACGGGAAGGAAGCCCAAACCTGCATTAAAATTAGAGAGAGAGAGAGGGAGAGAGACAGAGAGAGAGAGAGAGAGAGAGAGAGAGAGAGAGAGCGAGAGAGAGAGAGAAATCCTCTGGGTGCATGCTGGAGAACGGGTCTTTCAGCTGTGAAAGTGATATTATGATTGAATGAGTGATTGATTGATTGATTGATTGATTGATGTAGGAACCGACATCACAACATTCGGGGCATTCCCATAAGCGCTCCGTCCCCATCCTCAGAAGCTAGCGAAGAGTTCCAACCCCAATAGTACCAGTAGCAATCTGATTATATGTGCGTCTCGCCTTTCCTCTAAGCGTCGAGCAACGGCCAGATCCCCTCGTCACTTCACGCTGTCGCATTCTTGCCAGACCATGGTGATCCATTTGCACCTCCGAGGTGTACACGTGCTCCCACAAGACCGCAACCACGTCTGCCTTATCATGCATCAATACTCCACCAAGTTTTGCAGAGCCAGCCAGTCTGACTGCCTGTTCATTCCCCAACACACCAGCATGCCCCGGAGAAAATATCCAGACGATGCTTGCCATCAGTGACCCTCGAAGCGAAGCAAGCGACTCGGCACGAAGCTTGCCAGTCCTCACCCTACTCAGCATGCTTTCTGAGCCAGTTACAATCACGATGTGTGTGTGTGTGTATCGTATTCTCCATCCAGCGGAAAGCTGCATTGACTGCCTCCACTCTTAAGCTATATGTTGTGGTATCATATGCCAGGCTCTCCTGCGCCAAACGTCGACCATTAGCCTTTGCCAAGAAACCCCAGGCACTTCTACTACCTCTCAACACCGAACCATCTGTGTAGATAATCACATCACCCGGGCGAGCATTATCCTGAATTATTTGCTGGATTTCCACTTCCGTGGCCCCTGCTGGCTACTCCCTGCAATGTGGCAATGCTGTTTTTTGTGGAGCCGGCGACAAAGGCTAACGGCCGGGTAAAAAATCTGGCTTTCTCGCAGACAAATAGAAGGTATCGCGATAATGTAGGAAGGTCACCATTCACGGGTGTTTAATGTTCTCCCATCCCAGAACAAAATGGCAGTGGGCAGGTACACATATTGGCGTATTTGTGGGATACGTGTCAAATACGATTAAACATCTCGAAACTGGATTTGAGAACTCTCTACAGGAGAAAGACACATGGGGGTCGTATACGAGTGATCCTCCCGTGAGAGTGTCAGGCGTTAATGGTGCCTGAATATTCGGCGAAGAGTGACTATTTCTTAGGATCGGAAGCCTCATGCCAAACTTACTTCCCAATGGAGTATCTCATAGTGACCACATCTGCCTCGTGCACCAGTACCCCACCCAGAGGTGCAGACGATCCAGTCAATGTGTCAAACCCTGGTAAAAAGATTCAACGGAGTCTCCCTTTCTTGCATTTTTTTTTTGGTCCATTGAACCATCCACTTTCCTGGAAGCATATATGTCTTCACACTTTTTAGCATACTCTATGAGTCCCTTACAATCCAGTCCATGTCTCCTCTCATCACAATGGTTAATACAGCAGACATATCCGCGACACTTATAGCTGTCAACATTCAATTCCTCACACAGGATGATATTTTGTTTTCCCACTCGCTCGCTTTGAACTCAAGCGTAGTCCATACACACTACTTATAGTAGTGCTGGACTTAATTTTGTGTGTGGATTAACTTCCCTATTAACAGTGTCCCTCGCCATCAGGCGTATCCACTCCGAGTTCAGAGGTAATTGTAATTTACGCCCTCAAGTTAAAGTCAGTACCGGCACTATTTGTCTGGCTCCAGTTTGCTAGTGACTCACCTGAGCCCAGCTAGCCTATGTCTCTGTAGCCTTCACTCCATTTCTTCGTCCTCTTTTCTCCACTCTCTCTCTCTCTCTCTCTCTCTCTCTCTCTCTCTCTCTCTCTCTCTCTCTCCTCTCTCTCTCTTCACTGGCTGTTGAAGATGACATCGAGTGAAGAGAAACCACTCAGTAGCTCCGGCTATGATTCTTATGTATTGTTTCCATATAAATACATATTATCCTGCAGGAAAAACACGGTCATCCTAGTAAAGCCAGCCTGCTTGGGAAAAGGCACGACACGTCCACATGACGCCAGATGGTGGTGAAGTGGAGTGAAGAAGCCTACATATGTGTTTAGTCAGTATGTTATTATCCGCCCTGAGGTAAAGAATAATTATCTGTCCCCGACTCTCAAATCATTACTGTCTCATCTAGTAATAACCATGAACAGACTGGTTTAGTAATACAGTGTACTTGTACAATCCAGGCAGCACCTCAAGTGACTCGTATTGAATTGGTAGAAAACAGTGATAATATTACCCATCACAATGCTGCAGACTGTAGAGCCACATTAATGCGCGTTGATTCTACAAACGTAACAGTTAGTACTAAAGGTAAGATACAACAGAGACACTAATGAACCTAGAAAACGAGATTAAACAGTTAAGAAATACTGAAATAGGTTTAATAATGTGAATATTCCTTGTATCGTATGAGTATTATATATATCACTCTGTCTGTCCGAGAGTATGTCTGACTTTGGATCCGTCATTTGCCAAGGATATCGAGTTTGAGTGTCTATGCATCTATTCAGCTTTCTGCTCTTGTCTGTCAGCCCTTTAAATCTTACGGTGTGGATCTTGTCCCTCCGCCAGTGTGTCCAACCATACATCCACCCATTCACCCCACCCATCATCCACCCATTCCTCCCACGCATTCCTCCCTCCCTATATCCCTCTCTCCTATTTCCCTCCCTTTCTCCCTATCTTCCTCCCTATCTCCATATCTCCATCCGTCCATCTGTCTATTTATCTATCTATCATTCTGTCTGTCTCCTTGTCTCTTTGTCCGCGCTTTCGCCCGCCTGTCTATCTATCTATCTATCTATCTAATCTATCTATCTATCTATCTATCTATCTATCTATCTATCAATCTATCTATCTATCTATCTATCTATCTATCTATCTATCTATCTATCTATCTATCTATCTATCTATCTATCTATCTATCTATCTATCTATCTATCTATCTATCTATCTATCATTCTGCCTCTCTCTCCCCCAACCCCATCCCCCTCTCCGCCATCTATCTATCATTCTGTATCTCTCATTCTCTCTCACCCTAACCCACCCCCTCCCCGTCTTATATATGTATAACCTACATAGTTTTGAAATAAACACATCAGTATCGAATTAAATCGCTTGCTACGTCAGAGATTGGAGATAAATTCCCGAGGATAAAGAAGCACATTTGCGAGATTCCCTAGAGCAGGACATCTTAGATGACTTCCTAATGGAAATCACGACGTCTCCACCAAGGCTAGAGGATTTGTATGTGCTTCTCCGGGTACCAACTGGGAATCTGTGAATATATTTTACTTTCTGAATGATTCCCTGTATTTTGTGAATTGTATAAAGTACAAACGAGATGGAGGAGAGCGACCCCTTAGGTCTCTCGTATACGTAAATGTCTGCTTGTTGGTGTGTGCTTGAACTATGCTTATATATACGGATGTGTGTCTCAAGTGAATTTCACATTTCTGCAAATCTCGCAGGGCGCCATGAAGCGTGAACTAGGGGTGTTTCATCAGTCTAAATTATGTAGTTTTCTGGGCTGTAATTAATGCAAATTTTCCAACTATCGAGCAGCTGGGAATTACATTAAAGCTGATGACAGTAATAAATGAGACAGACGACAAATATGTTGACCTATTCAAGGACTTTAAAAAAAAACACACCATAATATAAGATAGGTCGAGAGTAGTTGACACAAGTGGGAATACGTAATCAAGAGATGGACAGACAATATTCTATCACAGTGTTCAACCTTTTGGGATACATACAACGTGTCCCGTTGCCAGCTACCATTCTTGTGGAGACGGCATTTGATAGATTATGAAATGTCTTGTACAAGGTGTTCTGAAACTGTAGGTTCTTGCTTGTAAGTATACTTTGCTTAAACTAAACTGCGAAGGGGTTCCGAATGTACTTCAATAAAGCAAAGATGTAGATCTTTGTTTACTTCTATAGAACGTTTAATTACTGTTCTCAGCATACGCAAAGCATTTACTGTACCCTTGACTTCTACAAACCCACAATGCTCTTCTCCTATTTCATGTGTATTTTCTTCTAACACTTTGCATAACAATTCTGAGCAAAATCTTCGTGATGTGACTCATTATACTAACTGTTCGATGTTGATCACATTCCAAGGCTCCTGATTTCTTTGGGATTGCAATAAATACAGAATTACATAATTCATGAGGTATATCTCCAGTATCATTTATTGTATTCAGCAGTTTGGAGACTTGATCTATTCCATATTCTTCCAAAACATTAATCATTTCTGTTGTGATGTTGTCTGAACCAGGGGTCTTGCCAGTTTACATAGGGTTAAGAGCATTCTGAACCTCCATCTTCAAAATAATGTTCAATAATGTTCTTCTCTATTATTATCCCATATTCCCAGCTACTCCGCCTTCGTCGTATCTGTCAGGACGATAATGACGTCCTCGAGAGAGCCCACGAAATGCTGTACTTTTTCCGCAGACGGTCCTACCCAGAGGACGTCTTGTCGACAGCTTTCTGCCGCATAACCCATGTCTCGCGGGAAATGTCCCTCGCCAAGCATATGCGACCTCCGAACAATGAACCAAAGCTTATCCTCACCTTCCACCCACATGCCTATGCCATCAAGCACATTTTCCTGAGACACTGGTCCATCTTGGAATCCGATCCTACCACTCGTGAGGTATTCTCCAATGGCCCCAGGGTAATTTTCCGCCGTAACCAGAGCCTCAGAGACCACCTTGTGCATAGTCGCCTCCTCACGGTTACCTCATCCGTGGGCACATTCGAATGCCATCGTAGGAACTGTCTGACATGCCCATACGTTGTTCAGACACCAGAGATTGCATTTCCCCGAGGTACCTTCACCTTGAAAGATTCTTTCACTTGCACATCCCGCAATCTGATTTATGTTATCATCTGCAAACGATGTGGACATGAAATACATTGGCCAAACGGGCAGACGTCTTGCGGATCGTTTCAGGGAACACCTCAGGGACATCAATCAGGGCGCTGACAAACCTGTCCCCAACCATTTCAATTCCTCCAACCATAATGGAGCCGACGATGCATGTGTCACCGCATTAAAAACCTTGCTTCTCCAATAGCGGCGTCAGACTTAAATTGAATGCCAACTAATCAACAATCTGGGATGCATCCACCCAGCCGGAATTAATACGGTTGTGGACGCTACAGTATAACTGTGGCATCTTCCCCAATTGTTCACACTATCTATTACTATGCTGTCCCCCCCCCCCCCCCCCATATCTAGACTTAATTGTCCTCACTTTCCTATATTTTCATAGCAGACTGTTCACATATTTTTGGCTACTCAAATCCTTTTTGCAACCCATTTTTAATTCAGCTGGCCAAGTCACCTTTCCGGCCTCACGTGGCTAAGTTATAGATCGTGTGTTAGTGTATTGTGGTCTTTCGTTTGCTGTATCTCGTTGTTAGCTGTGTTGTCATTGACAAAGATTCTGAGAATCGAAACGTCTGTGTGTCGTATTGTATGCGTTCGTGTGTATTTTATCTTATTTTATTATTCATTTTTATATTTATTGAGTGCTTCTGATTTCGGATTTTTCACCTGTATTTCGCGACACGTGGATCTCCTTGTAAGGTATGTGCAACGTTTGTTGATGTTTAGTTCGTTTTTTCTCGCAGGAGTTTAAAATACCTATTTGTTTCCATTTCATATTGTTATATCCTGCTGCAGGCCGCTGCTTTTTCTCTCTATTATTATCATAAACGTTTTTTCACATACTCTGACCATACATGTATGAATATTATCTGTTTCTATTATGAATTATCCATGTTTTGTTTTAGGCAGCTTGTTGATGTACGTATTCTTTTATTAGTAAGCTCCTGAATTTCTTTGTGCATTAATTTGGTATTGTTACTGTTGTGATGATTTCAATTTCCATGACATTTTTTCTCAGACTATGCTTCTTTCCCTCCTTACATAATGTTCTGACTTTTCTATGAATTTCTTCATATTTGGCAGGATTATTTTTGTTGTGTCTTCTTGTTTCCATTAGTTGTAAAATTTCTTCAGTCATCCATTTCTTAGGCCCACCTTTCTTAATTTTGGAATAATTGTTTCTGCAGCCAAACTGATTGAATTCTTCAACATTCCCCATTATCATCCACATCTTGATAAAAAGATCTCTACATCAGACAATATATAACATCTGTTCTTTACTTCTATGCTAACATTGTCTTGTATTTCTGGGTCAGTTTTCAATGTGCATAAATTAAATTGAGTGGTTCCTGTTCCTCAATATGCCTGTAATTAATCTGTCATCACTGTAACAGCTGTATCGGGAACTGTTTTTGCGAATATTAACGCATTTCGAAACTTTCTGCTAATCAGAATGTAATCTATCTGGATTCTAATCCTGCTGCCTGGACTCCTCCATGTCCATAATCTTCTAGGATGTTGTTTAAACCAGGTGTTTCCTACAATAATTTCCTGCTCTTTTGCCCATTCTACAAGTATGTATCCTCTTTCGTTTCACTCTCCCAAACCATGGTTGCCTATACTGCATCCATGGACTTGATGTCTAACTTTTGCATGGCACCCAGTGCAATCTGATATATCAAATAGACAAATCTCTCTCTCTCTCTCTCTCTCTCTCTCTCTCTCTCTCTCTCTCTCTCTCTCTCTCTCTCTCTCTCTCTCTCTCTCTCTCTCTCTCTCTCTCTAATGATTTGTAATCTGCACTTCAAAAATTTGCATCAGTCATTTATAATCTGCACATCTGAAATTGGCAACAGTGATTTAAAATCTGAATGTGTAGAACTGGCAACAGTGATTACAATATGGAACTGGCAACAGTGATGTACAATCTGGAATTGGCAACAGTGCTGTACAGTCTGGAATTGGCAACAGTGATGTACAATCTGGAATTGGCAACAGTGATTTACATATGGAATTGGCAACAGTGATTTACAATCTGGAATTGGCAACAAAGTTGGTGGGAGTCGCCGCAGCATAATGGCTAAAGGTTTACCTGTAGACCCAGTGGTCATCGGTTCAAATTCATATTGAGGCAGCATTTACACCTGTTCTGGGCTCCCAGTTCTACTCAACCTAAACAGGTAACAAAATATGTCTAGGGAAGTGAAGACTGTCGGTTAATACTGACATTATGAACCACCGATCCACGTTAAACGTGCAAAATAGGTCCTTTACATAGATTTTTTTTTAAAATCTGATAGTCACTTTGCGTTGATTTTGGATGGTAAGAAGCGTCGATCATTCAGAAAAGAATGGCAGACTACTAAGTTTAAACATTGGAAACAGACACATACTGTTGAGTTGATTCTGACGTCCTGAAAAGGACATGCACTATTTTTTAGGGGGCACAAGTATATAATCATCACTTGTCATTAAACTTCCGTAGCTGCGTTAGGATTCATGGGTGATGGTGACATTTTGTCAGTCATTGCTTTCATCCGTCTACGTCTTTTGATGATTGTTACTTTTAATGACTATGGAAAATATCCAGGGTTTCATTAAGTAATGTAATCACAAAATGTTAGATCTGGATTGATGTGTGCAGCAGTGAATGAACGCCATTATGAATATTTCATAAACTCAGGACAGGAGCTTGAATTGCAGACTGTACAACGAACTTTTTTGCAAGGTGCATTATCTGCAAATTTAATTCATTGCAATATGGATGTTCTAATTTAACAAGGGGGTACTTGTTTGTAGTTGACATCGTAGTATCTCGATGAATTAGAGAAAACCCGCTTAGCTTGAGGTAAATGAATACAGCTACGGTAAATAAAACATAATTAATCAACAGAAGTTCAGGAAATAGACGTGACTTTACACCCCTTTGCGTTATAAACTTTGCTGCATAATCTTTACATGACATAGCAGCATTTTTGTTTTCTTTGGATGTTTATAATCGTTGGGCAAGTTTACGTTTAGTAGTTTGCCAGTGCTTTCTAAACGACCGGCACTCATATAATTGTATGGCAACCAACGCGAGGCGGTCTGTTTTCAATTAGCCCACAGCTCTGTTTCGAACGCGGTATGCGGGAATACGAATTTCATTGGTAAAACCTTCGCCACAGAGGCGGCCTCACTGAATAGACTACGGATATAAGGACATTAATCAACAGAAGCGCACGCAGTAGATTTTAGTCAATACCCAAGTATGTAAACAGTACGCCATCGTCACCACACAGCCGGCCATTTTCCGAAAGTATTCTCTATCACAGCGCGCCGAAAAAGTTTCTCGATCTTTTCCATGTCTCCTGTCTCATTCATCTTCATACCCAGGTGTATGCAATGTCCTGTGTCCATCTTCATGCTCAAGGTGTCAGCAGAGTCCTGTGTCTATCTTCATACCCAAGGTGTCTGCAATATTATGTGTCCATCTTCATACCGACGGTGTCTGCCATGTAATAGTCTATCTTCATGCGCAAGTTGCCTTCAATGTCCCGTGTCCATCTTCATACCCACGGTCTCTGCAAGTCCTAGTCTATGTTCATGCCCAAGGTGTCTGCAATATCCTGTGTCCATCTTCATACCCACGGTGTCTTACAATGTCCGTTATCCATCTTCATACCCACGGTGTCTACAATGTCCGTTATCCATCTTCATACCCACGGTGTCTACAATGTCCGTTATCCATCTTCATATCGACGGTGTCTGCAATGTCCTTGTCCATCTTCACACCGACGGTGTCTGCAGTGTCCTAGTCTATCTTCATGTCCAAGGTGTCTATAATGTTCTGTGTCCATCTTCATGTCCAACGTGTCTGCAATGTCCTGTGTCCATCTTCACGCCGATGGTGTCTGCCATGTCCTGTGTCCATCTTTATGTCCAAGATGTCTGTAATATCTTGTGTCCATTTTATGCCCTTTGTTTGCAATGTCCTGTGTCCATCTTCATGCCAACGGTGTCTGCAATGTCCATTGTCCATATTCACGACGAACCCACTCCGACGTATGAGGTACTTCTAATTTACGTCCCCAAGTTAAGGCCAAGATTTCAACATTTTAGTCCAACTGACCGATGTGGGGATTGAAACCAATACTCCTGCATCAGCAAACCAGAAATTTAAGAGCAAGCTATCTTTTCTATTCGGCCATGCTGACCTCGGCGGGCCGTTATAAGAGCGACTTTCCACAAATGACCTGCTATAGATGGATTCAAGTCTATCACGTAGAGCTGAGAGTCTTCTTGCTGCAACCAAACGTTGCCAAGAGCAATAAAGCCGTATCTAAACGACATTTATTAATCTCGCATATCGACTGATATCGCGTCTTCCGTGCTATCTATCATATCTATCCCACCTCAACATCTATGAGAGCCAATCTGTACTTGGGAATATTTTATCTCCAGTTGTTTGGATGACATAATCTGCTCTCTATCGTTCTGAAAAGCAAAGTGCAATTTCGATAATACACTCTAGACAAATGGCTCGAGCAGTTTTACAGAACGATAATTCTACCCAAGCAAGCGGACGTCAGTGTGAAACAGAGAGCAGATCATAAATGGCAATTAGCAAAAATCTTCTGTTCTGTGCATTCATGGCCATCGGAGTAGCGAAATACAGTGCAAGTGGAGATGCAAGTGAAATTACACAATTTATAACATCGAGTTTGGCTGCAACGTCAGCACGCGCTTACAAAGGAAAATCAATAGGACTAATTGTTTGAAGCGAGGCATAATAAACTATTTTCTTCAAGCAATTTCAGCAATTGTCTTATCTTACATTAGATGCGTCTGTATGAATGAGTTAAAGGTAAACATCGTCATCAGCAACTAGGGGGGCGATCACAATTGTCCAGTGCTGGCATTCAGGAGCTTAATGCGCCAATTTTCGTGCTGACGTCTTTCCATGATTTGAGTCGAGGGTGTCTGGACTCTTCTCTTGAAATCTTCCACTGTTTGTACTTTTTATTAATATCACCAGTCGTAATGCGGGTTACAGTAACAATATTTTTTTATCTGAATAACGAAGACACAAACATTGGATGCACGATTGAATGCCTGGCATATTTCGCTGCATCTCGTCAGGTACATACTGCAGAATTCACACAACATAAAGTGAAATAACTAGATAACTCCTTCAAGCTGAAATATACACATGTTCGCACAGTAATGTCGATTCTCTACCACGGCAATTTTAAACTAACATGTCTTTATGCTTGCACACAACCGGCCTATGTAGGTTAATAATTATGGCTTCTGCAAACTTTAACAAGCGACTACTTTGTGTGTTGAACAACACACGGAAGGAAATGTCTCTTTCAATCACATGGCCGCTATCCAGCACATGCCTCGCGATCGATGAAGCGGGGAATGTACGGGTGTCGGTCTACCTGGGCTACCATCGCCTGTGTGTAGTATCTTGTCAATCCAGTTAGGTGAATTCTGCACTATGTACCCGACGAGATGCAGCGAAATATGCTAGGCAATGAATAGTGCAATCTTTGTGTCTTCGTTATTTAAATTCACTACGGAAAAACATTGTTTTGAATTTCTTTTATCATCAAAATAAAGTATTGACTTCTTTCAGGCGCCTTGAGACGTACAGGGGTATACGTATCTGCCACATGTATTTCGAGGTGGGTAGGTGGGCGAGCCTTGGTAGCATAATGACAAGACACTCGCCTCCCGACCAGGTTAGTCATTGTTTCTTTTTTTTTGCGCGCGCTCGCTTTGACCTCAATCGTAGTCCATTGTCACAAAATAAAACCGTGTGTTTAACCAGTTGATTATTATAGAGGCTTTCTGATAAAACGGACTATCTGCTAAGCAACAAGTGTTTCAACTAATACAGAGAAAACATTCATAGTTGTGGCTGCACGTGTTCCCAAACAGGTCGGGCATAAATAAAAGCTGTACTTGTACATCTGGTTGACGGATTGGCAACACTCGGAAGTGAGGGAGACGAATCCCGGCATCGCCTTGGACAGTTTATCAACATTTGAATACAGATGGAAGCCGTGGGATCATAGTGGCAATCGGATGTTGGCCATCACCTGTCGGACAACATTAACAGTGCAGATGTATAGAGGAAGTGAGTGCGCTGAATCATACATCGCTTTGACAAGTCATAAACATGTCAGAGGGAAAACGGAAGTACTCAGCAAGGAAGTAAATCAGTACATCTGTCCAATTCTTAGTTTCCGGAAACATCGAGGAGATTGGCAGCTTGTTGGGGAAACCTGTTGTTGGGATCATACAGTAACTCGTTAGTTTGTTGGGGAGTCGAAACAATGATGACACTTTGACAGTGACTAAGGCAAGGGAGAATCGATTCTTGACAATGGCGGTATGAGAAAAATAACACCTGCAGGCTGTCACCCATATCACGTGACCAATTTTAGGGGTTTGCCAGAAAACCATGATTGGGATGGGGAGTTGACAAAAACCGTGGATTATGATGGACGTTTTGTGGGAGAGCTCTACAGTGTTAGATTTATTTAAGATTAACTAGCATGTGCCGTTATGGCAAAGTTAGTAGCCATCCAGGAATGAGGTGTTTTGCATAAGGTAGTCAATATAGTCTATTAGTTCTAATTAATATAGACTGTAGCCTTGTTAAAACTATAGGGTGGATGATTAGCACTGTTAGTGGAAACTAGTTAGAGTGAATAGTGATATTAGCTCTGCTAGTTAAGGAATAGAGTCGGATAGTGGTGATAAAGCTATGCTAGTAAGAATCGAGTAATGATGGATAATGGGAGACGGGGGAATTGCCCGCTGGGGTTTGGCACTCTGTATGGGTCTTTCCTTGTCATAGACCTGATTCGGCCCTCGGTGGGTAGCTAATATGCTCTATGACAAAGTTTAGTAGCTAAAGATCATTAAGCAAGCAATAGGCTTACACTCAGCCGGTTAGGATCAGTGACTAGTACTAGCACCAGATGTGTTGTTCCTATCCTAGGTTCCCTACCAGATCCGGAAACTCAACAAGTTTTTAGGGAAGGATTCAAATCCCATTCGGAAGAACACCAGTTGAACAGTCAATAAAGTTTCGTACAGAACGTAAATAAGCTAGAAGGAAGAGATTCACCAAAGAGGTGATGATTTACTGATGAACCACACAGCATCAGACAGTAGTACTAACCTAGAACATTAATTAAATAGTTACTAGTGTGATATAATCTCGTGTAAAGAACACAAGACAGATACTTGAGGCTAGATAGACACGAGTGAGATCAAGTACATTAACAAT
This sequence comes from Cepaea nemoralis, assembly GCA_014155875.1. Lineage (NCBI taxonomy): Eukaryota > Metazoa > Mollusca > Gastropoda > Stylommatophora > Helicidae > Cepaea > Cepaea nemoralis. Next base: position 1,034,083 of record JACEFZ010019207.1, read on the forward strand.
AAAAATTAAAACTATGTACACACTACAAAAGAACTGTGCATTTTTTTTAGGAACGATAGGACACGGACATTGTGTAGGTGCAACCGGTCCATGATTAACTGTTATACCACGGTGTATATTTCGAAGATCTGAAATGGATTACCAGAGGTCTAAGAGGCAAAATCAGTAGTCAAGCGGAGGTTCGGGAACTGGTGAGATGGAAAATGTCTTGACGTAACGTTATGTGGTCTTATCCTGGCATGGGATCAGCTGACTGGGTTGTGGTCTGAGAGTCCGATTTCTACACACTTATAGAAACCGTCCACATTTGTCTTCGCATACACGTCTAATACACGTTACACTTTTCTTTTTAATAAATTAAGCATATTTCATTTTTTTTAGAAAAGCAAGAGATTTTTTGCGTATGTTGCTTTGGAGAAGTCATGATGAGGGGCATAGTACGGACAGTGAGAGAGTGACAGGAAAAGGTGTCACAGGTTGATGGAGTGTGTGGAGGAAGCTGGGGGATTCTCCGAATATAAAAAAGGAGGAAAATATATAATGTGGGTGTCGACTCTCTTCACCTCCAGGGGACGCCACTGTAAAGGAGGACAACGACTTATTGGGGGCTCGTAAACAGATCTTTGGACAGCAAGGATCTCCCGTAAACGGAATCCTTGGAGAGCGAGAGTCACATACTTAATATTTTCCCTTTCAATACTGGAGATCCCCCAGCTTCCGTCCAACACACTCCATCAGCCTGTGACACCTTTTCCTGTCACTCTCTCACTGCGTACTATGCCCCTCTCATACTTCTCCAACGCAACATACTCAACACCTGCTTCTAAAAAAAATGAATATAGCTTAATTATTAAAAGAAAAGTGTAACGTGTATGAGACGTGTATGCGAAGAAATGTGTTGACGTGTTCTATAAAGTGTGTAGAATCGGACTCTCAGACCACAACCCCAGTCAGCTGATCCCAGCAAGGATAGACCACAGCACGTTACGTCAGAACATGTACATCTCACCCAGTGCCGAAACCATCCTGCTGGATACTGATTTGCCTCTGTAGACCTCTGGTAATCCATTTCATGATCTTCCGAAATAGACACCGGTGGTATTAACAGTTAATCATGGACGGTTGCACCCTACACAATGTCCGTTCCTATCGTTCCTTAAAAAATGCACAAGTCCTTTGTAGTGTGTACACAGTTATTAATGTTAATGTTAATGTACTTGATCCTCACTCGTGTCTATCTAGCCTAAGTATCATGTCTTGTGTTCTATACACGAGATTATATCACACTAGGTAACTATTATAATTAATGTTCTCGGTTAGTTACTACTGTCTGATGCTGTGTGGTGCATCAGTATCATCACCTCTTTGGTGAATCATCTTCCTTCTAGCTTTAGTTACGTTCTGTACGAAACTTTATTGACTGTTCAACTGGTGTTTCTTCCGAATGGGATTTGAACCTTTCCTAAAAACTGTTGAGTTTCCTCGGATCTGGTAGGGAACCTAGGATAGAAACAACACATCTGGTGATAGTACTAGTCACTGATCCTACCGGCTGAGTGTAAGCCTATTTCCTTGCTTAATGATCTTTAGCTAACTAAACTTTGTCATAGAGCAGATTAGCTACCCACCTAGGGCCGAATCAGGCTATGACAAGGAAAGACCCATACAGAGTGCAAAACCCCAGCGGGCAATTCCCCCGTCTCCCAATTATCCATCATTACTCGATTCTTAACTAGCATAGCTTATCACCACTAACCTACTCTATTCTTAACTAGCAGAGCTAATATCACTATTCTACTCTAACTAGTTTCCACTAACAGTGCTAATCATCACACTATAGTTTTAACAAGGCTACAGTCTATATTAATTAGAACTAATAGACTATATTGACTACCTTATGCAAAAACCGCCTCATTCCCGGGGGCTACTACACTTGCCATAACGGCACATGTAGTTAATCTTAAATACATCTAACACTGTAGAGCTCCCACAAACAGTCATCATAATCCACGGTTTTGTCAACTCCCCATCTCCATCATGGTTTTCTGGCAAACCCCTAAAATTGGTCACGTGATATGGGTGACGTCTGCAGGTGTTATTTTCTCATATCCGCCATTGTCAAGAATCGATCTCCTTGGCTTAGTCACTGTCAAAGTTGTCATCACTTGTTTCGACTCCCCCAACAAACTAACGAGTTACTGTATGATCAACAACAGTTTCCCCAAACAAGCTGCCAATCTCCTCGATGTTCCGGAAACTAAGAAATTGACAGATGTACTGTTACTTCCTTGCTGAGTACTTCCGTTTTCCCTCTGACATTTTTATGACTTGTCAAAGCGATGTATGATTCAGCGCACCACTTCCTCTATACATCTGCCACTGTTAATTTTGTCCGACAGGTGATGGCCAACATCCGATTGCCACTATGATCCCACGGCTTCCATCTGTATTCAAATGTGATAAACTGTCAAGGCGATGCCGGGATTCGTCTCCCTCACTTCCGAGTGTTGCCAATCCGTCAACCAGATGTACAAGTACAGCTGTTATTTATGCCCGACCTGTTTGGAACACGTGCAGCCCACAACTATGAATGTTTTCTCTGTATTAGTTGAAACACTTGTGCTTAGCAGATAGTCCGTTTTATCAGAAAGCCTCTAAATAATCAAACTGGTTAAACACACGGTTTTATTTGTGACCTAGGCCCCCCCCCCTCCATAAGAGAGTAGTCCATCTCACTCTTCTCCACCGTGAGTTTAATCCGCATGATTCATTTTCTTCTTCAGGAGCTGGGTGTCTTGACAAGAAATCCGCTCCAACATTTTCCTTCCCAGGAATGTACTCTACTGTGAAATTATAAGGTTGAAGTAACAACGCACACCGCATCAACGGGCGTTAAGCTTCTGAGAAGTAGCCAGGACCATCAGGGGTGATGATCCGACTGGACCGAAACTTAACTCCATACAAATATGGCTGAAATTTATGCACTGCCCATACGAGGGACAAGCACTCTCTTTCGACGGTGAATAATTCCTCTCCGCCTGTAGAAGTTCTTACTGCGATGCCACAGGTTTCAAAACGAAGCATCGTCTTTTCCTCCTGTAAACAAAGCGGCTCCAATTCCAATCGCACTCGCATCGTTCTCAACACAAATTGTTGGAAAGGTCAGGGAGCATGTAATACCGGTTTGCTGACCAAGGCTCCTTTAACTGACTATAGGCATTCTCACATTCTGGTGTCCAAATGATTTTGGTCCGGGAATCCCTTTTTCAAGGTTTCCGTCAACGGAGCTCCCAGTTCATTGAAATGTGGGATAAATTTGTGGTAGAACCACACAACGAGAGAAAAGATTCGCACATCCTTCTTCGTTTTAGGTCTAGGTGGCATTTCTGATTTTCTCCAGGTTCTTCTCTTCTGGAACAATGTGTCCTGGAGTGATGGTGTGACCTAGAAATTCCAGAGTCTGGTAACCAATCATGCACTTGGTTGGACGAGCAGTAAGCCCTGCTTCTTGAGTCTATTAAACACTCTCTCCAAGGATTGTAAGTGGTCATCCAAGGCTGTCACTGGAAATCAGAATATCATCCATGAATGGATGATGGACGGATCCTGTAACGGATCTAGTAAAGTCCTCATCATGCGTGTAAACACACTAGGTGCATTGCTGAGTCCAAAGGGCATGACCTTGAATTCGTAGTGTCCACTGGGTGTACTGAAAACCAACAGGGTCGAATCTCCGGTTTGACTGGTATCTGATAGTACCCCCGACTCAGATCCACCTTTGAAAAGTACCGGCCTTATGGTAGCCTAGCGAATAACTGAGTGGGATTCGGCAAAGGTTCCACCCTGAAATTGTGTGTGACTGTCAGAAGTCGGTAGTAGTCTTAACACAACCGGTGTTCTCACTGGTTTGCGTAACAAAACTACCCCCGCATTGTATGGGGATGTGGATGGTGCAATCACGTCATCCTCCAGCAGTTTTTGTATTTCCTCCTCCAGGGCCCTTTTCTTTAGAGAATGGCACTGGGGTAAACCTTTTGGCGAACAGGCTCCTGTGTGGTCAAAGTCATCTCGAACTCAACCAACCGCGTTTCGTCTGGTTTATCAGTCAGTATCTCCTTATGAGACTTGAGAACCTGGGTTATCCTTTCCCTCTCCTGGGAGGTCAGATCAGGGTTCACTTGCACATCCCTATAGGTTTTCCTGGTGTTCCAAGGGATATTCCCTGCCCTCGCTGGTTCCCACTTCTGTCTCCACTGCAACTGCCATTGCCATGAGGTGAGCTGCCTTGTCTCCGGGTCTCTCTTCGTATTTCCGCAAGAGATTGATATGGAAAATCTTCGACTTTCCCGGATCCGGATCTGATAGTTGGTTCTGGATATCACCCTTTCCACGGGAAATGGTCCTTGCCAACCTATCTCCAGTTTGTTGTTTCCCGTTGGGAGTAGCAACAAGACTTTATCTCCCACCTCTAGAGATCTTTCTTTAGACCTACGGTTGTAGTAAGCCGCATGTCTTTTTCCTGGTCTTTTTCAAGTTTTGATTTGCCAGAGTCCATCCTTATGGAGTTTTTCCTTTCAGTTCCTCCACGTATTTATAGGATGAGATCACTTCTTCTGACGTCCTCCTCTTCAGTCCAACTCCTCAACATGGCTTCCAACGGTCCTTTGATTGGACGACCAAACAGCAACGTAGCGGGTGGTAGTCCTGTTGAGCCATGAGGAACTTCCCGATAGGCAAAGAGTGCTGCTGGGATATATTCATCCCACCTATCAGGTTTTTCCTGCGCTAATTTCCTGAGCATTGTCATCAACGTGCCGTTGAAACGCTCTACTTGTCCATTGGCTTGAGGGTGGTAAGGGCTGGTATGTATGTGGTTAGAGTGAAAACACCCTAAATACCTCCTCCATGAGTTTTCCACAAAACTGAGATCCATTGTCCGTCAGAATTTGATCCGGAAAGCCTAATCTGGTAAAGGCCTCCATCAGTGCGTCCGCCACTCTTTTCGAGTCAATCGTGGTCAACGGTATAGCCTCACCCCACTATTGTACAGCAATCCACCATTGTGAGTATATACATGTTCCTCTTCCTAGTCCTGGGAAGTGGACCCACGATATCGATGGCTACCCTCTCGAAAGGAGAGTTCATGATGGGCATCTCACCCAACACCACCGGTGCTGTCCAGTGTTTCGGTGCCACCCTCTGGCACTCAGGGCATGACTTCACATACCGACGCACATCATCTGTCATTCCCGGCCAATAGTAATGGCAGGAATCCGCTGCATGGTGGCGGCAATACCCATGTGTCCACTAAAGGAGATGGTATGCCCCATATGAAGAATCTGGGACCGGTGAGCTTTCGGAACGACCAACTGACCGTATAGGTTGTCTCCCCTTCCTGCTCTCCTGTAGAGTATCCTATTCTTCATGTAGTACTGCCCCCGTCCGGGTGGATCAGCACTTTTCTGCAGCTTTTTGTAGTATCATCCTCACTCTGGGCAGTTCGTAGCTCCCGCGGCATTGGATTAGTCACAATTGCGTCTGCCTCTTCCGTTTTCGTCTGAGAGCGAGTCTGCATTGCTCCCATATGGATTGGCTCCCTGGGCATTCCCAGAAAGACATACCGGCAACCTAGGATGACTGGAAAAATGGGATCGGTCAATACAGCGGCCTTGATGGTGCCGGTGACGTACCTTGACCGAATCTCCACATTAGCAATAGGCAACTTCATGACTACAGCACTCTTCTGTGCAGGCTGTATATCCAATGTCTCACCTGTGAATTGTTCTGGATGTACCAGATCCGCAGAAATCACGGCCTCCCCGTCCAGTCCTGTGTCGTATAAACACTCCACTTGATGACCGTTAACCTCTACCAATTCCACTACAGGTGGTTTTTCCTGGTCTGGAGTCTCTTCCTCGGCCTCGACCTGTTCGGTGGGCTCCACCTTAGGTTTCCGGGGGCACACGACGAATTGAGTGTCTCCTGACTCTCCTCTGCAGTCAATAGCATTGTGCGTATTCGACTGGCATTGGTTGCACCATTTCCCTGTCCTAGATTTTCTATTGCCAGACTTGAGTGAGCTCTCCTGGTGGCGAGCTTCCTTGTTGACCTTGGCATTTTCCGTGACAACCTCCTTGGAAGTCACTTGACATGCTGCGAAGTGAGGGTTCTTAGCCTTCGATTTGCAGTCCCTCGTATTGTGAGAGGGTGACTTACAAATTGAACACCACTTCTCCGACCACGGTCGTTTTGGTGTAGAGCTTGAAGTGCTCTTGCTTCCCTCCTTCTTCTTCTCTGGAACTATCCTCTGATTTTTGCACATAAGGTTCCCACTTTTTGTTCCTGAGTTTTTGGCTTTTCTTCTTATCATGTTTCTCTTGACTTTTGGTGTTGGTGGAAAGGTGTTCCCCTGCCTCCCCATGTACCTCGACGAACCGTTCTGCTAATTTAGTCACGAGGTCAATACGTTCCGCTCCTTGTTCTCCCAGGAGCGTCCTGAGAGGTTTAGACATTTGCTTCTTCAGCTGGTCGACCACCATGAGCTCTTACAGACTCTCATAGTCATGTGCGAACCCAGCCAAATCCATCCACTTATGGAGATAAGATTTAAGACGCAAACTGTAGGCGGCAAACAACTCTCCTGGTTCTCGTTTCGCTGCCTCGAAATTTTTTCCGGTAGGTATGTGACGTAACCTCGAATCGTTTCAGCAGAGCCGTCTTTAACTCGTCATAATTGTTCTCATGTCCTGGTGGCAGGCGAGAATAAACCTCGTAGCCGGTCCCGCGTAATCCCTGGGATAGCTTGAGATTCCATTTGTTACGCTCCAGACCCATAGCAACTGACATAGCCTCGAAGCGTTGAAGGTACTGGTCAATCTTCTCTTTGTCCTCCTCGTAGACCGCTAAAGGAAACTTCATAGCATGGTACCCATGTCAACCTACTGGTGTTGAGCCTGGGATGGAGGTACCTCCAACTGCTCCCTCAGTTTCTCCATTAGATTGACTCTTCAACTCAAGTTCCCTCATCTGGTACTCGTGCTCCCTTTTCTGTGCTTCCTGTTCAGCTTCTAATTTCCTAGCTGCTTGCTCAGCTTCCAATTTCCTAGCTGCTTGCTCAGCTTCAAATTTCTTAGCTGCTTGCTCAGCTTCCAATTTCTTAGCTGCTTGCTCAGCTTCCAATTTCTTAGCTGCTTGCTCAGCTTCCAATTTCTTAGCTGCTTGCTCAGCTTCCAATTTCTTAGCTGCTTGCTCAGCTTCCAATTTCTTAGCTGGCTTGTTCCAACTCCATCCTTCTCAATTCCAGCTCGGCCTTTCGATCTTCCCGTTCTGCTTGACGATACTCTCTCTCCACTTCCTGTATGTAATCCGTTAGAGCAGAACCCGCCAATCCCATTTTCTTCCCCCCTTTGCCTTTAATTCTAACGTGGTTAGTTTAGGGGTGGCCATTATACAGAGAGGTAAGCTAGCAGGTCGAGTACAATATAACTGCAAATTACTATACAGATATATGAACAAGTACTATAAATCTAGATATTACCACGCACAGCACATTCACTCAGTGACAAGAGTAGAATCAGGACCACAGACCTATGCAGACGTGTGAAGTGTGAACAGGTAAGATATTTGTCCTAACCCCTATCCACATCACTCTAGCTGGATTCTCCCAAATGATATCTCCCTCTTATAACTAAGGATCCCGTGTCAAAAGACCCCATTGTCAGAAGATCCCACTGTCAAAGGTTCCTGCTTGCAGGAGATCTCGCTGTCCAAGGATTCCGTTTACGGGAGATCCCGCTGTCCAAAGATCTTGTTTACGAGCCCCCAATAATGTCGTGTCCTCCTTTACAGTGTCGTCCCTGGAGTGAAGAGAGTCGACACCCACATTATAATATTTTCCTCCTTTTTAATATTCTGGAGAATCCCCCAGCTTCCGTCCAACACACTCCATCAACCTGTGGACACCTTTTCCTGTCACTCTCTCACTGTCGTACTATGCCCCCTCTCATACTTCTCCAACGCAACATACTCAACAACTCTTGCTTCTAAAAAAAATGAATATAGCTTAATTATTAAAAAGAAAAGTGTAACGTGTATGAGACGTGTATGCGAAGAAAATGTGTGACGTGTTCTATAAAGTGTGTAGAATCGGACTCTCAGACCACAACCCAGTCAGCTGATCCCAGCAAGGATAGACCACAGCACGTTACGTCAGAACATGTACATCTCACCCAGTGCCAAAACCATCCTGCTGGATACTGATTTGCCTCTGTAGACCTCTGGTAATCCATTTCATGATCTTCCGAAATAGACACCGGTGGTATTAACAGTTAATCATGGACCGGTTGCACCCTACACAATGTCCGTTCCTATCGTTCCTAAAAAAATGCACAAGTTTTTTGTAGTGTGTACACAGTTATTAATGTTAATTGTTAATGTACTTGATCCTCACTCGTGTCTATCTAGCCTCAAGTATCATGTCTTGTGTTCTATTACACGAGATTATATCACACTAGGTAACTATTATAATTAATGTTCTCGGTTAGTTACTACTGTCTGATGCTGTGTGGTGCATCAGTAATCATCACCCTCTTTGGTGAATCATCTTCCTTCTAGCTTTAGTTACGTTCTGTACGAAACTTTATTGACTGTTCAACTGGTGTTCTTCCGAATGGGATTTGAACCTTTCCTAAAAACTTGTTGAGTTTCCTCGGATCTGGTAGGGAACCTAGGATAGAAACAACACATCTGGTGATAGTACTAGTCACTGATCCTACCGGCTGAGTGTAAGCCTATTGCCTTGCTTAATGATCTTTAGCTAACTAAACTTTGTCATAGAGCAGATTAGCTACCCACCTAGGGCCGAATCAGGCTATGACAAGGAAAGACCCATACAGAGTGCAAAACCCCAGCGGGCAATTCCCCCGTCTCCCAATTATCCATCATGACTCGATTCTTAACTAGCATAGCTTATCACCACTATCCCTACTCTATTCTTAACTAGCAGAGCTAATATCACTATTCTACTCTAACTAGTTTCCACTAACAGTGCTAATCATCACACTATAGTTTTAACAAGGCTACAGTCTATATTAATTAGAACTAATAGACTATATTGACTACCTTATGCAAAACCGCCTCATTCCCGGGATGGCTACTACACTTTGCCATAACGGCACATGCTAGTTAATCTTAAATAAATCTAACACTGTAGAGCTCTCCCACAAACACGTCCATCATAATCCACGGTTTTTGTCAACTCCCCATCTCCAATCATGGTTTTCTGGCAAACCCCTAAAATTGGTCACGTGATATGGGTGACGTCCTGCAGGTGTATTTTTCTCATATCCGCCATTGTCAAGAATCGATTCTCCCTTGCCTTAGTCACTGTCAAAGTTGTCATCACTTGTTTCGACTCCCCCAACAAACTAACGAGTTACTGTATGATCCCAACAACAGGTTTCCCCAACAAGCTGCCAATCTCCTCGATGTTCCGGAAACTAAGAATTGACAGATGTACTGTTTACTTCCTTGCTGAGTACTTCCGTTTTCCCTCTGACATGTTTATGACTTGTCAAAGCGATGTATGATTCAGCGCACTCACTTCCTCTATACATCTGCCACTGTTAATTTTGTCCGACAGGTGATGGCCAACATCCGATTGCCACTATGATCCCACGGCTTCCATCTGTATTCAAATGTTGATAAACTGTCAAGGCGATGCCGGGATTCGTCTCCCTCACTTCCGAGTGTTGCCAATCCGTCAACCAGATGTACAAGTACAGCTGTTATTTATGCCCGACCTGTTTGGGAACACGTGCAGCCACAACTATGAATGTTTTCTCTGTATTAGTTGAAACACTTGTTGCTTAGCAGATAGTCCGTTTTATCAGAAAGCCTCTATAATAATCAACTGGTTAAACACACGGTTTTATTTTGTGACAATGGACTACGATTGAGGTCAAAGCCAGCGCGCGCAAAAAAAAGAAACAATGACTAACCTGTCGGGAGGCGAGTCTTGTCATTATGTACCAAAGGCTCGCCCACCTACCCACTCGAAATACATGTGGCAGATACGTATACCCCTGTACGTCTCAAGGCGCCTGAAAGAAGTCAATACTTTATTTTGATGATAAAAGAAATTCAAAACAATGTTTTCCGTAGTGAATTTAAATAACGAAGACACAAAGATTGCACTATTCATTGCCTAGCATATTTCGCTGCATCTCGTCGGGTACATAGTGCAGAATTCACCTAACTGGATTGACAAGATACTACACCAGGCGATGGTAGCCCAGGTAGACCGACACACCGGTACATTCCCGCTTCATCGATCGCGAGGCATGTGCTGGATAGCGGCCATGTGATTGAAAGAGACATTTCCTTCCGTGTGTTGTTCAACACACAAAGTAGTCGCTTGTTAAAGTTTGCAGAAGCCATAATTATTAACCTACATAGGCCGGTTGTGTGCAAGCATAAAGACATGTTAGTTTAAAATTGCCGTGGTAGAGAATCGACATTACTGTGCGAACATGTGTATATTTCAGCTTGAAGGAGTTATCTAGTTATTTCACTTTATGTTGTGTGAATTCTGCAGTATGTACCTGACGAGATGCAGCGAAATATGCCAGGCAATTCAATCGTGCAATCAATTGTTTGTGTCTTCGTTATTCAGATAAATAAATATTGTTACTGTAAACCCGCATTACGACTGGTGATATTAATAAAAAGTACAAACAGTGGAAGATTTCAAGAGAAGAGTCCAGACACCCTCGACTCAAATCATGGAAAGACGTCAGCACGAAAATTGGGCGCATTAAGCTCCTGAATGCCAGCACTGGACAATGTGATCGCCCCCCTAGTTGCTGATGACGATGTTTACCTTTAACTCATTCATACAGACGGCATCTAATGTAAGATAAGACAATTGCTGAAATTGCTTGAAGAAAATAGTTTATTATGCCTCGCTTCAAACAATTAGTCCTATTGATTTTCCTTTGTAAGCGCGTGCTGACGTTGCAGCCAAACTCGATGTTATAAATTGTGTAATTTCACTTGCATCTCCACTTGCACTGTATTTCGCTACTCCGATGGCCATGAATGCACAGAACAGAAGATTTTTGCTAAATTGCCATTTATGATCTGCTCTCTGTTTTCACACTGACGTCCGCTTGCTTGGGTAGAATTATCGTTCTGTAAAACTGCTCGAGCCATTTGTCTAGAGTGTATTATCGAAATTGCACTTTGCTTTTCAGAACGATAGAGAGCAGATTATGTCATCCAAACAACTGGAGATAAAATATTCCCAAGTACAGATTGGCTCTCATAGATGTTGAGGTGGGATAGATATGATAGATAGCACGGAAGACGCGATATCAGTCGATATGCGAGATTAATAAATGTCGTTTAGATACGGCTTTATTGCTCTTGGCAACGTTTGGTTGCAGCAAGAAGACTCTCAGCTCTACGTGATAGACTTGAATCCATCTATAGCAGGTCATTTGTGGAAAGTCGCTCTTATAACGGCCCGCCGAGGTCAGCATGGCCGAATAGAAAAGATAGCTTGCTCTTAAATTTCTGGTTTGCTGATGCAGGAGTATTGGTTTCAATCCCCACATCGGTCAGTTGGACTAAAATGTTGAAATCTTGGCCTTAACTTGGGGACGTAAATTAGAAGTACCTCATACGTCGGAGTGGGTTCGTCGTGAATATGGACAATGGACATTGCAGACACCGTTGGCATGAAGATGGACACAGGACATTGCAAACAAAGAGGGCATAAAATGGACACAAGATATTACAGACATCTTGGACATAAAGATGGACACAGGACATGGCAGACACCATCGGCGTGAAGATGGACACAGGACATTGCAGACACGTTGGACATGAAGATGGACACAGAACATTATAGACACCTTGGACATGAAGATAGACTAGGACACTGCAGACACCGTCGGTGTGAAGATGGACAACGGACATTGCAGACACCGTCGATATGAAGATGGATAACGGACATTGTAGACACCGTGGGTATGAAGATGGATAACGGACATTGTAGACACCGTGGGTATGAAGATGGAAACGGACATTGTAGACACCGTGGGTATGAAGATGGACACAGGATATTGCAGACACTTGGGCATGAACATAGACTAGGACTTGGCAGAGACCGTGGGTATGAAGATGGACACGGGACATTGAAGGCAACTTGCGCATGAAGATAGACTATTACTGGCAGACACCGTCGGTATGAAGATGGACACATAATATTGCAGACACCTGGGTATGAAGATAGACACAGGACTCTGCTGACACCTTGAGCATGAAGATGGACACAGGACATTGCATACACCTGGGTATGAAGATGAATGAGACAGGAGACATTGGAAAAGATCGAGAAACTTTTTCGGCGCGCTGTGATAGAGAATACTTTCGGAAAATGGCCGGCTGTGTGGTGACGATGGCGTACTGTTTACATACTTGGGTATTGACTAAAATCTACTGCGTGCGCTTCTGTTGATTAATGTCCTTATATCCGTAGTCTATTCAGTGAGCCGCCTCTGTGGCGAAGGTTTTACCAATGAAATTCGTATTCCGCATACCGCGTTCGAAACAGAGCTGTGGGCTAATTGAAAACAGACCGCCTCGCGTTGGTTGCCATACAATTATATGAGTGCCGGTCGTTTAGAAAGCACTGGCAAACTACTAAACGTAAACTTGCCCAACGATTATAAACATCCAAAGAAAACAAAAATGCTGCTATGTCATGTAAAGATTATGCAGCAAAGTTTATAACGCAAAGGGTGTAAAGTCACGTCTATTTCCTGAACTTCTGTGATTAATTATGTTTTATTTACCGTAGCTGTATTCATTTACCTCAAGCTAAGCGGGTTTTCTCTAATTCATCGAGATACTACGATGTCAACTACAAACAAGTACCCCCTTGTTAAATTAGAACATCCATATTGCAATGAATTAAAATTTGCAGATAATGCACCTTGCAAATAAAAGTTCGTTGTACAGTCTGCAATTCAAGCTCCTGTCTGAGTTTATGAAATATTCATAATGGCGTCATTCACGCTGCACACATCAATCCAGATCTAACATTTTGTGATTACATTACTTAATGAAACCCTGGGATATTTCCATAGTCATTAAAAGTAACAATCATCAAAAGACGTAGACGGATGAAAGCAATGACTGACAAAAAGTCACCATCACCCATGAATCCTAACGCAGCTACGGAAGTTTAATGACAAGTGATGAATTATATACTTGTGCCCCCTAAAAAATAGTTGCATGTCCTTTTCAGGACGTCAGAATCAACTCAACAGTATGTGTCTGTTTCCAATGTTTAAACTTAGTAGTCTGCCATTCTTTTCTGAATGATCGACGCTTCTTACCCAAAATCAACGCAAAGTGACTATCAGATTTTAAAAAAAAATCTATGTAAAGGACCTATTTGCACGTTTAACGTGGATCGGTGTTCATAATGTCAGTATTAAACGACAGTCTTCACTTCCCTAGACATATTTTGTTACCTGTTTAGGTTGAGTAGAACTGGGAGCCCAGAACAGGTGTAAATGCTGCCTCAATATGAATTTGAACCGATGACCACTGGGTCTACAGGTAAACCTTTAGCCATTATGCTGCGGCGACTCCCACCAACTTTGTTGCCAATTCCAGATTGTAAATCACTGTTGCAATTCCATATTTAAATCACTGTTGCCAATTCCAGATTGTACATCACTGTTGCCAATTCCAGACTGTACAGCACTGTTGCCAATTCCAGATTGTACATCACTGTTGCCAGTTCCATATTGTAAATCACTGTTGCCAGTTCTACACATTCAGATTTTAATCACTGTTGCCAATTTCAGATGTGCAGATTATAAATGACTGATGCAAATTTTGAAGTTCAGATTACAAATCATTAGAGAGAGAGAGAGAGAGAGAGAGAGAGAGAGAGAGAGAGAGGAGAGAGAGAGAGAGAGAGGAGGGAGAGAGAGAGAGAGAGAGAGAGAGAGAGAGAGAGAGAGATTTGTCTATTTGATATATCAGATTGCACTGGGTGCCATGCAAAAGTTAGACATCAAGTCCATGGATGCAGTATAGGCAACCATGGTTTGGGAGAGTGAAACGAAAGAGGATACATACTTGTAGAATGGGCAAAAGAGCAGGAAATTATTGTAGGAAACACTGGTTTAAACAACATCCTAGAAGATATGGACATGGAGGAGTCCAGGCAGCAGGATTAGAATCCAGATAGATTACATTCTGATTAGCAGAAAGTTTCGAAATGCGTTAATATTCGCAAAAACAGTTCCCGATACAGCTGTTACAGTGATGACAGATTAATTACAGGCATATTGAGGAACAGGAACCACTCATTTAATTATGCACATTGAAAACGACCCAGAAATACAAGACAATGTTAGCATAGAAGTAAAGAACAGATGTTATATATTGTCTGATGTAGAGATCTTTTATCAAGATGTGGATGATAATGGGAATGTTGAAGAATTCAATCAGTTGGCTGCAGAAACAATTATTCCAAAATTAAAGAAGGTGGGCCGTAAGAATGATGATGACTGAAGAAATTTTACAACTAATGGAAACAAGAAGACACAACAAAAAATAATCCTGCCAAATATGAAGAAAATCATAGAAAAGTCAGAACATTATGTAAGGAGGGAAAAGAAGCATAGTCTGAGAAAAAATGTCATGGAAATTGAAATCATCACAACAGTAACAATACCAAATTAATGCACAAAGAAATTCAGGAGCTTACTAATAAAAGAATACGTACATCAACAAGCTGCCTAAAACAAAACATGGATAATTCATAATAGAAACAGATAATATTCTACATGTATGGTCAGAGTATGTGAAAAACCGTTATGATAAATAATAGAGAGAAAAAGCAGCGGCTGCAGCAGGATATAACAATATGAAATGGAAACAAATAGGTATTTTAAACTCCTGCGAGAAAAAACGAACTAAACATCAACAAACGTTGCACATACCTTACAAGGAGATCCACGTGTCGCGAAATACAGGTGAAAAATCCGAAATCAGAAGCACTCAATAAATATAAAAATGAATAATAAAATAAGATAAAATACACACGAACGCATACAATACGACACACAGACGTTTCGATTCTCAGAATCTTTGTCAATGACAACACAGCTAACAACGAGATACAGCAAACGAAGGACCACAATACACTAACACATGATCTATAACTTAGCCACGTGAGGCCGGAAAGGTGACTTGGCCAGCTGAATTAAAAATGGGTTGAAAAAAAGGATTTGAGTAGCCAAAGATATGTGAACAGTCTGCTATGAAAATATAGGAAAGTGAGGACAATTAAGTTAGATATGGGGGGGGGGGGGGACAGCATAGTAATAGATAGTGTGAACAATTAGGGAAGATGCCACAGTTATACTGTAGCGTCCACAACCGTATTAATTCCGGCTGGGTGGATGCATCCAGATTGTTGATTAGTTGGCATTCAATTTAAGTCTGACGCCGCTATTGGAGAAGCAAGGTTTTAATGCGGTGACACATGCATCGTCGGCTCCATTATGGTTGGAGGAATTGAAATGGTTGGGGACAGGTTTGTCAGCCGCCCTGATTGATGTCCCTGAGGTGTTCCCTGAAACGATCCGCAAGACGTCTGCCCGTTTGGCAATGTATTCATGTCACATCGTTTGCAGATGATAATAAATCAGATTGCGGGATGTGCAAGTGAAAGAATCTTTCAAGGTGAAGGTACCTCGGGGAAATGCAATCTCTGGTGTCTGAACAACGTATGGGCATGTCAGACAGTTCCTACGATGGCATTCGAATGTGCCCACGGATGAGGTAACCGTGAGGAGGCGACTATGCACAAGGTGGTCTCTGAGGCTCTGGTTACGGCGGAAAATTACCCTGGGGCATTGGAGAATACTCACGAGTGGTAGGATCGGATCCAAGATGGACCAGTGTCTCAGGAAAATGTGCTTGATGGCATAGGCATGTGGGTGGAAGGTGAGGATAAGCTTGGGTTCATTGTTCGGAGGTCGCATATGCTTGGCGAGGGACATTTCCCGCGAGACCTGGTTATGCGGCAGAAAGCTGTCGACAAGACGTCCTCGGGGTAGGACCGTCTGCGGAAAAAAGTACAGCATTTCGTGGGCTCTCTCGAGGAAGTCATTTCGTCCTGACAGATACGACGAAGGCGGAGTAGCTGGGAATATGGGATAATAATAGAGGAGAACATTATGAACATTATTTTGAAGATGGAGGTTCAGAATGCTCTTAAACTATGTAAACTGGCAACAAGACCCCTGGTTCAGACAACATCACAACAGAAATGATTAATGTTTTGGAAGAATATGGAATAGATCAAGTCTTCCAAACTGCTGAATACAATAATGATACTGGAGATATACCTCATGAATTATGTAATTCTGTATTTATTGCAATCCCAAAGAAATCAGGAGCCTTGGAATGTGATCAACATCGAACAGTTAGTATAATGAGTCACATAACGAAGATTTTGCTCAGAATTGTTATGCAAAGTGTTAGGAAGAAAATACAACATGAAATAGGAGAAGCGCTGTGGGTTTGTAGAAGTCAAGGGTACAGTAAATGCTTTGCGTATGCTGAGAACAGTAATTAAACGTTCTATAGAAGAAACAAAGATCTACATCTTTGCTTTATTGAAGTACATTCGAACCCCTTCGCAGTTTAGTTTAAGCAAAGTATACTTACAAGCAAGAACCTACAGTTTCAGAACACCTGTACAAGACATTTCATAATCTATCAAATGCCGTCTCCACAAGAATGGTAGCTGGCAACGGGACACGTTGTATGTATCCAAAAGGTTGAACACTGTGATAGAATATTGTCTGTCCATCTCTGATTACGTATTCCACTTGTGTCAACTACTCTCGACCTATCTTATATTATGGTTTGTTTTTTTTTAAAGTCCTTGAATAGGTCAACATATTGTCGTCTGTCTCATTTATTACTGTCATCAGCTTTAATGTAATTCCCAGCTGCTCGATAGTTGGAAAATTTGCATTAATTACAGCCCAGAAAACTACATAATTTAGACTGATGAAACACCCCTAGTTCACGCTTCATGGCGCCCTGCGAGATTTGCAGAAATGTGAAATTCACTTGAGACACACATCCGTATATATAAGCATAGTTCAAGCACACACCAACAAGCAGACATTTACGTATACGAGAGACCTAAGGGGTCGCTCTCCTCCATCTCGTTGTACTTTATACAATTCACAAAATACAGGGAATCATTCAGAAAGTAAAATATATTCACAGATTCCCTGTTGGTACCCGGAGAAGCACATACAAATCCTCTAGCCTTGGTGGAGACGTCGTGATTCCATTAGGAAGTCATCTAAGATGTCCTGCTCTAGGGAATCTTCGCAAATGTGCTTCTTTATCCTCGGGAATTATCTCCAATCTCTGACGTAGCAAGCGATTTAATTCGATACTGATGTGTTATTTCAAAACTATGTAGGTTATACATATATAAGACGGGGAGGGGGTGGGGTTAGGGTGAGAGAGAATGAGAGATACAGAATGATAGATGGATGGCGGAGAGGGGGATGGGTTGGGGAGAGAGACAGAATGATAGATAGATAGATAGATAGTAGATAGATAGATAGATAGATAGATAGATAGATAGATAGATAGTAGATAGATAGATAGATAGATAGATAGATAGATAGATAGATAGATTGATAGATAGATAGATAGATAGATAGATAGATAGATAGATAGATAGATAGATAGATAGATAGACAGGCGGCGCTAAAGCGCGGACAAAGAGACAAGGAGACAGACAGAATGATAGATAGATAAATAGACAGATGGACGGATGGAGATATGGAGATAGGGAGGAAGATAGGGAGAAAGGGAGGGAAATAGGAGAGAGGGATATAGGGAGGGAGGAATGCGTGGGAGGAATGGGTGGATGATGGGTGGGGTGAATGGGTGGATGTATGGTTGGACACACTGGCGGAGGGACAAGATCCACACCGTAAGATTTAAAGGGCTGACAGACAAGAGCAGAAAGCTGAATAGATGCATAGACACTCAAACTCGATATCCTTGGCAAATGACGGATCCAAAGTCAGACATACTCTCGGACAGACAGAGTGATATATATAATACTCATACGATACAAGGAATATTCACATTATTAAACCTATTTCAGTATTTCTTAACTGTTTAATCTCGTTTTCTAGGTTCATTAGTGTCTCTGTTGTATCTTACCTTTAGTACTAACTGTACGTTTGTAGAATCAACGCGCATTAATGTGCTCTACAGTCTGCAGCATTGTGATGGGTAATATTATCACTGTTTTCTACCAATTCAATACGAGTCACTTGAGGTGCTGCCTGGATTGTACAAGTACACTGTATACTAAACCAGTCTGTTCATGGTTATTACTAGATGAGACAGTAATGATTTGAGAGTCGGGAACAGATAATTATTCCTTTACCTCAGGGCGGATAATAACATACTGACTAAACACATATGTAGGCTTCTTCACTCCACTTCACCACCATCTGGCGTCATGTGGACGTGTCGTGCCTTTTCCCAAGCAGGCTGGCTTTACTAGGAGACCGTGTTTTTCTGCAGGATAATATGTATTTATATGGAAACAATACATAAGAATCATAGCCGGAGCTACTGAGTGGTTTCTCTTCACTCGATGTCATCTTCAACAGCCAGTGAAGAGAGAGGAGAGAGAGAGAGAGAGAGAGAGAGAGAGAGAGAGAGAGAGAGAGTGGAGAAAAGAGGACGAAGAAATGGAGTGAAGGCTACAGAGACATAGGCTAGCTGGGCTCAGGTGAGTCACTAGCAAACTGGAGCCAGACAAATAGTGCCGGTACTGACTTTAACTTGAGGGCGTAAATTACAATTACCTCTGAACTCGGAGTGGATACGCCTGATGGCGAGGGACACTGTTAATAGGGAAGTTAATCCACACACAAAATTAAGTCCAGCACTACTATAAGTAGTGTGTATGGACTACGCTGAGTTCAAAGCGAGCGAGTGGAAAACAAAATATCATCCTGGTGAGGAATTGAATGTTGACAGCTATAAGTGTCGCGGATATGTCTGCTGTATTAACCATTGTGATGAGAGGAGACATGGACTGGATTGTAAGGGACTCATAGAGTATGCTAAAAAGTGTGAAGACATATATGCTTCCAGGAAAGTGGATGGTTCAATGGACCAAAAAAAAATGCAAGAAAGGGAGACTCCGTTGAATCTTTTACCAGGGTTTGACACATTGACTGGATCGTCTGCACCTCTGGGTGGGGTACTGGTGCACGAGGCAGATGTGGTCACTATGAGATACTCCATTGGGAAGTAAGTTTGGCATGAGGCTTCCGATCCTAAGAAATAGTCACTCTTCGCCGAATATTCAGGCACCATTAACGCCTGACACTCTCACGGGAGGATCACTCGTATACGACCCCCATGTGTCTTTCTCCTGTAGAGAGTTCTCAAATCCAGTTTCGAGATGTTTAATCGTATTTGACACGTATCCACAAATACGCCAATATGTGTACTGCCCACTGCCATTTTGTTCTGGGATGGGAGAACATTAAACACCCGTGAATGGTGACTTCCTACATTATCGCGATACCTTCTATTTGTCTGCGAGAAAGCCAGATTTTTACCCGGCCGTTAGCCTTTGTCGCCGGCTCCAAAAAACAGCATTGCCACATGCAGGGAGTAGCCAACAGGGGCCACGGAAGTGGAAATCCAGCAAATAATTCAGGATAATGCTCGCCCGGGTGATGTGATTATCTACACAGATGGTTCGGTGTTGAGAGGTAGTAGAAGTGCCTGGGTTTCTTGCAAAGGCTAATGGTCGACGTTTGGCGCCGGAGAGCCTGGCATATGATACCACAACATATAGCTTAAATGAGGTGGAGGCAGTCAATGCAGCTTTCCGCTGGATGGAGAATACGATACACACACACCACACATCGTGATTGTAACTGGCTCAGAAAGCATGCTGAGTAGGGTGAGGACTGGCAAGCTTCGTGCCGAGTGCTTGCTTCGCTTCGGAAGGTCACGGATGGCAAGCATCGTCTGGATATTTTCTCCGGGGCATGCTGGTGTGTTGGGGAATGAACAGGCAGTCAGACTGGCTGGCTCTGCAAACTTGGTGGAGTATTGATGCATGATAAGGCAGACGTGGTTGCGGTCTTGTGGGAGCACGTGTACACCTCGGAGGAGCAAATGGATCACCATGGTCTGGCAAGAATGCGACAGCGTGGAGTGAACGAGGGGATCTGGCCGTTGCTCGACGCTTAGAGGAAAGGCGAGACGCACATATAATCAGATTGCTACTGGTACTATTGGGGTTGGAACTCTTCGCTGGCTTCTGAGGATGGGGACGGAGCGCTTATGGGAATGCCCCGAATGTTGTGATGTTGGTTCCTAAATCAATCAATCAATCAATCAATCAATCATAATATCACTTTCACAGCTGAATGACCCGTTCTCCAGCATGCACCCAGAGGATGTCTCTCTCTCTCTCTCTCTCTCTCTCTCTCTCTCTCTCTCTCTCTCTCTCTCTCGTGTCTCTCTCCCCCTCTCTCTCTAATTTTAATGCAGGTTTGGGCTTCCTTCCCGTCGCCCTGACTGTGCGGAGGAGGGCAGCATCAATCTCGTCTTGTACCGCCACTAACGAGTTTTCTGTCGCCAGGCTGCAGAGGTTGGAAATCGGGACGACATGTTCCCATCACTGTGCAGGGCCCTCGGCTTTGATGCACTGTACTTACTTGTGTGGGGTGACTATTGAATCGATACCAGCCATGGATTTCACGAGCTGTTCCTTACGATGTTGATGATCGTTCTTGTAACAGCAGCAGCTCTTAATACTCGGAGTTCTTTTCTTCTGTGTCACGATATTTTCAACATATCTGAAAACTCGCATCTCCCCTGCTTCCAACTCCCCACATTTTGTTTACTCGTGTACGGGATTAGCATTTACACAGAAGAACAATTCACGCTGAACTTTTCAGAAAGCTATTTTGTTCTTGCCACGATCGTTCTGTTTTTTTAATATATTACTTATTCTAATAATAAATCTTTAAATTTGATGACTGCTTTTTGTTATATGTCTTACGTCTTTATCAGATGTCACTGTGCACCCAAGATTTTAAGAGGGCTGACCTGCATGATGTTTTATAAATTACCGTCCAGACTGTATTTAGGAGTTATACTATATTTTCAGAAAAGAAACATGCATTTGCAAACGTGTTATAAAAATCCTTCTTTCTCTATCCGCCACCATTTTGTTCAGGATGGTTATAGACAATTTTAGACTCTGCACTTAAATTGTACATTTAAGAATATTATGATTTAATCTCTAAAGATGTGTATGCATATATGTACTGTCTAGCTGTAAAATATTGAAAAGATCATGTGATAAAAACATCCTGTCTGAGTCCATTTTTAACATCTTGGAATGATAAAGGACAAAACACATCTACTGGTTCACTAATCTCTCATTCACTCTGATGGCAGATGTTTGCTCATAATATATGTTCCTTCTTACCCAAGATCTTAATATCATGTAAGCTAATGCAGAATACCGAAAAAAGGTCTGACGGCATCATAATAAAAATGACAAAATACATCATTCTCCCTGTTCGAATCACCGAATTCTGACGCAATAAACTAAAATGGCGTCATCGCTATTTTCTGAATGCAAATAGAAAGAGGATGCCAGCGAACCATGGGCTCCATTATCTAGGGATATGTTACGAAACAGAAAACTGGGTGAGAAGACAAATTCTGTTGACTGGTCGTCTATAAAAAGTGTGATAATTGAAATAAAGAAAGATTGCCGGTTGATCTGTCTATCTGTCTGTCTGTCTTCTGTCTGAGAGAAATGGAGAGAGACAGCGAGAGAGAGAGAGAGAGAGAGAGAGAGAGAGAGAGAGAGAGAGAGAGAGAGACAGAGACAGAGACAGAGACAGAGACAGAGAGAGACAGAGAGAGACAGAGAGAGAGAGAGATGTATGAGTACATGTTTGTTAATGTGTTGTGATTGTGAGTGGGTTATGTGTATGAGAGGGAGTGTGTATTGGTGTGGTATTGTGTTGGTGTGTGTAACTGTTAGTTGTGTAAATATGTCTGCATGTATGAATGTGTAGGTAGATATGTATGTACGTGTTTATGCATGTGTGAGTGTTTGTATGTGTATGGGTGTGAGTGTGTCTGCTGGTCTGTCTGTCTCACAACATGGTAAGCACTGTTTATGCTCACAATATTCATTTGACAATGTATTGTTCTATGTGAATATAACATGCCTAATAATTGATGTACTAAAGATGAGTGATTGGAATGGCCGAAGGTAAGCCGAACCTGCGTGTCCAATATGTAACCTTTTGAAAATCGGTTCGTTCGTTCGTTCTTGTTCTGCCTGCCGGTTTCAATGAAAGTCAAGCTCGCGTGATCATTGGTTCTATTCATCTTTTCCGTCTGTCTGTCGGTATGCATATCTCTCTGTTATCGCTGTAGTGTGTATTTGCTCTGTCTGTCTGTGTGCCAGTCTCCCTTTCTGCCTGTCCATCCATCTGTTTGTATTGACCAATAGTCTGGTTCGTTCTCTGCCCTTCTAAATTTTTGAATGGAGTAGTGTGTGTGTGTGTGTGTGTGTATTAATGTTCTATGTTGTTAACATTGGTTTCCTCTTTTGTAAGTACATAACTGGATCCTTCGGCGGCGATGGGAAGTGTTAGGACAATCACAGCTTGTAGGCCTGAGTGAACAGTGAAATAGGTGTCAAGTTTTTACCTCACGCAGCGAACGTAGAGAGCTGACATCGAACCCAACTCCGACCGTGCTCATGCCATAACGTTGTAATCATAAAACTAACGCGCTTGCTAGGGAATAATTTAATCAACTTATGACTATTTTGTCATGAAACCTTTTGGAGTTAATATATTTTGATGAGGACAGTTTGAAAAAGGGTCTTATCTCTTAAAAAAGAGGGTCAATTTCATTGCACCGTGTTTTATCCCTTATGACTCGGTCTCTCATCGCTGGGGAGGCCTGCCGGAAACGTAGCATAAAGCAAACTCCATAGCTCCAGCGACAATCCCCAGGAATCTCCGAGAAAATTCCAATCGTTAACCGAATTACGAAGCTCGGAATCGAACCCACAGCCTTCATAAGGCGAGACATGCGGCGTAACCACTTCGCCACGTAGATACCTTGGCGAGGGCAATTCGAGCATCAGAACATAGGCACCACAGTTATGGACATCAGAGATATGGACACCAGAGATGTGGGCACCAGAGATGTGGACACCAGAGATGTGGACACCAGAGATGTGGACACTAGAGATATGGACACCACAGATGTGGGCACCAGAGATGTGGACACCAGACATATGGACACCAGAGATATGGACACCAGAGATGTGGATACCAGAGATATGGACACCAGAGATGTGGACACTAGAGATGTGGACACCAGAGATGTGGACACCAGAGATATGGACACCAGAGATATGGACACCAGAGATGTGGGCACCAGAGATGTGGACACCAGAGATATGGACACCAGAGATGTGGACACCAGAGATGTGGACACCAGAGATATGGACACCAGAGATATGGACACCAGAGATATGGACACCACAGATGTGGGCACCATAGATGTGGACACCAGAGATATGGACACCAGAGATATGGACACCAGAGATGTGGACACCAGAGATGTGGACACCAGAGATGTGGACACCAGAGATATGGACACCACAGATATGGACACCACAGATGTGGACACCACAGATGTGGACACCAGAGATATGGACACCAGAGATATGGACACCAGAGATGTGGACACCAGAGATATGGACACCAGAGATGTGGACACCAGAGATATGGACACCACAGATATGGACACCACAGATATGGACACCAGAGATATGGACACCAGAGATATGGACACCAGAGACATGGGCACCAGAGATATGGACACCAGAGATGTGGGCACCAGAGATATGGACACCAGAGATATGGGCACCAGAGATGTAGGCACCAGAGATGTGGGCACCAGAGATATGGACACCAGAGTTATGGGCACCAGAGATATGGGCACCAGAGATATGGGCACCAGAGATATTGGCACCAGAGATGTGGGCACCAGAGATATGGGCACCACAGATTTGGGCATCACAGATTTGGACACCAGAAATGTGGGCACCAGAGTTACGGGCACCAGAGATTTGGGCACCAGAGATATGGGCACCAGAGTTATGGCACCAGAGATTCTCTGGTGTCCACATCTATGGTGCCCACATCTGTGGTGTCCATATCTCTGGTGTCCATATCTCTGGTGTCCACATCTCTGGTGTCCATATCTCTGGTGTCCACATCTCTGGTGTCCATATCTCTGGTGTCTATATCTCTGGTGTCCATATCTGTGGTGTCCACATCTGTGGTGTCCATATCTGTGGTGTCCATATCTCTGGTGTCCACATCTCTGGTGTCCACATCTCTGGTGTCCACATCTCTGGTGTCCATATCTCTGGTGTCCATATCTCTGGTGTCCATATCTCTGGTGTCCACATCTCTGGTGTCCATATCTCTGGTGTCCATATCTCTGGTGTCCACATCTATGGTGCCCACATCTGTGGTGTCCATATCTCTGGTGTCCATATCTCTGGTGTTCACATCTCTGGTGTCCACATCTCTGGTGTCCATATCTCTGGTGTCCACATCTCTGGTGCCCATATCTCTGGTGTCCATATCTCTGGTGTCCATATCTCTGGTGTCCACATCTCTGGTGTCCACATCTCTAGTGTCCACATCTCTGGTGTCCATATCTCTGGTGTCCACATCTCTGGTGTCCATATCTCTGGTGTCCATATCTCTGGTGTCCACATCTATGGTGCCCACATCTGTGGTGTCCATATCTCTGGTGTCCACATCTCTGGTGTCCACATCTCTGGTGTCCACATCTCTGGTGTCCATATCTCTGGTGTCCACATCTCTGGTGTCCATATCTCTGGTGTCCATATCTCTGGTGTCCACATCTCTGGTGTCCATATCTCTGGTGTCCATATCTCTGGTGTCCATAACTCTGGTGCCCATATATCTGGTGTCCATATCTATGGTGTCCACATCTCTGGTGCCCACATCTGTGGTGTCCACATCTCTGGTGTCCACATCTCTGGTGTCCACATCTCTGGTGCCCACATCTGTGGTGTCCATATCTCTGGTGTCCACATCTCTGGTGTCCACATCTCTGGTGCCCACATCTCTGGTGTCCATATCTCTGATGTCCCATAACTGTGGTGCCTATGTTCTGATGCTCGAATTGCCCTCGCCAAGGATCTACGTGGCGAAGTGGTTACGCCGCATGTTTCTCCTTATGAAGGCTGTGGGTTCTTTCCGAGCTTCGTAATTCGGTTAACGATTGGAATTTTCTCGGAGATTCCTGGGGATTGTCGCCGGAGCTATGGAGTTTGCTTTATGCTACGTTTCCGGCAGGCCTCCCCAGCGATGAGAGACCGAGTCATAGGGATAAAACACGGTGCAATGAATTGACCCTCTTTTTTAAGAGATAAAACCCTTTTTCAAACTGTCCTCATCAGAATGTATTAACTCCAAAAGGTTTCATGACAAAATAGTCATAAGTTGATTAAATTATTCCCTAGCAAGCGCGTTAGTTTTATGATTACAACGTTATGGCATGAGCACGGTCGGAGTTGGGTTCGATGTCAGCTCTCTACGTTCGCTGCGTGAGGTAAAAACTTGACACCTATTTCACTGTTCCCTCAGGCCTACAAGCTGTGATTTTCCTAACACTTCCCATCGCCGCCGCAGGTTCCAGTTATGTACTTACAAAAGAGGAAACCAATGTTAACAACATAGAACATTAATACACACACACACACACACACACACACACACACAGTACTCCATTCAAAAATTTAGAAGGGTAGAGAACGAACCAGACTATTGGTCAATACAAACAGATGGATGGACAGGCAGAAAGGGAGATTGGCACACAGACAGACAGAGCAAATACACACTACAGCGATAACAGAGAGATATGCATACCGACAGACAGACGGAAAAGATGAATAGAACCAATGATCACGCGAGCTTGACTTTCATTGAAACCGGCAGGCAGAAAGACAGAACGAACGAACGAACCGATTTTCAAAAGGTTACATATTGGACACGCAGGTTCGGCTTACCTTCGGCCATTCCAATCACTCATCTTTAGTACATCAATTATTAGGCATGTTATATTCACATAGAACAATACATTGTCAAATGAATATTGTGAGCATAAACAGTGCTTACCATGTTGTGAGATAGACAGACCAGCAGACACACCCATACACACACAAACACTCACACATGCATAAACACGTACATACATATCTACCTACACATTCATACATGCAGACATTATTTACACAAACTAGCAGTTACACACACATACACAATACCACACCAATACACACTCCCTCTCATACACATAAACCCACTCACAATCACAACACATTAACAAACATGTACTCATACATCTCTCTCTCTCTCTCTCTCGCTCTCTCTCTCTCTCTCTCTTCTCTCTCTCTCTCTCTCTCTCTCTCTGTCTGTCTCTGTCTCTGTCTCTCTCTCTCTCTCTCTCTCTCTCTCTCTCTCGCTTATCCTCTCCATTTCTCTCAGACAGAAGACAGACAGACAGATAGACAGATCAACCGGCAATCTTTCTTTATTCTCATTATCACACTTTTTATAGACGACCAGTCAACAGAATTTGTCTTCTCGCCCAGTTTTCTGTTTTCGTAACATATCCCTAGATAATGGAGCCCATGGTTCGCTGGCATCCTTCTTTCTATTTGCATTCAGAAAATAGCGATGACGCCATTTTAGTTTATTGCGTCAGAATTCGGTAGATTCGGCACAGGGAGAATGAATGTATTTTGTCATTTTTATTATGATGCCGTCAGACCTTTTTTCGGTATTCTGCATTAGCTTAACATGAATATTAAAGATCTTGGGGTAAGAAGGAACATATATTATGAGCAAACATCTGCCATCAGATGTGAATGAGAGATTAGTGAACCAGTAGATGTGTTTTGTCACTTTATCATTCCAAGATGTTAAAAATGGACTCAGACAAGGATGTATTTTATCACATGATCTTTTCAATATTTTACAGCTAGACAGTACATATATGCATACAACATCTTTAGAGATTAAATCATAAATATTCTTAAATGTACAATTTAAGTGCAGAGTCTAAAAGTTGTCTATAACCATCCTGAACAAGATGGTGGCGGATAGAGGAAAGAAGGGATTTTTATAACAACGTTTGCAAAATGCATGTTTCTTTTCTGAAAATATAGTATAACTCCTAAATACAGTCTGGACGGTAGATTTATAAAACATCATGCAGGTCAGCCCTCTTAAAAATCTTGGGTGCACAGTGACATCTGATAAAGACGTAAGACATATAACAAAAAGCAGTCATCAAATTTAAAGATTTATTTATTAGAATAAGTAATAATATTGAAAAAACAGAACGATCGTGGCAAGAACAAAAATAGCTTTCTGAAAAGTTCAGCGTGAATTGTTCTTCTGTGTAAATGCTAATCCCGGACAAACGAGTAAACAAAATGTGGGGGAGTTGGAAGCAGGGGAGATGCGAGTTTTCAGATATGTTGAAAATATCGTGACACAGAAGAAAAGAACTCCGAGGTATTAAGAGCTGCTGCTGTTACAAGAACGATCATCAACATCGTAAGGAACAAGCTCGTGAAATCCATGGCTGGTATCGATTCAATAGTCACCCCACACAAGTAAGTACAGTGCATCAAAGCCGAGGGCCCTGCACAGTGATGGGAACATGTCGTCCGATTTCCAACCTCTGCAGCCTGGCGACAGCAAAACTCGTTAGTGGCGGTACAAGACGAGCATGTGATGATTGCCCTCCTCCGCACAGTCAGGGCCACGGGAAGGAAGCCCAAACCTGCATTAAAATTAGAGAGAGAGAGAGGGAGAGAGACAGAGAGAGAGAGAGAGAGAGAGAGAGAGAGAGAGAGAGAGAGAGAGAGAGAGAAATCCTCTGGGTGCATGCTGGAGAACGGGTCTTTCAGCTGTGAAAGTGATATTATGATTGATTGATTGATTGATTGATTGATTGATTGATTGATTTAGGAACCGACATCACAGCATTCGGGGCATTCCCATAATCGCTCCGTCCCCATCCTCAGAAGCCAGCGAAGAGTTCCAACCCCAATAGTACCAGTAGCAATCTGATTATATGTGCGTCTCGCCTTTCCTCTAAGCGTCGAGCATCGGCCAGATCCCCTCGTCACTCCACAATGTCGCATTCTTGCCAGACCATGGTGGTCCATTTGCTACTCCGAGGTGTACAGGTGCTCCCACAAGGCAGCAACCACGTTTGCCTTATCATGCATCAATACTCCACCAAGTTTTGCAGAGCAGCCAATCTGTCTGCCTGTTCATTCCCCAACACACCAGCATGCCCCGGAGAAAATATCCAGACGATGTTTGCCACCCGTGACTTCCGAAACGAAGCAAGCCACTCAGCACGAAGCTTGCCAGTCCTCACCCTACTCAGCATGCTTTCTGAGTCAGTTACAATCACGATGTGTGTGTGTGTATCGTATTCTCCATCCAGCGGAAAGCTGCACTGACTGCCTCCACCTCCATTCTTAAGCTAGATGTTGTGGTATCATATGCCAGGCTCTCCTGCACCAAACGTCGACCATTAGCCTTTGCCAAGAAACCCAGGCACTTCTACTACCTCTCAACACCGAACCATCTGTGTAGATAATCACATCACCCGGGCGAGCATTATCCTGAATTATTTGCTGGATTTCCACTTCCGTGGCCCCTGTTGGCTACTCCCTGCAATGTGGCAATGCTGTTTTTTGTGGAGCCGGCGACAAAGGCTAACGGCCGGGTAAAATATCTGGCTTTCTCGCAGACAAATAGAAGGTATCGCGATAATGTAGGAAGGTCACCATTCACGGGTGTTTAATGTTCTCCCATCCCAGAACAAGATGGCAGTGGGCAGATACACATATTGGCGTATTTGTGGGATACGTGTCAAATACGATTAAACATCTCGAAACTGGATTTGAGAACTCTCTACAGGAGAAAGACACATGGGGGTCGTATACGAGTGATCCTCCCGTGAGAGTGTCAGGCGTTAATGGTGCCTGAATATTCGGCGAAGAGTGACTATTTCTTAGGATCGGAAGCCTCATGCCAAACTTACTTCCCAATGGAGTATCTCATAGTGACCACATCTGCCTTGTGCACCAGTACCCCACCCAGAGGTGCAGACGATCCAGTCAATGTGTCAAACCCTGGTAAAACAGATTCAACGGAGTCTCCCTTTCTTGCATTTTTTTTTGGTCCATTGAACCATCCACTTTCCTGGAAGCATATATGTCTTCACACTTTTTAGCATACTCTATGAGTCCCTTACAATCCAGTCCATGTCTCCTCTCATCACAATGGTTAATACAGCAGACATATCCGCGACACTTATAGCTGTCAACATTCAATTCCTCACACAGGATGATATTTTGTTTTCCCACTCGCTCGCTTTGAACTCAAGCGTAGTCCATACACACTACTTATAGTAGTGCTGGACTTAATTTTGTGTGTGGATTAACTTCCCTATTAACAGTGTCCCTCGCCATCAGGCGTATCCACTCCGAGTTCAGAGGTAATTGTAATTTACGCCCTCAAGTTAAAGTCAGTACCGGCACTATTTGTCTGGCTCCAGTTTGCTAGTGACTCACCTGAGCCCAGCTAGCCTATGTCTCTGTAGCCTTCACTCCATTTCTTCGTCCTCTTTTCTCCACTCTCTCTCTCTCTCTCTCTCTCTCCTCTCTCTCTCTCCTCTCTCTCTCTCCTCTCTCTCTCTTCACTGGCTGTTGAAGATGACATCGAGTGAAGAGAAACCACTCAGTAGCTCCGGCTATGATTCTTATGTATTGTTTCCATATAAATACATATTATCCTGCAGGAAAAACACGGTCATCCTAGTAAAGCCAGCCTGCTTGGGAAAAGGCACGACACGTCCACATGACGCCAGATGGTGGTGAAGTGGAGTGAAGAAGCCTACATATGTGTTTAGTCAGTATGTTATTATCCGCCCTGAGGTAAAGAATAATTATCTGTTCCCGACTCTCAAATCATTACTGTCTCATCTAGTAATAACCATGAACAGACTGGTTTAGTAATACAGTGTACTTGTACAATCCAGGCAGCACCTCAAGTGACTCGTATTGAATTGGTAGAAAACAGTGATAATATTACCCATCACAATGCTGCAGACTGTAGAGCCACATTAATGCGCGTTGATTCTACAAACGTACAGTTAGTACTAAAGGTAAGATACAACAGAGACACTAATGAACCTAGAAAACGAGATTAAACAGTTAAGAAATACTGAAATAGGTTTAACAATGTGAATATTCCTTGTATCGTATGAGTATTATATATATCACTCTGTCTGTCCGAGAGTATGTCTGACTTTGGATCCGTCATTTGCCAAGGATATCGAGTTTGAGTGTCTATGCATCTATTCAGCTTTCTGCTCTTGTCTGTCAGCCCTTTAAATCTTACGGTGTGGATCTTGTCCCTCCGCCAGTGTGTCCAACCATACATCCACACATTCACCCCACCCATCATCCACCCATTCCTCCCACGCATTCCTCCCTCCCTATATCCCTCTCTCCTATTTCCCTCCCTTTCTCCCTATCTTCCTCCCTATCTCCATATCTCCATCCGTCCATCTGTCTATTTATCTATCTATCATTCTGTCTGTCTCCTTGTCTCTTTGTCCGCGCTTTCGCCCGCCTGTCTATCTATCTATCTATCTATCTATCTATCTATCTATCTATCTATCTATCTATCTATCTATCAATCTATCTATCTATCTATCTATCTATCTATCTATCTATCTATCTATCTATCTATCTATCTATCTATCTATCTATCTATCTATCTATCTATCTATCTATCTATCTATCTATCATTCTGCCTCTCTCTCCCCCAACCCCATCCCCCTCTCCGCCATCCATCTATCATTCTGTATCTCTCATTCTCTCTCACCCTAACCCACCCCCTCCCCGTCTTATATATGTATAACCTACATAGTTTGAAATAAACACATCAGTATCGAATTAAATCGCTTGCTACGTCAGAGATTGGAGATAAATTCCCGAGGATAAAGAAGCACATTTGCGAAGATTCCCTAGAGCAGGACATCTTAGATGACTTCCTAATGGAAATCACGACGTCTCCACCAAGGCTAGAGGATTTGTATGTGCTTCTCCGGGTACCAACAGGGAATCTGTGAATATATTTTACTTTCTGAATGATTCCCTGTATTTTGTGAATTGTATAAAGTACAAACGAGATGGAGGAGAGCGACCCCTTAGGTCTCTCGTATACGTAAATGTCTGCTTGTTGGTGTGTGCTTGAACTATGCTTATATATACGGATGTGTGTCTCAAGTGAATTTCACATTTCTGCAAATCTCGCAGGGCGCCATGAAGCGTGAACTAGGGGTGTTTCATCAGTCTAAATTATGTAGTTTTCTGGGCTGTAATTAATGCAAATTTTCCAACTATCGAGCAGCTGGGAATTACATTAAAGCTGATGACAGTAATAATGAGACAGACGACAATATGTTGACCTATTCAAGGACTTTAAAAAAAAACACACCATAATATAAGATAGGTCGAGAGTAGTTGACACAAGTGGGAATACGTAATCAAGAGATGGACAGACAATATTCTATCACAGTGTTCAACCTTTTGGGATACATACAACGTGTCCCGTTGCCAGCTACCATTCTTGTGGAGACGGCATTTGATAGATTATGAAATGTCTTGTACAAGGTGTTCTGAAACTGTAGGTTCTTGCTTGTAAGTATACTTTGCTTAAACTAAACTGCGAAGGGGTTACGAATGTACTTCAATAAAGCAAAGATGTAGATCTTTGTTTACTTCTATAGAACGTTTAATTACTGTTCTCAGCATACGCAAAGCATTTACTGTACCCTTGACTTCTACAAACCCACAATGCTCTTCTCCTATTTCATGTTGTATTTTCTTCCTAACACTTTGCATAACAATTCTGAGCAAAATCTTCGTTATGTGACTCATTATACTAACTGTTCGATGTTGATCACATTCCAAGGCTCCTGATTTCTTTGGGATTGCAATAAATACAGAATTACATAATTCATGAGGTATATCTCCAGTATCATTAATTGTATTTAGCAGTTTGGAGACTTGATCTATTCCATATTCTTCCAAAACATTAATCATTTCTGTTGTGATGTTGTCTGAACCAGGGGTCTTGCCAGTTTACATAGGGTTAAGAGCATTCTGAACCTCCATCTTCAAAATAATGTTCATAATGTTCTTCTCTATTATTATCCCATATTCCCAGCTACTCCGCCTTCGTCGTATCTGTCAGGACGATAATGACTTCCTCGAGAGAGCCCACGAAATGCTGTACTTTTTCCGCAGACGGTCCTACCCAGAGGACGTCTTGTCGACAGCTTTCTGCCGCATAACCCAGGTCTCGCGGGAAATGTCCCTCGCCAAGCATATGCGACCTCCGAACAATGAACCCAAGCTTATCCTCACCTTCCACCCACATGCCTATGCCATCAAGCACATTTTCCTGAGACACTGGTCCATCTTGGAATCCGATCCTACCACTCGTGAGGTATTCTCCAATGGCCCCAGGGTAATTTTCCGCCGTAACCAGAGCCTCAGAGACCACCTTGTGCATAGTCGCCTCCTCACGGTTACCTCATCCGTGGGCACATTCGAATGCCATCGTAGGAACTGTCTGACATGCCCATACGTTGTTCAGACACCAGAGATTGCATTTCCCCGAGGTACCTTCACCTTGAAAGATTCTTTCACTTGCACATCCCGCAATCTGATTTATGTTATCATCTGCAAACGATGTGACATGAAATACATTGGCCAAACGGGCAGACGTCTTGCGGATCGTTTCAGGGAACACCTCAGGGACATCAATCAGGGCGCTGACAAACCTGTCCCCAACCATTTCAATTCCTCCAACCATAATGGAGCCGACGATGCATGTGTCACCGCATTAAAACCTTGCTTCTCCAATAGCGGCGTCAGACTTAAAATTGAATGCCAACTAATCAACAATCTGGGATGCATCCACCCAGCCGGAATTAATACGGTTGTGGACGCTACAGTATAACTGTGGCATCTTCCCTAATTGTTCACACTATCTATTACTATGCTGTCCATATCTAACTTAATTGTCCTCACTTTCCTATATTTTCATAGCAGACTGTTCACATATCTTTGGCTACTCAAATCCTTTTTTCAACCCATTTTTAATTCAGCTGGCCAAGTCACCTTTCCGGCCTCACGTGGCTAAGTTATAGATTCGTGTGTTAGTGTATTGTGGTCTTTCGTTTGCTGTATCTCGTTGTTAGCTGTGTTGTCATTGACAAAGATTCTGAGAATCGAAACGTCTGTGTGTCGTATTGTATGCGTTCGTGTGTATTTTATCTTATTTTATTATTCATTTTTATATTTATTGAGTGCTTCTGATTTCGGATTTTTCACCTGTATTTCGCGACACGTGGATCTCCTTGTAAGGTATGTGCAACGTTTGTTGATGTTTAGTTCGTTTTTTCTCGCAGGAGTTTAAAATACCTATTTGTTTCCATTTCATATTGTTATATCCTGCTGCAGCCGCTGCTTTTTCTCTCTATTATTATCATAACGGTTTTTCACATACTCTGACCATACATGTAGAATATTATCTGTTTCTATTATGAATTATCCATGTTTTGTTTTAGGCAGCTTGTTGATGTACGTATTCTTTTATTAGTAAGCTCCTGAATTTCTTTGTGCATTAATTTGGTATTGTTACTGTTGTGATGATTTCAATTTCCATGACATTTTTTCTCAGACTATGCTTCTTTTCCCTCCTTACATAATGTTCTGACTTTTCTATGAATTTCTTCATATTTGGCAGGATTATTTTTGTTGTGTCTTCTTGTTTCCATTAGTTGTAAAATTTCTTCAGTCATCCATTTCTTACGGCCCACCTTCTTTAATTTTGGAATAATTGTTTCTGCAGCCAAACTGATTGAATTCTTCAACATTCCCCATTATCATCCACATCTTGATAAAAAGATCTCTACATCAGACAATATATAACATCTGTTCTTTACTTCTATGCTAACATTGTCTTGTATTTCTGGGTCAGTTTTCAATGTGCATAAATTAAATTGAGTGGTTCCTGTTCCTCAATATGCCTGTAATTAATCTGTCATCACTGTAACAGCTGTATCGGGAACTGTTTTTGCGAATATTAACGCATTTCGAAACTTTCTGCTAATCAGAATGTAATCTATCTGGATTCTAATCCTGCTGCCTGGACTCCTCCATGTCCATAATCTTCTAGGATGTTGTTTAAACCAGGTGTTTCCTACAATAATTTCCTGCTCTTTTGCCCATTCTACAAGTATGTATCCTCTTTCGTTTCACTCTCCCAAACCATGGTTGCCTATACTGCATCCATGGACTTGATGTCTAACTTTTGCATGGCACCCAGTGCAATCTGATATATCAAATAGACAAATCTCTCTCTCTCTCTCTCTCTCTCTCTCTCTCTCTCTCTCTCTCTCTCTCTCTCTCTCTCTCTCTCTCTCTCTCTCTCTCTCTCTCTCTCTCTCTCTAATGATTTGTAATCTGCACTTCAAAAATTTGCATCAGTCATTTATAATCTGCACATCTGAAATTGGCAACAGTGATTTAAAATCTGAATGTGTAGAACTGGCAACAGTGATTTACAATATGGAACTGGCAACAGTGATGTACAATCTGGAATTGGCAACAGTGCTGTACAGTCTGGAATTGGCAACAGTGATGTACAATCTGGAATTGGCAACAGTGATTTACAATATGGAATTGGCAACAGTGATTTACAATCTGGAATTGGCAACAAAGTTGGTGGGAGTCGCCGCAGCATAATGGCTAAAGGTTTACCTGTAGACCCAGTGGTCATCGGTTCAAATTCATATTGAGGCAGCATTTACACCTGTTCTGGGCTCCCAGTTCTACTCAACCTAAACAGGTAACAAAATATGTCTAGGGAAGTGAAGACTGTCGGTTTAATACTGACATTATGAACCACCGATCCACGTTAAACGTGCAAAATAGGTCCTTTACATAGATTTTTTTTTAAAATCTGATAGTCACTTTGCGTTGATTTTGGATGGTAAGAAGCGTCGATCATTCAGAAAAGAATGGCAGACTACTAAGTTTAAACATTGGAAACAGACACATACTGTTGAGTTGATTCTGACGTCCTGAAAAGGACATGCAACTATTTTTTAGGGGGGCACAAGTATATAATTCATCACTTGTCATTAAACTTCCGTAGCTGCGTTAGGATTCATGGGTGATGGTGACATTTTGTCAGTCATTGCTTTCATCCGTCTACGTCTTTTGATGATTGTTACTTTTAATGACTATGGAAATATCCCAGGGTTTCATTAAGTAATGTAATCACAAAATGTTAGATCTGGATTGATGTGTGCAGCAGTGAATGAACGCCATTATGAATATTTCATAAACTCAGGACAGGAGCTTGAATTGCAGACTGTACAACGAACTTTATTTGCAAGGTGCATTATCTGCAAATTTAATTCATTGCAATATGGATGTTCTAATTTAACAAGGGGGTACTTGTTTGTAGTTGACATCGTAGTATCTCGATGAATTAGAGAAAACCCGCTTAGCTTGAGGTAAATGAATACAGCTACGGTAAATAAAACATAATTAATCAACAGAAGTTCAGGAAATAGACGTGACTTTACACCCCTTTGCGTTATAAACTTTGCTGCATAATCTTTACATGACATAGCAGCATTTTTGTTTTCTTTGGATGTTTATAATCGTTGGGCAAGTTTACGTTTAGTAGTTTGCCAGTGCTTTCTAAACGACCGGCACTCATATAATTGTATGGCAACCAACGCGAGGCGGTCTGTTTTCAATTAGCCCACAGCTCTGTTTCGAACGCGGTATGCGGGAATACGAATTTCATTGGTAAAACCTTCGCCACAGAGGCGGCCTCACTGAATAGACTACGGATATAAGGACATTAATCAACAGAAGCGCACGCAGTAGATTTTAGTCAATACCCAAGTATGTAAACAGTACGCCATCGTCACCACACAGCCGGCCATTTTCCGAAAGTATTCTCTATCACAGCGCGCCGAAAAAGTTTCTCGATCTTTTCCAATGTCTCCTGTCTCATTCATCTTCATACCCAGGTGTATGCAATGTCCTGTGTCCATCTTCATGCTCAAGGTGTCAGCAGAGTCCTGTGTCTATCTTCATACCCAAGGTGTCTGCAATATTATGTGTCCATCTTCATACCGACGGTGTCTGCCATGTAATAGTCTATCTTCATGCGCAAGTTGCCTTCAATGTCCCGTGTCCATCTTCATACCCACGGTCTCTGCCAAGTCCTAGTCTATGTTCATGCCCAAGGTGTCTGCAATATCCTGTGTCCATCTTCATACCCACGGTGTCTACAATGTCCGTTATCCATCTTCATACCCACGGTGTCTACAATGTCCGTTATCCATCTTCATACCCACGGTGTCTACAATGTCCGTTATCCATCTTCATATCGACGGTGTCTGCAATGTCCGTTGTCCATCTTCACACCGACGGTGTCTGCAGTGTCCTAGTCTATCTTCATGTCCAAGGTGTCTATAATGTTCTGTGTCCATCTTCATGTCCAAGGTGTCTGCAATGTCCTGTGTCCATCTTCACGCCGATGGTGTCTGCCATGTCTGTGTCCATCTTTATGTCCAAGATTGTCTGTAATATCGTGTGTCCATTTTAATGCCCTCTTTGTTTGCAATGTCCTGTGTCCATCTTCATGCCAACGGTGTCTGCAATGTCCATTGTCCATATTCACGACGAACCCACTCCGACGGTATGAGGTACTTCTAATTTACGTCCCAAGTTAAGGCCAAGATTTCAACATTTTAGTCCAACTGACCGATGTGGGGATTGAAACCAATACTCCTGCATCAGCAAACCAGAAATTTAAGAGCAAGCTATCTTTTCTATTCGGCCTATGCTGACCTCGGCGGGCCGTTATAAGAGCGACTTTCCACAAATGACCTGCTATAGATGGATTCAAGTCTATCACGTAGAGCTGAGAGTCTTCTTGCTGCAACCAAACGTTGCCAAGAGCAATAAAGCCGTATCTAACGACATTTATTAATCTCGCATATCGACTGATATCGCGTCTTCCGTGCTATCTATCATATCTATCCCCACCTCAACATCTATG
This sequence comes from Cepaea nemoralis, assembly GCA_014155875.1. Lineage (NCBI taxonomy): Eukaryota > Metazoa > Mollusca > Gastropoda > Stylommatophora > Helicidae > Cepaea > Cepaea nemoralis. The sequence goes on from JACEFZ010019207.1 coordinate 1,071,540, forward strand.
AGAGCCAATCTGTACTTGGGAATATTTTATCTCCAGTTGTTTGGATGACATAATCTGCTCTCTATCGTTCTGAAAAAGCAAAGTGCAATTTCGATAATACACTCTAGACAAATGGCTCGAGCAGTTTTACAGAACGATAATTCTACCCAAGCAAGCGGACGTCAGTGTGAAAACAGAGAGCAGATCATAAATGGCAATTTAGCAAAAATCTTCTGTTCTGTGCATTCATGGCCATCGGAGTAGCGAAATACAGTGCAAGTGGAGATGCAAGTGAAATTACACAATTTATAACATCGAGTTTGGCTGCAACGTTAGCACGCGCTTACAAAGGAAAATCAATAGGACTAATTGTTTGAAGCGAGGCATAATAAACTATTTTCTTCAAGCAATTTCAGCAATTTGTCTTATCTTACATTAGATGCCGTCTGTATGAATGAGTTAAAGGTAAACATCGTCATCAGCAACTAGGGGGGCGATCACAATTGTCCAGTGCTGGCATTCAGGAGCTTAATGCGACAATTTTCGTGCTGACGTCTTTCCATGATTTGAGTCGAGGGTGTCTGGACTCTTCTCTTGAAATCTTCCACTGTTTGTACTTTTTATTAATATCACCAGTCGTAATGCGGGTTTACAGTAACAATATTTATTTTATCTGAATAACGAAGACACAAACATTGGATTGCACGATTGAATGCCTGGCATATTTCGCTGCATCTCGTCAGGTACATACTGCAGAATTCACACAACATAAAGTGAAATAACTAGATAACTCCTTCAAGCTGAAATATACACATGTTCGCACAGTAATGTCGATTCTCTACCACGGCAATTTTAAACTAACATGTCTTTATGCTTGCACACAACCGGCCTATGTAGGTTAATAATTATGGCTTCTGCAAACTTTAACAAGCGACTACTTTGTGTGTTGAACAACACACGGAAGGAAATGTCTCTTTCAATCACATGGCCGCTATCCAGCACATGCCTCGCGATCGATGAAGCGGGAATGTACCGGTGTGTCGGTCTACCTGGGCTACCATCGCCTGTGTGTAGTATCTTGTCAATCCAGTTAGGTGAATTCTGCACTATGTACCCGACGAGATGCAGCGAAATATGCTAGGCAATGAATAGTGCAATCTTTGTGTCTTCGTTATTTAAATTCACTACGGAAAAACATTGTTTTGAATTTCTTTTATCATCAAAATAAAGTATTGACTTCTTTCAGGCGCCTTGAGACGTACAGGGGTATACGGTATCTGCCACATGTATTTCGAGGTGGGTAGGTGGGCGAGCCTTGGTAGCATAATGACAAGACACTCGCCTCCCGACCAGGTTAGTCATTGTTTCTTTTTTTTTGCGCGCGCTCGCTTTGACCTCAATCGTAGTCCATTGTCACAAAATAAAACCGTGTGTTTAACCAGTTGATTATTATAGAGGCTTTCTGATAAAACGGACTATCTGCTAAGCAACAAGTGTTTCAACTAATACAGAGAAAACATTCATAGTTGTGGCTGCACGTGTTCCCAAACAGGTCGGGCATAAATAACAGCTGTACTTGTACATCTGGTTGACGGATTGGCAACACTCGGAAGTGAGGGAGACGAATCCCGGCATCGCCTTGACAGTTTATCAACATTTGAATACAGATGGAAGCCGTGGGATCATAGTGGCAATCGGATGTTGGCCATCACCTGTCGGACAAAATTAACAGTGGCAGATGTATAGAGGAAGTGAGTGCGCTGAATCATACATCGCTTTGACAAGTCATAAACATGTCAGAGGGAAAACGGAAGTACTCAGCAAGGAAGTAAACAGTACATCTGTCAATTCTTAGTTTCCGGAACATCGAGGAGATTGGCAGCTTGTTGGGGAAACCTGTTGTTGGGATCATACAGTAACTCGTTAGTTTGTTGGGGGAGTCGAAACAAGTGATGACAACTTTGACAGTGACTAAGGCAAGGGAGAATCGATTCTTGACAATGGCTGATATGAGAAAAATAACACCTGCAGGACGTCACCCATATCACGTGACCAATTTTAGGGGTTTGCCAGAAAACCATGATTGGAGATGGGGAGTTGACCAAAACCGTGGATTATGATGGACGTGTTTGTGGGAGAGCTCTACAGTGTTAGATTTATTTAAGATTAACTAGCATGTGCCGTTATGGCAAAGTGTAGTAGCCATCCCGGGAATGAGGCGGTTTTGCATAAGGTAGTCAATATAGTCTATTAGTTCTAATTAATATAGACTGTAGCCTTGTTAAAACTATAGTGTGATGATTAGCACTGTTAGTGGAAACTAGTTAGAGTAGAATAGTGATATTAGCTCTGCTAGTTAAGAATAGAGTAGGGTAGTGGTGATAAGCTATGCTAGTTAAGAATCGAGTAATGATGGATAATTGGGAGACGGGGGAATTGCCCGCTGGGGTTTTGCACTCTGTATGGGTCTTTCCTTGTCATAGCCTGATTCGGCCCTAGGTGGGTAGCTAATCTGCTCTATGACAAAGTTTAGTTAGCTAAAGATCATTAAGCAAGGCAATAGGCTTACACTCAGCCGATAGGATCAGTGACTAGTACTATCACCAGATGTGTTGTTTCTATCCTAGGTTCCCTACCAGATCCGAGGAAACTCAACAAGTTTTTAGGAAAGGTTCAAATCCCATTCGGAAGAACACCAGTTGAACAGTCAATAAAGTTTCGTACAGAACGTAACTAAAGCTAGAAGGAAGATGATTCACCAAAGAGGGTGATGATTACTGATGCACCACACAGCATCAGACAGTAGTAACTAACCGAGAACATTAATTATAATAGTTACCTAGTGTGATATAATCTCGTGTAATAGAACACAAGACATGATACTTGAGGCTAGATAGACACGAGTGAGGATCAAGTACATTAACAATTAACATTAATAACTGTGTACACACTACAAAGGACTTGTGCATTTTTTTAGGAACGATAGGAACGGACATTGTGTAGGGTGCAACCGGTCCATGATTAACTGTTAATACCACCGGTGTCTATTTCGGATGATCATGAAATGGGATTACCAGAGGTCTACAGAGGCAAATCAGTATCCAGCAGGATGGTTTCGGCACTGGGTGAGATGTACATGTTCTGACGTAACGTGCTGTGGTCTATCCTTGCTGGGATCAGCTGACTGGGTTGTGGTCTGAGAGTCCGATTCTACACACTTTATAGAACACGTCACACATTTTCTTCGCATACACGTCTCATATACGTTACACTTTTCTTTTAATAAATTAAGCTTATTAATTTTTTAGAAGCAAGAGTTGTTGAGTATGTTGCGTTGGAGAAGTATGAGAGGGGGCATAGTACGACAGTGAGAGAGTGACAGGAAAAGGTGTCCACGGGCTGATGGAGTGTGTTGGACGGAAGCTGGTGGATTCTCCAGAATATTAAAAAGGAGGAAAATATTATAATGTGGGTGTCGACTCTCTTCACTCCAGGGACGACACTGTAAAGGAGGACACGACATTATTGGGGGCTCGTAACGGAATCTTTGGACAGCGGGATCTCTCGTAAACGGGATCTTTGGACAGCGGGATCTCCCGTAAACGGAATCCTTGGACAGCGAGATCTCCTGCAAGCAGGAACCTTTGACAGTGGGATCTTCTGACAACGGGGTCTTTTGACACGGGATCCTTAGTTATAAGAGGGAGATATCATTTTGGAGAATCCAGCTAGAGTGAATGTGGATAGGGGTTAGGACTAAATATCTTACCTGTTCACACTTCACACGTCTGCATAGGTCTGTGGTCCTGATTCTACTCTTGTCACTGAGTGAATGTGCTGTGCGTGGTAATATCTAGATTTATAGTACTTGTTCATATATCTGTATAGTAATTTGCAGTTATATTGTACTCGACCTGCTAGCTTACCTCTCTGTATAATGGCCACCCCTAAACTAACCACGTTAGAATTAAAGGCAAAGGGGGAAGAAATGGGATTGGCGGGTTCTGCTCTAACGGATTACATACAGGAAGTGGAGAGAGAGTATCGTCAAGCAGAACGGGAAGATCGAAAGGCCGAGCTGGAATTGAGAAGGATGGAGTTGGAACAAGCAGCTAAGAAATTGGAAGCTGAGCAAGCAGCTAAGAAATTGGAAGCTGAGCAAGCAGCTAAGAAATTTGAAGCTGAGCAAGCAGCTAGGAAATTGGAAGCTGAGCAAGCAGCTAGGAAATTAGAAGCTGAACAGGAAGCACAGAAAAGGGAGCACGAGTACCGGATGAGGGAACTCGAGTTGAAGAGTCAATCTAATGGAGAAACTGAGGGAGCAGTTGGAGGTTCCTCCATCCCAGGCTCAACACCAGTAGGTGGACATGGGTACCATGCTATGAAGTTTCCTTTAGCGGTCTACGAGGAGGACAAAGAGAAGATTGACCAGTACCTTCAACGCTTCGAGGCTATGTCAGTTGCTATGGGTCTGGAGCGTAACAAATGGAATCTCAAGCTATCCCAGGGATTACGCGGGACCGGCTACGAGGTTTATTCTCGCCTGCCACCAGGACATGAGAACAATTATGACGAGTTAAAGACGGCTCTGCTGAAACGATTCGAGGTTACGTCACATACCTACCGGAAAAAATTTCGAGCAGCGAAACGAGAACCAGGAGAGTTGTTTGCCGCCTACAGTTTGCGTCTTAAATCTTATCTCCATAAGTGGATGGATTTGGCTGGGTTCGCACATGACTATGAGAGTCTGGAAGAGCTCATGGTGGTCGACCAGCTGAAGAAGCAAATGTCTAAACCTCTCAGGACGTTCCTGGGAGAACAAGGAGCGGAACGTATTGACCTCGTGACTAAATTAGCAGAACGGTTCGTCGAGGTACATGGGGAGGCAGGGGAAAACCTTTCCACCAACACCAAAAGTCAAGAGAAACATGACAAGAAGAAAGCCAAAAACTCAGGAACCAAAAAGTGGGAACCTTATGTGCAAAAATCAGAGGATAGTTCAGAGAAGAAGAAGGAGGGAAGCAAGAGCACTTCAAGCTCTACACCAAAACGACCGTGGTCGGAGAAGTGGTGTTCAATTTGTAAGTCACCCTCTCACAATACGAGGGACTGCAAATCGAAGGCTAAGAACCCTCACTTCGCAGCATGTCAAGTGACTTCCAAGGAGGTTGTCACGGAAAATGCCAAGGTCAACAAGGAAGCTCGCCACCAGGAGAGCTCACTCAAGTCTGGCAATAGAAAATCTAGGACAGGGAAATGGTGCAACCAATGCCAGTCGAATACGCACAATGCTATTGACTGCAGAGGAGAAGTCAGGAGACACTCAATTCGTCGTGTGCCCCGGGAAACCTAAGGTGGAGCCCACCGAACAGGTCGAGGCCGAGGAAGAGACTCCAGACCAGGAAAAACCACCTGTAGTGGAATTGGTAGAGGTTAACGGTCGTCAAGTGGAGTGTTTATACGACACAGGACTGGACGGGGAGGCCGTGATTTCTGCGGATCTGGTACATCCAGAACAATTCACAGGTGAGACATTGGATATACAGCCTGCACAGAAGAGTGCTGTAGTCATGAAGTTGCCTATTGCTAATGTGGAGATTCGGTCAAGGTACGTCACCGGCACCATCAAGGCCGCTGTATTGACCGATCCCATTTTTCCAGTCATCCTAGGTTGCCGGTATGTCTTTCTGGGAATGCCCAGGGAGCCAATCCATATGGGAGCAATGCAGACTCGCTCTCAGACGAAAACGGAAGAGGCAGACGCAATTGTGACTAACCCAATGCCGGGGGAGCTACGAACTGCCCAGAGTGAGGATGATACTTTACGTCCTTGCTACAAAAAGCTGCAGAAAAGTGCTGATCCACCAGGACGGGGGCAGTACTACATGAAGAATAGGATACTCTACAGGAGAGCAGGAAGGGGAGACAACCTATACGGTCAGTTGGTCGTCCCGAAAGCTCACCGGTCCCAGATTCTTCATATGGGGCATACCATCTCCTTTAGTGGACACATGGGTATTGCCGCCACCATGCAGCGGATTTCCTGCCATTACTATTGGCCGGGAATGACAGATGATGTGCGTCGGTATGTGAAGTCATGCCCTGAGTGCCAGAGGGTGGCACCGAAACACTGGACAGCACCGGTGGTGTTGGGTGAGATGCCCATCATGAACTCTCCTTTCGAGAGGGTAGCCATCGATATCGTGGGTCCACTTCCCAGGACTAGGAAGAGGAACATGTATATACTCACAATGGTGGATTGCTGTACAATGTGGGGTGAGGCTATACCGTTGACCACGATTGACTCGAAAAGAGTGGCGGACGCACTGATGGAGGCCTTTACCAGATTAGGCTTTCCGGATCAAATTCTGACGGACAATGGATCTCAGTTTTGTGGAAAACTCATGGAGGAGGTATTTAGGGTGTTTCACTCTAACCACATACATACCAGCCCTTACCACCCTCAAGCCAATGGACAAGTAGAGCGTTTCAACGGCACGTTGATGACAATGCTCAGGAAATTAGCGCAGGAAAAACCTGATAGGTGGGATGAATATATCCCAGCAGCACTCTTTGCCTATCGGGAAGTTCCTCATGGCTCAACAGGACTACCACCCGCTACGTTGCTGTTTGGTCGTCCAATCAAAGGACCGTTGGAAGCCATGTTGAGGAGTTGGACTGAAGAGGGGACGTCAGAAGAAGTGATCTCATCCTATAAATACGTGGAGGAACTGAAAGAAAAACTCCACAAGGGATGGACTCTGGCAAATCAAAACTTGAAAAAGGCCAGGAAAAGACATGCGGCTTACTACAACCGTAGGTCTAAAGAAAGATCTCTAGAGGTGGGAGATAAAGTCTTGTTGCTACTCCCAACGGGAAACAACAAACTGGAGATAGGTTGGCAAGGACCATTTCCCGTGGAAAGGGTGATATCCAGAACCAACTATCAGATCCGGATCCGGGGAAAGTCGAAGATTTTCCATATCAATCTCTTGCGGAAATACGAAGAGAGACCCGGAGACAAGGCAGCTCACCTCATGGCAATGGCAGTTGCAGTGGAGACAGAAGTGGGAACCAGCGAGGGCAGGGAATATCCCTTGGAACACCAGGAAACCTATAGGGATGTGCAAGTGAACCCTGATCTGACCTCCCAGGAGAGGGAAAGGATAACCCAGGTTCTCAAGTCTCATAAGGAGATACTGACTGATAAACCAGGACGAACGAGGTTGGTTGAGTTCGAGATGACTTTGACCACACAGGAGCCTGTTCGCCAAAAGGTTTACCCAGTGCCATTCTCTAAAGAAAAGGCCCTGGAGGAGGAAATACAAAAACTGCTGGAGGATGACGTGATTGCACCATCCACATCCCCATACAATGCGGGGGTAGTTTTGTTACGCAAACCAAGTGGAGAACACCGGTTGTGTATAGACTACCGACTTCTGAACAGTCACACACAATTTCAGGTGGAACCTTTGCCGAATCCAACTCAGTTATTCGCTAGGCTCCATAAGGCTCGGTACTTTTCAAAGGTGGATCTGAGTCGGGGGTACTATCAGATACCAGTCAAACCGGAGATTCGACCACTGTTAGGCTTTCAGTACACCCAGTGGACACTACGAATTCAAGGTCATGCCCTTTGGACTCAGCAATGCACCTAGTGTGTTTACACGCATGATGAGGACTTTACTAGATCCGTTACAGGATCCGTCCATCATCTCATTCATGGATGATATTCTGATTTCCAGTGACAGCTTGGATGACCACTTACAATCCTTGGAGAGAGTGTTTAATAGACTCAAGGAAGCAGGGCTTACTGCTCGTCCAACCAAGTGCATGATTGGTTACCAGACTCTGGAATTTCTAGGTCACACCATCACTCCAGGACACATTGTTCCAGAAGAGAAGAACCTGGAGAAAATCAGAAATGCACCTAGACCAAAAACGAAGAAGGATGTGCGATCTTTTCTCTCGTTGTGTGGGTTCTACCACAAATTTATCCCACATTTCACTGAACTGGGAGCTCCGTTGACGGAAACCTTGAAAAAGGGATTCCCGGACCAAATCATTTGGACACCAGAATGTGAGAATGCCTATAGTCAGTTAAAGGAGGCCTTGGTCAGCAAACCTGTATTACAGCTCCCTGACCTTTCCAAACAATTTGTGTTGAGAACAGATGCGAGTGCGATTGGAATTGGAGCCGCTTTGTTACAGGAAGGAAAAGACGATGCTTCGGTTTTGAAACCTGTGGCATACGCAAGTAAGAAACTTCTACAGGCGGAGAGGAATTATTCAACCGTCGAGAGAGAGTGCTTGTCCCTCGTATGGGCAGTGCAAAAATTTCAGCCATATTTGTATGGAGTTAAGTTTCGAGTCCAGTCGGATCATCAACCCCTGATGTTCCTGGCTACTTCTCAGAAGCTCAACGCCCGGTTGATGCGGTGGTCGTTGTTACTTCAACCTTATAATTTCACAGTAGAGTACATTCCTGGGAAGGAAAATGTTGGAGCGGATTTCTTGTCAAGACACCCAGCTCCTGAAGAAGAAGAATGAATCATCTGGATTAAACTCACGGTGGAGAAGAGTGAGATGGACTACTCTCTTAGGAGGGGGCCTATGTCACAAAATAAAACCGTGTGTTTAACCAGTTGATTATTATAGAGGCTTTCTGATAAAACGGACTATCTGCTAAGCAACAAGTGTTTCAACTAATACAGAGAAAACATTCATAGTTGTGGCTGCACGTGTTCCCAAACAGGTCGGGCATAAATAACAGCTGTACTTGTACATCTGGTTGACGGATTGGCAACACTCGGAAGTGAGGGAGACGAATCCCGGCATCGCCTTGACAGTTTATCAACATTTGAATACAGATGGAAGCCGTGGGATCATAGTGGCAATCGGATGTTGGCCATCACCTGTCGGACAAAATTAACAGTGGCAGATGTATAGAGGAGGTGAGTGCGCTGAATCATACATCGCTTTGACAAGTCATAAACATGTCAGAGGGAAAACGGAAGTACTCAGCAAGGAAGTAAACAGTACATCTGTCAATTCTTAGTTTCCGGAACATCGAGGAGATTGCTTGCAGCTTGTTGGGGAAAACCTGTTGTTGGGATCATACAGTAACTCGTTAGTTTGTTGGGGGAGTCGAAACAAGTGATGACAACTTTGACAGTGACTAAGGCAAGGGAGAATCGATTCTTGACAATGGCTGATATGAGAAAAATAACACCTGCAGGACGTCACCCATATCACGTGACCAATTTTAGGGGTTTGCCAGAAAACCATGATTGGAGATGGGGAGTTGACCAAAACCGTGGATTATGATGGACGTGTTTGTGGGAGAGCTCTACAGTGTTAGATTTATTTAAGATTAACTAGCATGTGCCGTTATGGCAAAGTGTAGTAGCCATCCCGGGAATGAGGCGGTTTTGCATAAGGTAGTCAATATAGTCTATTAGTTCTAATTAATATAGACTGTAGCCTTGTTAAAACTATAGTGTGATGATTAGCACTGTTAGTGGAAACTAGTTAGAGTAGAATAGTGATATTAGCTCTGCTAGTTAAGAATAGAGTAGGGTAGTGGTGATAAGCTATGCTAGTTAAGAATCGAGTAATGATGGATAATTGGGAGACGGGGGAATTGCCCGCTGGGGTTTTGCACTCTGTATGGGTCTTTCCTTGTCATAGCCTGATTCGGCCCTAGGTGGGTAGCTAATCTGCTCTATGACAAAGTTTAGTTAGCTAAAGATCATTAAGCAAGGCAATAGGCTTACACTCAGCCGATAGGATCAGTGACTAGTACTATCACCAGATGTGTTGTTTCTATCCTAGGTTCCCTACCAGATCCGAGGAAACTCAACAAGTTTTTAGGAAAGGTTCAAATCCCATTCGGAAGAACACCAGTGGAACAGTCAATAAAGTTTCGTACAGAACGTAACTAAAGCTAGAAGGAAGATGATTCACCAAAGAGGGTGATGATTACTGATGCACCACACAGCATCAGACAGTAGTAACTAACCGAGAACATTAATTATAATAGTTACCTAGTGTGATATAATCTCGTGTAATAGAACACAAGACATGATACTTGAGGCTAGATAGACACGAGTGAGGATCAAGTACATTAACAATTAACATTAATAACTGTGTACACACTACAAAGGACTTGTGCATTTTTTTAGGAACGATAGGAACGGACATTGTGTAGGGTGCAACCGGTCCATGATTAACTGTTAATACCACCGGTGTCTATTTCGGAAGATCATGAAATGGGATTACCAGAGGTCTACAGAGGCAAATCAGTATCCAGCAGGATGGTTTCGGCACTGGGTGAGATGTACATGTTCTGACGTAACGTGCTGTGGTCTATCCTTGCTGGGATCAGCTGACTGGGTTGTGGTCTGAGAGTCCGATTCTACACACTTTATAGAACACGTCACACATTTTCTTCGCATACACGTCTCATATACGTTACACTTTTCTTTTAATAAATTAAGCTTTATTAATTTTTTAGAAGCAAGAGTTGTTGAGTATGTTGCGTTGGAGAAGTATGAGAGGGGGCATAGTACGACAGTGAGAGAGTGACAGGAAAAGGTGTCCACAGGCTGATGGAGTGTGTTGGACGGAAGCTGGGGGATTCTCCAGAATATTAAAAAGGAGGAAAATATTATAATGTGGGTGTCGACTCTCTTCACTCCAGGGACGACACTGTAAAGGAGGACACGACATCCATACACACTATCTATAGTAGTGATGGACTGAATTTTGCATGTGGATTAACTTTCCCTATTAACAGTGTCCCTCGCCATCAGACGAACCCACTCCGACTTCAGAGTTACTTGTAATTTAGTCCCCAAGTCAAGGACGACAGTTCAACATTTTAGTCCAGCTGTCCGGTGTAGGGGTTGAACCCCTAACCTCGGCATCAGCACACCGGATGTTTAAGAACACGTCTTCTTATCCATTCGGCCATGCGGACCTACAGTCATGGGCTAGATCCGTAGCTGTGCGAATTCGATATTAAATAACTGAGCTGGGCGGTCTGGTTTACCAAGGCTAAGATGGGAACTCAGAATGTCGTTGAAGGTCAAGCTGACTGGCGTGATACTGAGCACATTTCTCACCGAGTGCCGACAGGTTTATACAAATACGGGTCTAGCACCATGTACCCGATTTGGCTTAAAAACGTGTAACAGGGCCCCATACCTGTACTTGAACATATGTTATATTTCTGGCCCGTGCCCCCCTACACCATATTTTCAGAACGTCATTCCCCCCTTTCGTATTTCCTACCTAAAAATCCCGCCCGCCCCTACATAGTATACGTAATAATGGAAGCTAAATTTCATAGCGCATACTAAAACAAGTCAAGACGACCATATAAAACATGATTTGTGGGTCTACTTACTTTATAAATTGACTTTTAGAAGGGTGAGACGTACAAAACCGTACATTATGAAGGGAAAAACAATATCAAGTAATCGGTTCTTGTATTAACGCGATCTTGAAATAATCTTAATTCCCCCCTGGAAACCCTAACCCCCCCCCCCCCCCCCCCCGGGGGGGGGGGGGGATTCCCCACCGGTTGAGAACCACTGGTTTAAACATTGTGAAAGTAAACGTGACAACATGGCTGGTACAGTCGCCGGGGTGTGATATGGTCGAGCATCCCATATTCTGGAATCGTAAAGTAGAGGACTCTACTACACGCCTTGAAATATGTTATATGGTGCTAGTCTCATACTTTTATAGACCAATATATGTGCACACGACGAGAGACACGGTCAGTGTGATGATCGATATCACGCGGTTGCTTTACTTCCAAGGACATATATTTTCTATTGTAGGCTAGGTCGAACTGCAAGTCCAGATCAATGTTTTATTTTAAAACGCAACGATGGGGATTTGAACACATTACCATCGAGTCGGCAGGAAACATGCTAGACACTGCGGGACATCGGCACCCTGTGTATTCTGGTATACCTTGACATACTCTACTCTCATCATCTCGTCTTGTTCCTCATGTACTTTGCAGTGTCGTGGTGAATCATAAACAACGGGAGAGTGATCATTTATGGGCTTCGTGGATGGAGATTCCCATGGACTCTGCTATTCAATCGGTCCATGGTTTACATGGCCGACCTCTTCTTCTGCTTCCATGTCTACAGCCTGATATAATAAGATCGCTAGCTCCCCTCCTATCTGCCTGTCTTTTCTAGACAACTGACTTACATTTTGAAATTGTATCTCGGATCATACATTTTATAGCAGTCTTGGTGGCACAGTAGTTATTACGCTTGCCTGCCAAAATAGTGGCCATGGTCCAAGCCCCATCAGAGGTGGAATTATTTTTTTCCGACCACTATGGTTTTGGGGTCGCCCAGCCTCATAAAATGGATGCTAGACAATTATAATTTTCTGGAATTATATATTGTCGTGGCCTAGAAGTATGTGAAATGCTGAAAGTTCACACCCCAATGGAAAGTATCTGCTTTACCATCAACCCATTTTATTAGACTGGGTTTACACGAGAGACATACTGGTCGAACAAGCAGGAAAATTCTACAAACAACGCGGATTGAAGCTGAGTCAAGTAATGTTGCAGGCAGAGACAATAAACTATAATAGTACACCACAACAAGCAATGCTGTTAAGACCAAATGGAAGGAGAAAAAGAGGCCAGCCACGTAACGATCGACAGAGGGAATAGCAGGGTCCATGGATATCTCGATACATGTAGCCCATGCCCGGGCATTCTCCAGCTGCTTAAGCTTTACCTCAACACCGCAAGGTACAAGAGGAGCGAGATACGATGACGAGACTCACTATCACAATATTACTACGAATTTCAATTATTGTTCATTTTCCTTAATAGCATAAACCATGCGGTATCTTGATTAGATATTATCACAATGTTGATACATCGTTTTACAGTTATCGTTGTGTGTATATAGTTTTGATGATTTGTATTTCTTAACACTGAATCCCCTTTGTACAGGGCGTTGTGACTTTATTGGCTGGCTGTTCGTGATTTATAGGAAACTAGCAGACCCAGCCCGGCTTCGCCCAGTCCCTGGTGGGGAGCATCTCATTTAATTCACATAAGTTGGCATATAAGCTCCCGTTCCCGTTCCTGTCTGTCTGTCTGTCTGTCTGTCTGTCTGTCTGTCTGTCTGTCTATCTATCTGTCTGTCTGTCTGACCCTGCCCGGCATCGCCTGGCTCCTGGTGTGGAGCATCTCATTTAATTCATATAAGTAGTCATATAAGCTCCCGTTCCCGTTCCCGACTATCTATCTGTCTGTCTGTCTATCTGTCTGTCTGTCTATCTGACTCGGCCCGGCTTCGCCCAGCCCCTGATGGGGAGCATCTCATTTAATTCATATAAGTTCCCGTTCCTGACTGTCTGTCTGTCTGTCCCTCCCTCTCTGTCTGTCTGTCTGTCTGTCTGTCTGTCTGTCTGTCTGTCTGTCTGTCTGTCTAATCATTTATTGGTTGCGGTTAGAACAACCTTAGATAAACGAAGACCAACTTACAAAAAGCATTAGAAAGAGCACTTGAAAGATCTTTACATATTCCCCCAACAATTAACTTGGGTAAATGGAGCGGCGGCAGCAGCAGCAGAAGAAGAAGAAAAAGGAGGAGTAGGAGGAAGGAGGAGGAAGAGGATGGAGGAGGGAGGAGGAGGGAGGAGGAGGGAGGAAGAGATAGGCGGAGAGAAGAGGAGGAGGGAGGAGGAGGAGTAGGGAAGCAATAGGAGGGAGGAGGAGGGGAAAAGAGGAGAAGGAGGAGGAGGGGTGAGGAGGGAGGAGGAAAAAAAGGGAGGAGGAGGGAGAAGGAGGAAGGAGGAGGAGAGAGGAGGAGGAGTAGAGAGGAGGAAGAGGGAGGAGGGGGAGGAGGAAGGAGGAGGAAGAGGGAGGAGGGAGGAGGAAGATGGAGGAGGAGGGTGTGGAGGAAGGAGGTGGAGGGAGGAGGAGGGAGGAGGAGGAGGGAGAAAAAGGGAGGAGAGAGGATGAGAGAAGAGGAGGAGGGAGGAGGTAGGAGGAGGAGAAAAAGGAAGGAGGAGGGAGGAGGAGGAAGAGGGAGGAGGAGGAGGAAGAGGGAGGAAAAGGATGGAGGAGGAAGAGGAGGGAGAGGGAGGAGGGGGAGGGGAAGAGGGTAGGAGGAGGAGGGGAGAGGAGAATGGATGTGGAGGAAGGAGGAGGAGGGAGGAGGAGGGATTAGGTAGAGGAGGAAGAGGAGGGAGGAAAAGGGAGGAGAGGGGAGGAGAGAGGAGGAGGAGGGAGGAGGTAGAAGAAGGAGAAAGATAGAGGAGGAGGAGGAGGAGGAAGGAGGAGGAGGAGGAAGAGGGAGGAGGAGAATGGAGGAGGAAGAGGAGGGAGGGGGAGGGGAAGAGGAAGAGGGTAGGAATTGGAGGAGGGGAGAGGAGGAGGAGGGAGAAGGAGGGAGGAGGAGAAGGGAGGAGGAGGGAGGAGGGGAAGGAGGGTGGAGGGGAGGGGAAGAGGAAGAGGGTAGGAATTGGAGGAGGGGAGAGGAGGAGGAGGGAGAAGGAGGGAGGAGGAGAAGGGAGGAGGAGGGAGGAGGGGAAGAAGGGAGGAGGAGGGGAGAGGAGGAGGAGGGAGGAGGAGGATAAGGGAGAGGGAGTAGGGAGAATGAGGAGGGGAGGAGGGAGAGGGAGGAGGGAGGAGGAGGGAGAATGATGCGGGGAGGAAGGAAAGGGAGGTGGAAGAGGAGGAGGAGGGAGGAGGAGGAGGGTGGAGGAAGGAGTTAGAGGGAAGAGTAGGAGGTTAGAGGGATGAGGAGGTAGAGGTAGGAGGAGGAGGGAGGAGGAGAAGGGAGTAGGATGGAGGAGGAAGAGGGAGAAGGAGGGAGAAGGAGGAGGAGGAAGGAGGAGGAGGGAGAGGTAGGAGGAGGGAGGGGCAGAGGGAGAAGGAGGAAGGAGTAGGAGGAAGTAGGAAGGGAGAGGAAGAGGGAGGAGGAGGAGGAGGAGGTAAGAGGGAGGAGGAAGAGGAGGAGGAGGGAGGAGGAGGAGAGAGGAGGTGGAGGGTGTAGGGAGGAGGTAGAGGGAGGAGGAGGGAGGAGGAGAAGAGAGGAGGAGGGAGTTCGCCATTGCGAATTCATACTCGTCTAGGTTCTGTGATTTCGGTCCTTCCATTGATTGTTCTTCCCTTCTACATGAATGTAGATAACTTCCTTACACATAAAAAGAGGAATTGTTATTGATATTGCCGTGGCATGGAGGAATATCAGCAGCAGAGTTGATCCAGAAACCAAAGACTGAGATCTATGGAGAGCCATGAACGCCGACGCTAGCCGGCACGGCACTTGATGATGATGATGATTGCCGTGTGACGATTCTGTGTAGTCACGTCATTTTCTTCGCTTGTCGTAACGTTGTGGTTCGGGGATTCTTTCATCATCATCATCATATATTTACGTACGTATTTAGGGAGGGGGAGGAGGGAGGAGGAAAAAGAAGAAAAAAAATATGACAGTTGGCATCGCTGGAATGAAAGGAAGACGTGTAGCAAATTTCATCTCAATCGGATGGGCCGTTCGCGAACAAATAAAGGACATACATATTTACATGCATTGCCTTTTATATATAAGATGTTAACGTGAAGTGGTTTGCCGTTACTTTCTCAACGCGAGGCCAACATTTAAGCCCAACTGGCTGGTATGTGTAGCGTATACGATGATACAAAAGAGATACCGTTTTTTTTAGATGTAGTGAGCATTTTCTTTCAATAGTAATCTCGTTACACTTTCCAGTGTAACTAGGAAACACGCAATACCAAAGAATGTGAATGTAAGATCTAGAATAGGGTTATAAAATAAAAAAGCACAAAAAGAAACACTGCTCTCATAAAAAAATGTCGTATTTGTTTACGGAAGCTCTTCGACTGTTCCGTTACAGGAACATAAGAATGATGTCCTAGCCAGCCATAAGCAATAAATTATTTATAGTAACGTTTCGATGAAAGTTATTTTAAATTCTTTAAGCATTAAACGGAACGAAGTAATATTAAAACATCTCTATGTTCGTGCATTTCCTCTTGAAATCGCAGTGTTTTAGTTCCTTCTTTATAAATATTTTTTAATGTGTGCCTGTGTGACAAGAAGAAGAAGAAGAAGAAGAAGAAGAAGAAGAAGAAGAAGAAGAAGAAGAAGAAGAAGAAGAAGAAGAAGAAGAAGAAGAAGAAGAAGAAGAAGAAGGGGTGTGGTTTTTATAAGTATATTTTAACATATAAACATTTGAATCTTTGCCGTTACTACTGAATTCGTGCACCGGTCTAAGATGCTCCTTGTGTATGTCTATGGGAGCAAAAATGAGCACTTTCGAAGATATCGCGTGCAATAAAATTGATCCTGTTTTAAGGCCCATACCAAACAATACCATAATGTTTCCTGTACCCTTGATTATATATGATAGTATACCCTTGATTACATGTGATGTTATACACTTGGTTCCATTTGATATTATACCCATGATTATATTTGATTATACACTTGATTCTATTTGGTATTATAAATGTGATTGTATTGTATACAAGTTATTCAATTTCCAGCTATATACTTGATTTCCTTTACTGTTAAGTTTGTCATGCCTGCCTGCCTGCCTGCCTGCCTGCCTGCCTGCCTGCCTGCCTGCCTGCCTGTCTGCCTGTCTGTCTGTCTGTCTGTCTGTCTGTATGTCTGTATGTCTGTCTGTCTGTCTCATTTGGTTTTATTTGGTATTATACACTTGATTATATTTGCTATTGTACAATTATTTCTGCCGATCTCCCAGACAAAGGGGTTACCATCTTTCTCCGTAATCCCGTATATTCACGTACGGTAACGCAGCTGCGCGAGATTCGGTAGCGGATCGCGTCGTGCTCGTTACTTACGGGGTATGTGAGCCGGTCGCTCAGAAAGCAATGGCCAAACTACTGAGCTTAATCTTGCCAAGAAATCAACAACAGCAGTAAAATGTTGGTGTTGACAGCGATGTTCTGTAAATAGGATATGCGAAAAAAAAATAATAAACTTAATTTTACCTCCTGTTACACACTTGATTCTATTCACTGTTCTAAACTTTATTCTATTTACTAGTATAATAGCTTTTCAATTTCCAGTTGCATACTTGAATCCATTTATTGCTGCATTCTTCACATTATGTCCAAAGATTGGATACATTTTTCTGGCACTGTCTATTGCATAAGTGCCACTAGGAAAAGGTGAATGGGATGAGAGGAATTAATAATGTTATCACACTGCAGTCAAGATACGTCGATTTTCTAGCAGTCGAAAATGGAATCGAGAACTCAGTTTTGGAAATACATACCACAAACAAAAATCCATACTGAATATGAACAAGTCTGGTAATTTGTAAGTAATAAAATATTATAACTAAGCACTTAGGCTAAAATAAATGTATAATTTGAATGCTAAAATATATGTATAATTTGAATAACTAAGTCGACGGAAAACCAACAAGGCGTTCCTCAGTTCATTACTTATTATTTTGACTCAGTCAGGTTCCTTCACTATCGATCTTTGTGTCCACAACTAATAAATATCCGGGGCGGATTGAAGGAAAGCACGACACACAGTCCACCTACCTGTGCACACTGCTTGAAATTGACTCTTGTATTCTTCCGCCGTAATGTTGGATAGTCCTGTATGTTGTATTTACGCTAGCACGACACGGTGTTACACTCCGAGCACTGACATACCTGGCAATGACATGTTAGCAGATCATATACACGAGCGATGTTGCTGGGGCTTCCGAAGCTAATCATGAGAAAGAAGCACGGGAACGGGGTGGAAAGTTGCTGATTCCAGACTACTCAACGGCGCGAGGGCTAACAGTGAGCCACGGGCGCCGGCGTTCGACATGACGCGTGTGGCAAATAATAGATTTCTAGTTCTCCACCGCATGGGGGACGCTCGGGCTGCTAAAGCAAACATGCACACGCCTACTTTTTGTTTATATGTTTTTTTTTTTATTATTTGATTGATATGATGTATTTATTTGTCAAATTATTTTTTAAATATGTCATTGTTCACATCGGTTTCTTCCTTTTTAGTTACATCTGTTATTTGAGTAACAGGGAAAATTAGACACAGTGGACATTGTTACTATATGCAACGTAATCTCTCCATGCCTCCATCAATGGCTCTCTCTCTCTCTCTCTCTCTCTCTCTCTCTCTCTCTCTCTATATATATATATATATATATATATATATATATATATATATATATATATATATATATATATATATATATATGACAGTAGAGGTACTACCTGCTGTCTGTTATCGCCAAATGTTGGGCGGCGCTTAACAAACCCGACATCAAACATTGTACCAACAGCTTCGGGTGGAGTAGCGCAATTTGGAGGGTACAGGCCTTATACTGGTGCGAGGAAATGCAACCTAAAGACAAAATGTCATGGCATGGCAGATCAGGTCCTAAGCCTTGGTTGGCAGCTGGTCTAGGATCGAAGGTCTGACAGGCGGACAGTTAGAGCATTGCATTGCTGATCCGGCAGCTTCTGTAGCTTGTCTTGTTCCAGACGTATTGGTGTTACCTTTCCTTTGGAGTACACTAGGCAGGCAGATAGAGGGGTCATGCTGCGCGGGCAACACATTGTCTCTATATTTCAGCCCATATTTTGTACTATGGAAAGGGATAACTCCATCCCTGGTCTTGGTGCTGGAGCATTGCACCAGAAACGACCTATGTATTACAAACTCCTTTTTCAAAGCAAAAGAGCGGCATCAGGTCACATGGAAACACCCAAGATCCGGATATTCGCATCCTCTAGACTTCATCATCACACGGAGACAACATTTGAATCAGATATCATTAACTCGAAGTTACGACAGTGCCGATTGTGATACTGATAATTCTTTTGTTGCTGCAAGAGACTGAGAGCAAAGAGAATCTACACGACTAAACGCAAATCTAGCCCCAGGATTAATATTATTAACACTAAAGATCCTGATAAGTGCTTTGAGTTACAACAGCAACTTGAAAACGCTTTGATTGATGCATCAGAAAATTGTACAGCAAGTGAAAAGTGCGGTAAACTTAATGAAGTTCTTTATAAAACAGCCGTAAGTGTTTACGGCACTGTGGATCAAAAGAGGCACGGCTGGTTTACGGCAAACAGCCAGACAATGCAGCCCTTGTTTGATAGAAAGAAGATAACCCTCTTAAGAAACAAGGAAAGAATAACAAGAAACACTTTCAGTGAGCTGAAGTAAGCTAGGAAGGACGTGCAAAAGCAGCCAGGCTGTGTGCAAACGACTATTGGATGAAGTTATGTGAGTACATTCAAAATGCAAGTGATAATGGAAACATCAGAAGCATATATGAAAGGATAAATAAGGCCCGTGGTCCAGTGATCGAAAGAAGTGCACCATTGAAAACCTTGACTGGAGAAAACATTATTGATAACAAACAGCAGATGGACAGACGGGTAGAGCCCTATTTTGAGCTTTACTCAAGCGAGACCAAATTAGCTGATAGATCACGTCTGTGTATTGTTGAGAAAGTATTTGCTAGAAATGTTCTGCGCAGACTTAACTCCTGGGAGATCAGGTGTGCCCCAAATCACAGTGTGGCTTTCGACGGAACCGGCCTACCAAAGATATGATATTCTAATTGCGACAAATGCAAGAAAAATGCCGTGAACAGAATCAACTACAGTTTATTGCCTTCATCGACCTCACAAAGGCATTTGCTTTGGTCAGTCGCGAGCGTCTGTTCAAGGCATTAAAAAAGTTTGGCTGCTCATCAACGCTTATGTCCATTGTGGAATCGTTCCACACAGGCATGAAGATTATAATTAAGTTTGATGGTGCAACTTCAGAAGAATTTGAAATTAAGACTGGAGTTAAGCAAGGTTGTGTGCTAGCTACCATCTTCTTTGGAATATAATTTTCACTTCTGCTGAAATATGCCTTTCTGATGAGGATGGTGGTATATACATTTAATCACGCTCAGATGGCGGTCTCTACAATGCTCGGAGATTGAAGGCCAAGACCAAACTTAGGAGGGTACTGATCAGAGAGTTGCTGTTTGCAGATGATGCTACAATTACGACCCACTCTGAGAAAGAATTACAACGACTACTATCTGTATTTTCCAATGCTTGCTCTGAATTTGGTTTAACAATTAGCAAAAAGAAGGCAAAGATTATGTCACATGGTGCATATGGGGTACCATCAATCTTTATTGACGACGCCGAACTGGAAATAGTAGACCATTTTACATAGTTATGATCAAAGGTAAATAGAAAAGTATCCCTAGATCAGGAAATCAACATCAGGCTTGGTAAGACAGCAACAACAATAAACAGGTTAGCAAAAAGAGTCTAGGAGAACAGGAAGCTTACAGTCAAAACAAAAGTCCTTGTCTATCAAGCCTTTGTCCCTATTACTCTTCTTTTTGGCAATGAAGCCTGTTCAATTTACTCGCACCAAGAGAAACGTTTAAACAGCTTTCATTTGCGGTGTCTGTGAGGAATACTTGTTATTAAGTAGCAAGACAAAATCACAAATACTAAAATATTAGAAAGATCAGGTTGTGTGACGGTTTGTTCAATGCTCAGTCTTCGTAGACTTAGATGGGTTTGACACATTAGGAGGATGGATGATGACCAATGATATTTTTTGGTGAATTACAGATAGGTAAGAGATCTCGGGGTCGGCCTCTATTACGATGCAAAGATGTGTGTAAGCGAGTCATGATTGATACTGGCATCGATAATGCACATTAGGAGCAAATCGCCCATGAACGATTTGTATGGAGGGCAACTATCAGAAATGGAATAAAGACACAGGAGAAAATGATTGCAGATAGGTCGCACAATGATCGCGTGAGATGTGAAATGGTGCATGATTGTGAAGATGCCCATGTGTTCACATGCATCCATTGTGGAGTAACATTTACAGCGTGAATTGGCCTGATCAGTCACATTCGCTACCGCCATGGGTTGTAGTTATTATGGGGAATGTATGTGTGCCTGAGGATTGGTGGTTGGATGTGTGGGTGGGTGGGTGGGGGATGTGTCTCATAACATTGTAATATGTATTGCTTATGCTTACAATATTTATTTGACAATGTTTTTTTCCTATGTATTATGCACTACTGATGAATAAAAGATGAGTGATTGGAAGGGAAGGATGTAAGACGGGCCTGTGTGCCCAATTTGTTACCCTTTTAAAATAAAGTTAAATCAAATCAAATCTATCCTCAACAACACAAACAAATGTGGACATCCCCCATTCAGTCCACATTTCAATGTTATCAGTACATGATTCCCTGTTTCTCTCTTCTACGTTTGCCATCAACTGTTTCCTAAGAATTCTGTTTAAAAGAAAAGGGCACAAACAAGAATGCCTCATACATTACCACATACAATGCCACTTGCAATGACACATGCAATGACACATACATGCCACTTGCAATGACACATGCAATGACACATACAATGCCACTTGCAATGACACATACAATGCCACTTGCAATAACACATGCAATGACACATGCAATGACACATACAATGACACATACAATGCCACTTGCAATGACACATGCAATGACACATACAATGCCACTTGCAATGACACATGCAATGACACATGCAATGACACATACAATGACACATACAATGCCACTTGGAATGACACATGCAATGACACATACAATGCCACTTGCAATGACACATGCAATGACACATACAATGCCACTTGCAATGACACATATAATGCCACTTGCAATAACACATGCAATGACACATGCAATGACACATACAATGACACATGCAATGCCACTTACAATGCCACTTACAATGCCACTTACAATGCCACTTACAATGACACATGCAATGACACATGCAATGACACATACAATGACACATGCAATGCCGCTTACAATGACACGTGCAATGACACATACAATGACACATGCAATGACACATGCAATGACACATGCAATGCCGCTTATAATGCCACATGCAATGCCGCATGCAATGCCACTTGCAATGACACATACAATGCCACTAGCAATGACACATGCATGACACATGCAATAACACAAACAATGACACATGCAATGACACATAAAATGCCACTTACAATGACACATACAATGACACGATGCAATGCCACTTATCATGCACTTACACTGCCACTTACAATGCACACATGCACTGACACTATACAATGCCACATGCATTGACACATACAATGCCACCACTTGCAATGAATCATACATGCGACTCGATAATGCACACACGCAATGACACACTGCATGAGCACATACCAATGACACACATGCAATGACACATACAATGACACACGCAGTGACACATGCAAATGCCGCTTACAATGGCACGTATGCAATTGCCCACATGCATGCCACTTACATGATACAGGTAATGACACATGCAACTGACACATCTGCAATGGACACCTACAATGACAGCCATGCCAACGGACACATGCCATGCCACCTTACATGCCACCCTTTCAATGCCACTTACAATAACACAACGCACATGCACACATACTAATGACACATGCAATGCCACTCTACAATGCCACTTACTAATGCCGACATACAATGCCACTACAATGCCAATACATGCACTCTACAATGACACACATGCAATTGCACACATACATGACACATGCAATGACACATGCAACATGGACATATACAATGTCACTGTACAATGACACATGCATGACACATGCAATGTTACCTAGCAATAACACATACAATGCCACTATACAATGGTGTGACACATGCAATGCGACACCTGCATGGACATATACAATGTCACTTACTTGCTCACATGCAATGACACATGCAATGACACATGCATGTCAACATACATGCACTTACAATGACACAGTGCAGACACATGCAATGACACATGCAATGACACATACAATGACACATACAATGACACATTCAATGACACATACAATGACACATACAATGACACATGCAATGACACATGAAATGACACATACAATTATGCATACAATGACACATACAATGCCACTCACAATGACACATGCATGGCACATGCAATGACACATATCACAATGCCACTTACAATGACACATGCAATGACACATGCAATGACACATACAATGACACATACAATGACACATACAATGACACTTACAATGTCACTTGCAATGACACATACAATGACACATACAATGACACATACAATGACACATGCAATGACACATGCACTGACACATACATGACACATACACTACGACCAGTAGCATATAACACCTACAATGCAACTTACATGTACACATGCAATGACACATACAATAGTACACACACAAGCACATACAACGCACTTACAATGACACATGCAAATGACGCATGCAATGACACACTACATGACACATACAATGACACATCCAGGACATCATCCCGATGCACTTACAATGCCACTTACAATGACACAATGCAATGACACATACCATGACACATACAATGACACATACAATGCCACTTACAATGACACATGCAATGACACATGCAATGACACATGCAATGACACATACAATGACACATACAATGACACATGCAATGACACCTTTTCAGCGCTGATACTAGCTGGTTGTGATTTCTTGGCAAGGTAACGATCAGTAGTTTGCCATTGCTTTCTGAACGATCGGAAGTCATACCATTATATAAAACCCAACACAATGCATTCTGCTGTCAAATCGCCCGCAGCTGTGTTTCGAACGTGATATGCGGGATTACGAATTGCTACCTTCGTCACGGAGCCGGCACTAGCTGGTTCCATCCATCATGTGCCATGCCGTTAAACGCGTGCGCGTCTGATTAGCCATTTCACTCGTTCACCAGAGTCGTAGTAGATCAGTTCAGTGTCTTGTCTGGACATGCCACGTAGTCAAGGCATTCAGGTATTTACTTCTCGGTCTTCCTTGGGTCGTTTCCTTCGACTATCTTGCAGTTGTCATCAGTTCTCTAATTTATTTCTATTCGTCATAAATAACATGTCCATAAACTTTTGACTGTCTACGTCTAATTTCTCTAATCAGTTTAAGTTTTTCATTTGTTTCTTGTAGGACACTTTTGTTGGGTTTTCTGTCTCTCCATGGTATTCTTTGTATTCTACTCAGAAACCACAATTCTACAGCCATCAGATGCTTTTCAGCTTGACTGTTCATTTTCCACGCTTCACATCCATAAAAAAGTGCAGGTTCTATATAGCACCTCAACACTCTTTATTGTTTCTCGTATCCATTTACATCTTATTATTGGTCAGTATGTTTGTTATCTTGCAAAAGGCTACCTTCGCCTTGGCGATGCTTGTTCTAATCGCTTTAAGGCATCTCCCACCAGATGTTATGCCTGTTCCGAGATAACTGTACCGATTCACTTGTTTAAGAATGTTCACTTTTACCTATATATCACATTGTAATATTTCGTTCTTCCCAGTGACGACCATAATCTGTGTCTTCTTACAATTCTTCTAACCCTAGTTGTTCACTATCTGCAACAACAGCATCTACAAAATGTTGCATATCCTGCTCATTGTCTGCAATCAATACTGCATCATCTGCATATCTAATGTTATTGATGTTTCTTCCTCCAATGATATTCCTTTCATATCTTGTACACATTATACATATCTTGTATATTTCTGAAAATATTTATACTATACAGGAAAAACAGATCTGGAGACATTACACATCCCTGTCTCACACATCTCTTAATATGCTGATATTGATGTACTTCATTATCAATTCTGATGGAAGCTTGTTGTTTCCAATATATGTTTTTTACAAGTCTTAAGTTCTTTCCCATGAATTTGCAGATCTGCAAACATATGTACCATGCTGACATGTCTTACTCTATCGAAAGCCTTTGTGTAGTCAATAAAGCAAAGATGCACAGGGGCGTCACTAGGGGGGTGCGGGGGGTGACACCATCAAGGGGTGACACCAAAATAAAAAAATTTCAAATTTGACAAAGCAGACATAGCAAAATAACAAACATTTAACTTTGTCCGAGTTTGTCGAAGTTCTTTATTTATGTTTTACCTGAAGTATTGAAGTTATATTGGTCAATTTGTTTTCTTTCTTATGTCCTTATTAACTTTTTGACTTATTTTACAAACATTACTATATGCGATTATATATGGTACAGGAACACTCGGAAGAAGACCATGGTGAAAGTCTAGAGGGGTGACACCAAGAGTTTACCGCACTGGTGACACCAACTCCAATGACGCCACTGAAGATGCACATCTTTATTTACTTCTATGGAACATTCAATTGCTGTTCTCAGCATGTATACAGCATTTACTGTATCCTTGTCTTCTAAAGACCCACATTGTTCTTCTCCTATTTCGGAAAGTATTTTCTTCTTAACTCTATGCATGATAATTCTCAGCAATATCTTTGTGATGTGGCTAATTACATTAATTGTTCCATGTTGATCTCATTCCAAGGCTCCTGATTTCTTTGGGATTGAAATAAATACAGAATTAGAAAATTCATGAGCTATATCTCTAGTATCATATATTGTGTTCAGCAGTCTGGTGACTTGATCTATTCCATATTAATTTAAAGCATTAATCATTTCTGTTGTGATGTTGTTTGAACCAAGGGTCTTGCCAGTTTTCATATGGTTAAGAACATTCTGAACCTCCATCTTCAAAATTGATGGCCCTTCATTATTATTTAGAATATCATACTGCTCTTCTCTGTTATCAGCATAAAGGCTTTTCACATAATCTGACCATACATAACATCTGATCTTTCTCTACGAGGGTAAGTTAACAAGTAAGTCACAAATGGCTGTGGAAAAAGTTGCTTAAAAGTCGACAGGGTCGACTTCATTGCAAAGGGTTTTATCCCATATGGCTCGGTCTCTTTCCACAGCGCGAAGAGTCGCACAAAGCACGAACTCCGTAGCTCTAGCGACGACCCACAGGAGTTTCCGAAAAATTTCGCTCGTGAACCGAAGGACGCGGCCCGGAATCGAACCCACAACATTCGGAGCCCGAGTCATACTGCTTGACCATTTCGCCACGGAGATCCCCTAAGAAAATCCTCTAAGAAGGACTCTTCCCCCCCCCCCCCCCCACTTTAGAAAAATAACTAAATATGATAACAACTTGAAACCAGTTAATCTTTATACATACATTGTCCCTTTACTTCTCAACATAATTTCCACCAACATTGATGCACTTATCCCATTGTTTTATCAGTCTTCCAAACCGGCTGCATAGAACTGCGTGCTTTGTTTTCATTTACCTGCCATCCCACAGAACTGTGTGACTTACTTATTGACTCGCCCTCGTAACGTTTTCTACCCAGCTATGCACCGCTTTACGGGATAAACATTTGTCAGCATAAACACAGAAAACCCACCTTGGCGGGAGACATTTCGCGAAAAACACCGAAGTTGAATGTGAAGTTTAAACGTAGGTTTAGAAACACTGAGCACGCAGTTCTATGCAGCCGGTTTGGGAGGACTGATAAAACGATGGGATAAGTGCATCAATGTTGGTGGAAATTATGTTGAGAAATAAAAGGACAATGTATGTATAAAAATAAACTGGTTTCAAGTTGTTATCATATTTAGTTATTTTTCTACAGCCATTTATGACTTACTTATTAACTTACCCTCGTATTCTGTTGTTTTCATCTTTTGATTTAGGCAGCCTGCTGATGTACATGTACTTTTATTAGTAAGCTCCTGAATTCTTTTGTCCATTACTTTGGTATTTTACTGTTTTGCTGGTTACGATTGTTAAAATGTATTTATCTTTTGAAATACACCAGTAGAGTTTACCATTTTATATCAACTTATTTGATATTATTATAGCTAATTACATAAGGTGCACTCGTTAAAATCGCTAAAGCCAATCAATTTGAGTACAACTGTTAAAATCTATAGAGCTATCATTCTGGGTAAAATTGTTGAACATCACTAGAGCTAATCACTTGGGTGAAGGTTTTTAAATCACTAGAGCTGATCACGCCGGCTTCCTGGCCTAGAGGTTAGCGACTTCTCTCCGTAATCTCGTATACTCTCGTAAATAACGTGACGACGGTGAGAATCAGCAGTGGTTCGAATCGCGTCGGTAACTTACGGGGTATGTGAGCCGGCCGCTCAGAAAGCAATGGCAAACTACTGAGCGTAATCTTGCCAAGAAATCAGCAGTCAGCTGAAAGATGCTGATGTTGACAACGATGTCCTTGTAAAGGATATGCAAAACATTTAGAGCTGATCACTTTGGGTAAAAAACTGTAAACATCACTAGTTGATCACTTTGGATACAACTGTTATTCATCACTAGAGCATATAAATTGAGTATACCTGTTAAACATATCTGAGCTGATGACTTGGGTAAATTCGTATTACATCATTATATCTTATCACTCTCCATAAAATTGGAAAGCATTATTGTGGTTGATCACTTTCGGTAAAATAGTACACCATTGCACCATATCACTTTGGTAACAATTGTCCTGCATTGTTGCAGCTTTTCACTTTGGTGACAGTTGTCGTAAATCATCGTAGCTTTTCACTTTGGTGACAGTTGTCGTAAATCATCGTAGCTTATCACTGTGGAGACAGATGTCGAAAATCATGATAGCTGATCACTTTGTCTAAATAATTATAACTGATCCTGTATTTGTAAATTTGTACGTTTGAAATAATGAAAGAAAACGTGACAGAGCACTTGAGGACCTTCACTGTTTTAATGTAACAATACTTTTACTAACCTACACAGTGCTGTGTCCTATTCGTATACGATATCACGAAACTCTTTAGTATAGGATATTGGGAACTTAGATTGTAAAGGATAACCTCTTTACTCACAGTGTTTGGGGAGAGATATCATAATGCATTTAGTCAACTTAGATTACCATTAAGTATGTGGTTGGAGTAATAGTGCAAGCGATGCTTTTCAGATCGTCATTAATGATCAGTTGGTAGAATTTCATGTGAACATGTGCAGCGGGCGTTTAACTTCAAATACAACCAATGGCGTAGGTCAGAATGATCGAATGGATAACAGAGCTCACTCTTAAAATTCCTGTGTGCTGATACCGAGGTAGCGAGTTCAACCCCTAAACCTGTCAATTGGACTAAAATGTTGACGTCTCGTCCTTGACTTGAGGACGTACAGTACCTCAATAGTCGGAGTGGTTTCGCCTGATGGCGAGGGGCACTGGTAATAGGGAAAGCTAATCCACACGAAAAATCAGTCCGGTTCTCAGAAGTAGTAGCAAGTTTATCGACTACCTTTGAGTTCAAAGCAAGTGAGCGCAAACAATTTCTGTATTCAGATTTTCAAGAAGTATTTATTACAGCTTACGTGGTAAGGTGATAGACAAGAACAGGGTAAGATGAAGACATGATGGGGTGATATATAAGTGCTATCGTCGTACTGTAATTGCTAGTCCAGGTTCATAAATTCATTTCCTTTCCCCTTGAAATAACCAATACAACGTGTCTCACGTAAGTGGTTATTTAAAAGATGTCATACACTGAGTCACTTTTTAGACATTAATTATGTCTTCTTTACAATCACATTTATTCGGGATGTCTTAGGTTACCACTATAAAGTATTCCTTTTTCCCGGGAATACAACCTGTCAGGACAGTACACGTTATTTACCTGCTGATGGAGGTTTAATTACCTGCTTAAAGCATTAAGTGCTTCTGCCAGAGTGTTTATGGCTTCCCATCAGCGATTCCTTGCTAAACTGCTCTTTTAAGACGTTATTGCTGTCAACTAATGCTAAGCAGCGTCGTAAGTCGCCGCCATATGCACGATTCATTGTAGGTGCTTAGTTGTATGTCTCAAATGTACGTCGAAGTTAATTACATTGTTCGGATGGAATTCAGCTCATTGTAGGTCCCAAAGGTGATCCAATTGCCTCCAACAGACCACACCAGAAAGGTGTCAATGCAGTGTTGAGTGTTCAGTTAGTCAAGAACCGATATCAATACACCGGGGCATTCCCATAAGCGCAAAGTTCTCATCTTCAACAGTCAGCGAAGAGTTTAAATACTAATGGTGCCCGTTGCAATCTGATTATATGTCCGTCTTGCTTTACCTCTGAATGACAACAGTCGACCAGATCCTCTGACCACCCCTTGCTGCTGCATTCTTTCTAGATTATGATAGTCTATCTGTTCTTCTGCATTAATAACATTGTCCCATTGACTGTCTCTCGCCCTAAGTGTAATTTATGTCTGATTGATGTTCGTTCATCGCTTGGTGTTTATCTTCCCACATGTATCGTTGTCTACCTCTTGCTCGCTTGCCTTAAACCATACCCCCCCCCCCCCCCCCCCCCCCAGGATGGTTTTATGAGAGAGTTATGTGTTTTAAAGTGGCCGAAATATTTCATCATCTCATCTCATCATGTTCCTCTTGTACCTTGTGATATCGAGATGGAGTATAAACAGCGGGAGAGTGCCCGCTTATGGACTTTATGTATCGATATTCCCATGGACTGTCATTCCCTGCGTCCATCATTTACCTGGTCGGCCTCCTCTGCTTCCATCTGGTCTGTACATCATTGCTTGTTGTGGCATACTGTTAGTTGGTAACCTACTTGCATGGCCAAACCATTTGACTTGCTGCCTTCTAATAAATTCTAGTGCAGCTATAACCCCCACTTTAGTCCTGATTTCTTCATTTCTGATCTTATCTCTTCCTGATTCATTTATTCATTCAGTAGCATGTCCTTTGCAGAACCTCGCTGCCATAACAATCTTCCCGAAAACCTCTCGATCATAAGCAAGATGTCCCGCGTCTGATACACCCATCTGGAGATCATCCGCCACATCCTGCACCCATCTTCTCTTTGGCCTTCCTCTTCCTCTCTTCCCAGGCATATATCCTTCCAATATTGTTCTCTCCAAACTTTCGTGACGTTTCAAGTGACCAAAATATTTCAATTTTCTTTGTTTTATCGCCTTTAATAGCCAACTTTCTTCAATATTCAATTCTTTAAGTATGGATGCATTTGTTCTTGTCTTTACCCAAGATATTCTTAGAACTCGTCTATAACATTTATATTCAAAGGCATTTATGCGCTGTTCAGCTTGTTTAGTAAATGTCCATGTCTCACAGGCGTATGTTGCAATGGGAAAGATGCATGCTCTTAAAAATCTAATTTTTGTAGTTCTGTCTGTCCCACTCCATAATTTAATAATATTTGTAATTCAGCTTCTGATTCGGCTATTAATGTTTGGTCGTCCGCAAACATGAGTTCTCTAATGGTTAGATTTGCAGATGGTTTTTCTTCCGTGATCTCGTCATGCGGTGTTCTTGTAGTCTCCGTTTGGCTGGTTTCTTTACATATGTTGTCTATATATGTTATGAACAAGAGAGGGAACAGGACACAACCTTGCCGTACTCCGGATCTTATGTTGAAGGGTTATGTGAGTCCTCCAGTTGCTCTCACTGTGTATTTACCGTTGTTGTATAAGCTTCTGCATAGGTTTGTTAGATGTTACTCACTCCATATTGTTTAAGGATTTCCGGCAGCTTGTTTCTATCTACTTTTTCAAATACCTTTTCTTGGTCGACAAAGGCTAAGTAGAGTGTTTCATTGAATTCGATTGACTTTTCTATAAGTTGTCTAAGAACAAAAATGACATCTATGCATCCTTTGTTTTTCCTAAATCCAAATTATGTGTTGCTTAGCTGGTGTTCTATAGAGAGAAAAAGCAGCGGCTGCAGCAGGATATAACAATATGAAATTGAAACAAATAGGTATTTTAAATTCCTGCGAGAAAAAACGAACTAAACATTAACAAACGTTGCACATACCTTACAAGGAGATCCACGTGTCGCGAAATACAGGTGAAAAATCCGAAATCAGAAGCACTCAATAAATATAAAAATGAATAATAAAATAAGATAAAATACACACGAACGCATACAGTACGACACACAGACGTTTCGATTCTAAGAATCTTTGTCAATGACAACACAGATAGCTGACGACAAACGACAAAAACACAAACACACGACCTATCACTTATAGTGCACAACCTGATAATTCCATGTGGGGCAGAAAATGTGACTTGGCCAGCTGCGAAAACGCTTGTGGCGCAGAATTGAAAATGGGTTGCCAAAAAGGATTTGAGTAGCCAAAAATATGTTATCAGTCTGCTATGAAAACATAGAAATGTGGGGACAATTAAGTCTAGATATCGCGGGGGGGGGGGGGGGGGGGGGGGGGGGAACAGCCGTAGTGTAAACAATTGGGGAAGATGCCACAGTTATACTGTAGCGTCCACGACAGTATTAATTCCTGCCGGGTGGATGCATCCCAGATTGTTGATTAGCTGGCATTCACTTCTAAGTCTGACACAGCTATTTGAGAAGCAGGGTTTTAATGCGGTGACACATGCATCGTCGGCTCCATTGTGGTTGGAGGAATTGAAATGGTTGGGGACAGGTTTGTCAGCGCCCTGATTGATGTCTCTGAGGTGTTCTCTAAAACGATCCGCATTTCATGGTGTTCTATAGTAGTTCGTAATCTTTTCTCAAGAATTTTGCAAAATATTTCCCAGTATGACGCAACAGTGAAATGCCTCTGTATTGTGTGCAGTCTCTTTTGCTGCCCTTTATTTGTTTTTTTTTTTTCAAATTGGGATAATTATGACGTTTCCCCAGTCTCGTGGTGTCTGTTGTTCTACCCAAACATGGTTGAATAGTCTATGTAGCCATGCTATCCCTACTTCTCTTGCTGCTTTAATTAATTCATTTAGTATTTCATCTTGTCCCTGTGATTTGTTCAATGGGGCTAATCTGACGGCTTATATAATTTCTTCTTTCAGTATGTCTGGTTCTCGTCATCTTTCCCACATCTTATTCTTCACTCCCCAGCTCACAGACGACTCGACGCGCTATCGAGATCAAGTCGCCTTATCGGATAACGCAGAGGATGCCTCGCGTTAAAAGTGCCACGCAGAGACATGCGCTATATGCAGCCGGGAAGAAGAAGGTAGAGGCGAGGAAGGCCGCTACGACTGCTGAGCCTATATCTACGAGCAGCAGTCCGGCTCCTACACCAGCTGAAAGCCGTCCCAGTTGATGAAGAAACCACAACTCAAGCCAGCAGCAGCCGGGAAGTTCCAACCAGCTCCAAGACGATGCAGCCTAATCTTCCAGTGACCTCCACACAGGAGGAAACAACAGCAACATCTGAGGACTTCACCGGCAGAATACTGCTCAAACAGACAAGCGTGGGAGAAGCTAAACTGTCGGCGCTACCAACAGACAAGATAATCAGTCTGTTGGAAAACGAGCTGGGAAGACACAGCATCAACCAGCTGCGCAAGACACCTGATGGAGTAGTGGTCTCCATCAATAAAAACCCAAAAACCACAGCACTTATCCAGAAGATAACACAAGAGGAGAAAGCCACCATACAGCTTCACCACGACATAGTATTGGAAGCCGCCCGACACAGCATGATGAAACGATGGGTCATTAAACGAGTCAAGACCCATCTCACCAACGACCAGATCAGGGAGATGCTGACAAGGGAGAACAAGAAACTCAAGATCACCAGTGCCGAGAGGATCATCGGAAAGAACAACATCCCCTCCACAGTCGTCATAGTAACATCGGAGGACCGAGTGATCCCTCAATACATCAGATGGGACAAGAGAGACCAAGTTCCAGAGCACTACATACCGAGAGTGCTGCAGTGCTCTAAGTGCCAGAAGTTTTGGCACACCCGTGCCACCTGCAAGAGTGAGGTTGAGGTTTGCAGATACTGCTCTGGACCTCATCCATACAGTCCAGTGCCAGCATGCAAAGATCGACAAGGACTTCAGGAGGCCTAACAATAACAGAAAATGCGCCAACTGCCTCGGCAACCACGGCGCCAGGTACCTCGGCTGCCCCTGCCACCAAGACAGCAAAGAAGCCATGAAAATCGCCATCAAGTCTAACCTACCATATAAGGAAGCCAGGAGGCAGTACGAGGCGACCAACCGACTCACCAAAAATGACAAAGCGCAACTGGAAGGCCAACTGAAGGACCTGAGAACACAGTTCAAAACCATGGAGGAAGGAAAAGTCAAGACGCAAGAAACACAGATAACAGCCGCTCAGCGCATCCTGGACGAAACGAAGCAAGTCCAGCAGAAGATTGAGCAGGATGTCGCTCGAATGGCTGCTATACAGGCTGAGACAGAAGAAAGGCTATCAAGCAGGGAGGAGGAAAAACACAAGAAGCAAGAAAAACAGATAACGGCCGTTCAGCGCATCCTCGACGAAATGAAGCAAGTGCAGCAGAAGATAGAACAGGATGTCGCTCGAATGGCTGCCATAAAGGCTGAGACGGATGAACAGCTATCTAACGTACAAGATGTGAAACGAAACACAGAAATCACTCTTGATAAGATACTTGAACTGCTCAAGATCCAGACAGCCACACCCGAACCAGAGGATACAAGGGCACAAACAGAAGAAGAAGCAACAGAGGAAGAACGATATCGCTCACCACCAAGATCCGACTGGCGAACGCCGAGAAGATTCGAAGGCAACTCACGACGGGGAAATAGGAGGAACACCAGGAGAGACGACAACTGGTAAAACTCCCTGAAGGAAACAGCACCATATGACGGGGTGGGTACCCAATTACTCCAGGCCTCAACAAGTGCGCGACTCTGTCCAGACATGAAATACCTCATCAAGAAAGTAACGAACGCAATCAACCCATCAGAAGCCGGGAAGCTGACAACAAGCAGCCCAAAGTACGAAAGACAAACTTCAAGCTACACCATAAACACCCCTACATAGCTAGGTCGAAAATTCGAAGGCTGAAAGAGGGTACTTGTACCAGAAATTGGAATTGGAATTGAAATAGTCTGGTTCTAGTTCTTCTGTGGCATCTGTTTCGGTTTCTTGAATTCCTGTGACATCTGATTATGTTGAGAAGTTGTTCGAAGTACTGTTTCTATCTTTTTAGGATTTGTTTTTTATTCACATATTGGTTCTCCATTTTCGCTGTTAATTATTTAATTGGGTCAAAGGGTTCTCCTCTGGTTCTCATTGCACTTATCTTTTTGTAGAAGTTTCTAGTTGCCTCCTTGTAGTTTTTATTTATGGTTTCTCCATACTCCTCCCAGTCTTTTTGTTTTTCTCTCTTTACTATTCTATTCATATGTCCTCTCTCTATTTTATATTCTGTATAATCTCATTCCTGTTTGCTCTTCGACCACTTTTATATTTTGCCTTTTTGTCTTTTACAGCTTTCTTTACGTCTGCGTTTCATCAACTTGTTATTTTCTTTACCTGTGTTTTGCGTTTTTTCGTGGTTCCATGTGCTATTTTTGCAGTATTTAAAATGCTTGATTTCAACATTTCCCATTCTTCGTCCACTGTCTTTCTTTCTATCTGTAATTTTACAAAGAGTTCAGTTAGTTCTTTCTCATAATTTTCCTTCACTGCCTCGTCTTTGAGTTTTTTGTTTTTTTTTTAAAGTTTACTGATTCTCATGGCATCTTTTTTCCTGGTCTTTGCTTTCTTCTACTGATGATTCTTATTGTGATAACGACTGCTTTGTGGTCTGTGTTTATACTTAAGTTGGGCACTGCCCTTGCATCTAATATATTTTTCTTTCTGTTAATTCTTGTTAATATAAAATCAATTTGGCTTAAAATATCTAGAACGTTCCATTTGTACCTGGTGTATATTTGTAAGTCTTTGTGTTTATAGAATGTGTTTGTTATATCGAGACCGTGTTAGCTGCATTAGCTCTATCAGTCCTACTTCCGTTATCATTTCTTTCATTATGTTGGTCTCCAAATGCTTCAAGATGTTTTCTATGCCCGCTCTGCTGTGTCCTAGTTTTGCAATGAAATCTCCCATAACTATGATGCCGTCCTGCTTATCTACTTTATTTAGCACGTCGTAGAATTCCTCGCATTCTTGCTCATTATTGTTTGTATTACATGGTGCGTATATTTGTACATATGTTGTAATTATTTCTTCTTCTATTCTCATTGTTACGATTCTTTCTGATATATATATTTTATGTCTAGTATTCCTCTTGCTAGCCGTGGTTCAATAACTATTCCCACACCGTGTCTTGCCTTATCTTACTGTTCCACTCCAGAGTAGACAAACGTGTAACTGTGGTGGATCTTCTTCCATCCTTCCCCTTTTATTCTGGTGTCCGCTATTCCCATCAGTCCAATTTTCCTCTCTTCCATTGTTTCTATACGTTCTTCTTCTTTACTATTAAAACCGCAGACGTTCATTGTATCTATTTTTTGAATCGCTAATCTATCTCGTGCCGGCTTCGTGGCTTAGAGGTTATGACTTTTCTCCGTAATCTCGTATACTCTCGTCGGTAACGTGATGACGGTGAGAATCAGTAGTGGTTCGAATCGCATCGGTAACTTACGGGGTATGTGAGCCGGCCGCTCAGAAAGCAACGGCAAACTACTAAGCGTAAGCTTGCCAAGAAATCAACATACAGTTGAAAGATGCTGGTGTTGACAGCGATGTCCTGTAAAGGATATGCACACAAAAAAATATATCTCGTAGTCCATTAACATTGCGGGTCTATATCCACTTAGGTCAGTCCGTTTACACTTCTTAGGTTTTCTACGAGCAGTATGAAGACCCCCCTGCTGGCTTTTTAGGCCAGTCGCAGGTTTAGGACAAATATCTGACCATAGGGAGTCCATCCCCGTATGGCGATCCATAGCCCCGTTAGCCGAAATATTTCACTTGTCTCTTTTTATTTCTTTTATCAACTCTATTTTCATTCCCAGTTTTTTCTAGAACCTCTGAATTTTATTGTTTTTGTTTCCATGAAATGCGACATAATATTCTGTATACCCACATCTCCGTTGTCTCTATTCGACTTTCTAATTGCTTGTTCAACGTCCAGCCTCTCTTCTCATCACGTGACCGAAGAAAGATGTTTGTCTCTGTCTTATCTATATCTATAAAACAAAGTGTATGTATGTAAATATGTAAATATGTATGTCCTTTATTTGTTCGCGAACGGCCCATCCGATTGAGATGAAATTTTCTACACACCTTCCTTTCATTCCAGAGCTGTCAACTGTCATAGTTTTTTTTTCTTCTTCCTCCTCCTCCCTCCTCCCCCTCCCAAAATACGTACGTAAATATATGATGATGATGATGAAAGAATCCCCGAACCAAAACGCTAGGGAAAGGGAAGAAAATGACGTGACTACACAGAATCGTCACACGGCAATCATCATCATCAAGTGCCGTGCCGGCTGGCGTAGGCGTTCATGGCTCTCCGTAGATCTCAGTCTTTGGTTTTTTGGATCAACTCTGCTGCTGATATTCCTCCATGCCACGGCAATATCAATAACAATTCATCTTTTATGTGTAAGGAAGTTATCTACAGTCGTGTAGAAGGGAAGAACTAGACGAGTATGAATTCGGAATGGCGAACTCTCTCCTCCTCTCTTCTCCTCCCTCTACCTCCTCCCTCCACCCTTCTCCTCTTCCTCCTCCCTCTCATCCCTCTCCCTCCTACCTCCTCTTTCTCCCTCTTCCTTCTCCCTCTTCCTCTCCCCTCCTCCTCCATCCTCCTCCCTCCTACTCCCTCCGCCTCCTCCCTCATCTTCCCTCCTCCTCCCTCTCCCTCCTCATCCCTCATCCTCCTCCTGCATCCCTCCTCCTCCTGCCTCCTTCTCCCTCATCATCCTCCCTCCTCTTTCTCCCTTCTTCTCCCTCTTCCCTCTTCCTCCTCCTACCTCCTCCCTCCTCCTCCCTCTACCTCCTCCTCCTCCCTCTCCCTCCTCCTCCCTTCTCCTCCTCTTCCTCCTCCCTTTCCTTCCTCCTCCTCCTCCCTCTACCTCCTCCTCCCCCTACCTCTTTCCTCCTCCCTCCTCCTCCTCTTCCACCTCCCTTTCCTTCCTCCCCTCCTCATTCTCCCTCCTTCCTCTCCCTCCTTCCTCCTCCTCCTTCCTTCTTCTCCCTCTGCCTCCTCCCTCCTCCTCTCCCCTCCTCCTCCCTCCTCCTCCTTCTCCCTCCTTCTCCCTTCTTCTCCTCCTCTCCCCTCCTCCTCCTACCCTCTTCCTCTTCCCCTCCTCCCTCTCCCTCCTCGATCCTCCTCCTCCCTCTTCCTCCTCCTCCCTCTTCCTCCTCCTTCCTCTTCCTCCTCCTTCCTCCTCCTCCCTCTTCCTCCCTCTCCCTCCTCCATCCTCCTCCCTCTTCCTCCTCCTTCTTCCTCCTCCTTCCTTCTCCTCCCTCCTCCTCCCTCTTCCTCCTCCTCCTACCTCCTCTCTCCTCCTCCCTCCTCCCTTTTCCTCCCTCCTCCTCCTCCCTCTACCTCCTCCCTCCTCCTCTCCACTCTTCCTCCTACCCTCTTCCTCTTCCCCTCCCCCTCCTCCCTATCCCTCCTCCTCCCATCACATTCCTCCTCCTCCCTCTTCCTCCTCCTCCCTCCTTTTCCCTCCTCCTCCTTCTTCCTCCCTCCTCCTCCTCCCTCCTCCCCCTGCTCCTTCCTCCTCCTCCCTCTCCTCCTCCTCCTCCTCCCTCCTCCTCCTCCCTCTACCTCCTCCCTTCACATTCCTCCTCCTCCTCCTCCTCCCTCCTCCTCCCTTCACATTTCTCCTCCTCCCTCTTCCTCCTCCTCCCTCCTCCTCATCCCTCCTCCTCCCTTCTCCTCCTCCATCCTCCTCCCTCTACCTCCTCCTCCCTTCACATTCCTCCTCCTCCCTCTTCCTCTTCCTCCCTCCTCCTCCTCATCCCTCCTTCTCCCTCCTCCTCCTTCTTCCTCCCTCCTCCTCCTCCTCCCTCCTCCCCCTCCTCCTTCCTCTTCCTCTCTCTCTCCTCCTCACTCCTCCTCCTCCCTCTACCTCCTCCCTCCTCCTCCCTTCACATTCCTCCTCCTCCTCCCTCCTCCTCATCCCTCCTCCTCCCTCCTCCTCCTCTCTCCTCCTCCCTCCTCCTCCTCACTCCTCCTCACCACTCCTCCTCCCTCCTCCTCCTTCTTCCTCCCTCCTCCTCACTCCTCCCCCTCCTCCTTCCTCCTCCTCCCTCTCCGCCTCCTCCCTCCTCCTCCTCCCCCCTCTACCTCCTCCTCCTCCCTCCTCCTCCCTCTACCTCCTCCCCCTCCTCCCTTCACATTCCTCCTCCTTCCTCTTCCTCCTCCTCCCTCCTCCTCCTCCTCTCTCCGCCTCCCTCCTCCTCCTCCTCCCTCTACCTCCTCCCTCCTCCTCCCTTCACATTCGTCCTCCCTCCTCCTCCTCCCCTCCTCCTCTTCCCTCCTCCTCCTCCCCCTCCTTCTCCTCCTTCTCACTCTTCCTCCTCCCTCTTCCTTCTCCTTCCGCCTCCTCCCTCCTCCTACTCTCTCCTCCTCCTCCCTCCTACTCCCTCTCCCTCCTCCTCCCTCTCCTCCTCCTGCTCCCTTCTCCTCCTGCGTTCTCCTCCTCCCTCCTTCTCCCTCCTCCTCCCTCTTCCTCCTCCCTCCTCCTCGTCTCCTCCTCCACCCTACTCCTCCCTCCTCCTCCTAATCCCTCCTCCTCCCTCCTATTCCTCCCTACTCCTCCTGTCTCCTCCCTCCTCCTCCCTCCTCTTCCCTCCTCCACCTCCCTCTTCCTCCTCCCTCCTACATTTACCCAAGACAGACAGACAGTCAGACAGATAGTCGGGAACGGGATCTTATATGACTACTTATATAATTTAAATGAGATGCTCTCCACCATGGGCTGGGCCGGGTCAGACAGACAGACAGACAGATAGATAGATAGATAGACAGACAGACAGACAGACAGACAGACAGACAGACAGACAGACAGACAGACAGACAGACAGACAGACAGACAGTCGGGAACGGGAACTTATATGACTACTTATATGAATTAAATGAGATGCTCCCCACCAGGAGTTGGGCGATTCCGGGCCGGGTCAGACAGACAGACAGATAGATAGTCGGAACGGGAACTTATATGACTACTTATATGAATTAAATGAGATGCTCCCCATCAGGGTCTGGGCGAAGACGGGCCGGGTCAGACAGACAGACAGACAGACAGACAGACAGACAGACAGACAGACAGACAGACAGACAGACAGACAGACAGACAGACAGACAGACAGATAGTCGGTAACGGGAACGAGAACTTATATGACTACTTATATGAATTAAATGAGATGCTCCCCACAAGAGTCTGGGCGAAGCCGGGCCGGGTCAGCTAGTTGTTGTATATAATGTTCTAGTTTCATTAGCCTGTTTCAGGCAGTCGTCGTTAGTTACTCTGGCAGTCCAAGGAATTCGCAATATTCGTCTCAGGAACCACATCTCTGTTGCCTCTAATTTCTTCTTAATTTGTTCATTTACATTCCAAGGTTCACTGCCATACAGCAAAACTGGTTCTACATAGCATTTCAGCAGTCTCTTTCTTACATTCAGTGATTGTGACTTATTGCGTAAAATACTCTTCATTTTCTGAAATGCGGCTTTTGCCTGCCCTATTCTGCTCATAATCTCTGTTTTACATCTTCCATCTGATGTTATAAATGCCCCTAGGTATCTAAAATTATCCACTTGGTTAAGGATTTTCCCTTCTATTTATATGTCACATTTTGGTGTCACCATTTTCTTTGATATTACCATTGTTACTGTTTTCTTGATATTCAAGGAGAGTCCTTTCCTTGCACTCTCTGTTACTACAACGTCTAATAATTGTTGTAGGTCTTTTGAATTATCCGCCACCAATATTGTGTCATCTGCATAGCGTATGTTATTTATATTATAACCTCCAACTAGTATTCCTGGCATCTCTTTGATCTTTCTCATTATTACTTCGCTATACAGGGAGACACGATCTGGTGACAAGACACACCCTTGTCGTACTCCTAGCTTTATCTGTTCGTAACTACCCTCTTTATTTCCCATTTTATTGCTGCTACTTGGTTCCAGTACATATTCTTTATTATTCTTAAATCTTTTCCATCACTGTTGATATCTTCCAACATGTTAATCAGTTCATCATGTTTTACTTTATCAAATGCCTTAGTATAATCTATGAAGCACAAATATATGTCTCTCTGTTTCTCTATTGACCTTTCTATTAGTGTCCGTAATGTATAAATGGCATTGTTTGTGCCCTTTCCTTCCACAAATCCATACTGTTCTTCACTAATTTCCATTTTTATCTTCTTTTTGGTTTATATATATATATATATATATATATATATATATATATATATATATATATATATATATATATATATATATATATATATATATATATATATATATATATATATGGAATCCCCCGAAAATAAGTCCTAGTGCATTTCTTAAGCTAAAGTTAATATAAGACACTGTCTTATTTTCAGGGAAACACGGTACCTCTGTTAAAGGTTGTAGGTTTTTTCTACACGCTCATGTGCATAATTTAGTCTCTCTATCGTGTCTTCGTAATCCTCTCGACAGTACTCCCTCTG
>JACEFZ010019208.1:0-19504 GCA_014155875.1 Cepaea nemoralis
CACACTAAGTGGACAGCAGTGTGTGAATCAGTATCATCACTCACACTAGGTGGACAGCAGTATGTAAATCAGTATTATCACACAAACACACTAAGTGGACAGCAGTATGTGAATTAGTATCATCCCACACACTAAGTGGACAGCAGTAGGTGAATCAGTATCATCCAACACACTAAGTGGACAGCAGTATTAAATCAGTATCATCCCACACACTAAGTGGACAGCAGTATTGAATCAGTATCATCCCACACACTAAGTGAACAGCAGTAGGTAAATCAGTATCATCCCACACACTAAGTGAACAGCAGTGTGTGAATCAGTATCATCACAGACACTAAATGGACAACAGTATGTGAATTAGTATTATCACACACACTAAATGGACAACAGTATGTGAATTAGTATTATCACACACACTAAATGGACAACAGTATGTGAATCAGTATCATCACACACACACACTAAGTTAACAGCAGTGTGTGAATCAGTATTATCACTCACTCACTAGGTGGACAGCAGTATGTAAATCAGTATCATCACACACACACACACTAAGTGAACAGCAGTAGGTGAATCAGTATCATCCCACACACTAAGTGGACAACAGTATGTGAATTAGTATCATCACACACACACACACATACATACACACACACACACACTAAGTGGACGGCAGTATGTGAATGAGTATCATCCCAGACACAAAGTGGATCAGTATCATGCCACACGCACTAATTGGAGGGGCGCTGCGTGGTCTCGAGGAATGGTGTCCGCCTCGAGTGCTGGAGGTCCTGGTTCAAACCCGGGTGATGACCGGCATTTATTCTTGTGAACTTCTAGTAATAAAATATCCTCTGGTCTCTGGGTAGTGAGATCGGACATCCGTGTGTATTATTGCGCACGTAAAAGATCCCTTGGCAGTTGGAAACAGAACAAAAGTATCGTAACGCGCTGCCCAGTGAAAA
Organism: Cepaea nemoralis; assembly: GCA_014155875.1. Classification (NCBI taxonomy): domain Eukaryota; kingdom Metazoa; phylum Mollusca; class Gastropoda; order Stylommatophora; family Helicidae; genus Cepaea; species Cepaea nemoralis. Next base: position 966 of record JACEFZ010019208.1, read on the forward strand.
TTTCGAGTTAGAAATCTACCCAAAGTATTTCAGGATACTCGCCGGTGCTACGGAGTTCGTGCACTGAGCTGAGCTTCTCCAAACTCAGGTTTGAGTTAGGAGGAGAACGGAGCACTTATGGGTTGCACCCGTGTGTCGCGATGTTGATCCATCGACAAAACCAAACTAAACTAAACACACTAATTGGAAAGCAGTATGTGAATCATTATCATCCCACAGACATATTAAATGGACAGCAGTATATGAATCATTATCATCACACACATATTAAATGGACAGCAGTATGTAAATCAGTATAATCACACACACACACTAAGTGGCAGCAGCATGTCAATCAGTACCATCCCACACACACATACACTAAGTGGCCAGCAGCTTGTGAGTCAGTATAATCACACACGCTAAGTTTACAGCAGTATGTGAATCAGTATTATCACATACACACTGAGTGGACAGAAGATGAATTTGAAGAAGAAGATGTATTTGAAGAAGAAGAAGGATTTGACGAAGAAGAAGAAGAAGAAGAAGAAGAAGAAGAAGAAGAAGAAGAAGAAGAAGAAGAAGAAGAAGAAGAAGAAGAAGAAGAAGAAGAAGAAGAAGAAGAAGAAGAAGAACTAACGAACGAACGAACTTTATTTTCAAAGGTAACAAATTGGGCACGCAGGCCCGTCTTACATTCGGTCCTTCCAATCACTCATTTTTCCTTTCATCAGTGCATAGTGCATTTACATAGGAAGAAAACATTGTCAAATGAATTTTGTAAACATAAACAACGGATGTTACCATGTTATGAAACAAATCCCCCACTTACCCACCCACCCACCCATCCCCATCCACCCGCGTGTCCCCCACACATCCACCACCCAATCACACACATACCCACAGGCACATACATTCCCCCATCCATCCACCCGTCCCCCAAACCACACATCCCAACATACACCATCTCCTCACCTATACACACACATCTCCCACCAACCACACATCCCCCACACACATCCCCCATCCACACACAAACAAACCCAGGCAGACATGCATGTATCCACCCATCCATCACCCATCCATACAACCCCCACCTTCACACATCTCCCCACCCACACGCACACATCCTCCACTCATCCCATAACCTACCAACATTCACCCACCCACATATCCTCTACCACCAACTCACGCACCCCCAACCACTCAGCCAAATACACAACCCCTAACCACATATCCAACACTCACACATACATATTCCCGCCAACTCAATATCCCGCACCTACCCACATACATAACCCGCACCCACCACACATCCCCCACTTACAAAATCCACCATCCACACAATCTCCCCACTCACACATCCCACACCCACACATACACACACACCCACCCCCAACCTATACACTCTCACCCTCCCACACATAAGAAGAAGAAGAAGAAGAAGAAGAAGAAGAAGAAGAAAGAAGAAGAAGAAGAAGAAGAACGAACGAACGAACGAACGAACGAACGAACGAACAAACGAACGAACGAACTTTATTTTCAAAGGGTTAAGAATTGGGCACGCAGGCCCGTCTAACATTCTGCCCTTCTATCACTCTCTTTCATACATTATTTCATTCACACATCATTCAAGGCTAACAGAGAACAGCAACAATATAAAAGATATGCATTATAAAGGCATGGGCAAAATGCGAACATCAATACTACACGACTCAGTAATATTAGATAATGGTGTGACACTTGTTATTAGCCATGTGGAATATACTGGCCTACCAAAAGGGGACTGGCTGTTATACTAGGGTTTTGTTATTATTATTATTTCTATTATTAAGGGGGAAGGTAATCCGTACTGAGATAGTGTTCGAATAATTTGCGATTATATGAATAGGGATTGGTGATGTCTTTGATTTCTTGTGGAAGATTGTTCCACAGCTGAGCTGCAGAGTACGTTAAGCTTGTTTTGTATAAGTCAATCCTAGGCTTCGGAATGTGTAATATATTTAAACGTTTACTGTGTCTAGCATTATATTTAAACAATGGCCAAAGGTAATTTGGGGCATTCCGATGTAGGATTTTGTTAATTAGTTTAGCCTTATTGAAAAGCAAGCGTTTGCGGAGTAGTAGTAACTGAAGGCGTTTATGCAGGCTAAGATTGTCAGATAAATGTTTGCTATAAATTAGACTCATGGCCCGTTTCTGGAGTGAGTAAAGTCACTTGGTGTTTGAATTAGAAAAGCCGTCCCAGATTATAGAGCAGTAGTCAAAATGTGTCTGCATATGAGAAGTATAGAATATTTTCCTTGTGTCCTTATCGAGGAAATTTTTAATTTTGGCTAGTTGGTAGACTTTTCTCGCTGTTTGTTCAATGAGCGCTTGAACGTGGGAATTAAAGGTTAGATTTCTATCAATGATTAGGCCTAATGTTTTGTGCTCAATTACACTTTCTACTGGCATGTTATCGATGTGAAGTTGAAGTGATGTGTGTGAGTTTAGAGTTTTAAGTCTTTGTCTGGTTGTTAATATCACTGATTGTGTTTTAGTGATGTTAATTTGCATACGGTTTGCATAGCTCCACATAACTACATTATTTAATTCTTGTCGCAAAGACGATTCCAGCAAAATACAGTTTTCAGCGTTTGTGTACACTGTAGAGTCGTCTGCAAATAGATCGCAGGACGACGAAAGATGCAAAGGTAGATCGTTAATATATATGGCAAATAATAGAGGGCAAAGAAAAGAGCCTTGCGGTACTCCAATATTGAAGGTAGTGGTTTGAGACAGGGATTTATTATGTGATACTACTTGCTTACTGTTTGATAGAAAAGATGTTATTAGAGTGACTACATTAGGGCCAATATTCATTGTCTCAAGTTTTAAAATTAAAATAACATGGTCTATCATATCAAATGCTTTCCTGAAATCAATAATCACAGTTTCACATAGACTGTTGTTTATATTTTGCTGCCAATTTTCTATCATGTTTGTTAGGGCCGTATAGCAAGAATATTGTGGTCGAAATCCTGATTGGCTGTCAACAATAAGCTTATTGCGAACTAAATACTGTAATGTTACTTTATGGATCTGTTTGTCTAGTGGCTTAGACAGTAGAAGAAGAAGAAGAAGAAGAAGAAGAAGAAGAAGAAGAAGAAGAAGAAGAAGAAGAAGAAGAAGAAGAAGAAGAAGAAGAAGAAGAAGAAGAAGAAGAAGAAGAAGAAGAAGAAGAAGAACCAGAACCAGAAGCAGAAGCAGAAGCAGAAGAATAATCACCACCACCGCAACCGGCGCCGCCGCCTTCGATGCCGCCGCCACCGCACCACACACACACACACACACACACACACACACACACACACACACACACAAACACACTCACTCACATTAAGAAACAAAACAAGATAAAACTGGCTGACCATTCTGATCTATGAAGAGACGACCTTTATCCAAGCTGACATGTCTGGAGGTTTTACTTTGGTACCAGTTTAAGTTAATGTTGGAAGCAACAGCCTCGCCTTTAGTGCCACATGGCAACGCTACATATTCATACGCTAGTGTTTGATGTTTTATGCTTCCTGCAATCTTAAACCTCCCAACTCCTGAGGAAGAAGGACATATGCTGTTCTATTAGACATATCACATTGTGTGTGTAAACAGACGGTACACATTCCCTAGTTAAAAGCTGATGAGTCTCCGTGGTGAACTAGTTATGCCACCTTCCTCACATTTCGAAGGTTGTAGGTTCGATACTGGGCTACGCCATTCGGTTTACGAGTGCAATTTTCTCTGAGACTTCTGGAGGTCGTCGCAGGAGCTATGGAGTTTGTGCTTTAAGCATCATTTACGGCAGGTCGTTCTAGAGAGAGAGAAAGAGAGAGAGAGAGACACAGAGAGAGACAGAGAGAGAGAGACCGAGTCGTGTGGGATAACACCGGGTGCAATGAACGCGATTCTCTGGCCTTGTAAACCCTTTTGGCAGCTAATAGCTTCCATGTGAATTAGCTCCCTTGCCAAGCCAGATCTGTAGCCTGGTTAATTAGCTCCCTTGCCAAGCCATGTCTTTAGCCTCTCCTAATGAATAACTCAGCCAGCGCCATCTGTTACTGTAGCTTGATGACTGTGGTACACCTTCATGAACTTTCACTATTTTACACAATCATGTGTGTGTATTACCTTTCCTGTACGCACAGAAAAAACCTATTCTCTAATATGAAAGATGACTTTGGCCGCAACGTCCAATTTGTTTCTTGTAACCGTGTGTCAGTAAAGTTCACAATCTACTTCTCGTGTCTTGGTGATTCATTCATTGTCTAATATGAAAGAGACTATATTAACTTTGGTATCAATTTCCCAACATTATTTTAGTCCATAGTGGATTGGAAATCTCAGGTTTGCAATAAAACACAAAGGTCGCGGTGTTATAAAAGATAGAGTGCTTGTCTGCCAAGACAGTGGTTGAGTTCAATCCCCAACCAGGGAAAGATTTTGTTCCAACAGTGCAGCTGAGGGGTTGACACAGCCACATAAAACTGATAGCCCACAATGTCCTTGGAACTGTCTGGGAAGCCTTGTAGTGTTGTGGCCTAACACTTCATGGCAAGATCTGCTACATGACTACCTGTATATCAAACCACACAAACATGTTGATCCAGTTACGTCGAACAGTCACCTCACACTAGCCATTCCCATGAAACTGTCCTCCTGTGTTGTATACTGGTCATTCACATCAGCTAGTTAAATAAGTCAACGGATCATTTCAACTACCCACGTAGGCCATAGTAAATAGTTTACAGAAAGAATGTAATTCTTCACACAACGATATGGGCTGATATATACGTTATGGACAGGCCAGAACAAGTCATTATTCTGCGGCTCAGAACATGACACAATAGATTACGTAACCACATGTATACAAAATTCAAGATTGGTGAATCAGCCATGGGCATATGTGGATTGGCGTCGCAGACAGCAGATCACATACTCCAAGACTGCCCAAAGTACAACCATCCATCATGTGCCATGCCGAAAAGCGTGGGCGGTCATGTTTTGCCATCTCACTCGATAGCCAGAGTCATGGATCAGCTCCGTGTTTCTGTCTCGACCAGCAATGTGGCCAAGCCATCCAGGTATTTAATTCTTGGTCTACACTATGGTCTCCTCCCTTCGATCTTGCCAGTTGTCACCAAGTTCTCCAGTTCATTTCTTCTCATAACATGAACAAAAAGGTTTGACTGTCTACGTCTAATATCTCTAATCAGTTTAAGATCTTCATTGTTTCTTGTAGGACTTGTTCATTGGTTTTCTGTCTGTCCATGGTATTCTTTGCATTTTCCTCAGAAACCATATTTCCACATATCTAGGCAAATCTTCTGGCATAGAGAGACGACAGTGGAAGATAAATTCTATGGTCCGCTTAATGAACTAAAAAAGACAGTTAAATTCATACAAGAGGCACCATTGCAGTTATAGATAGATTTCTAGCGAACGAAAGAAGAAGCTGATAACTACTGTTACTAATTATTTTACGTACGAGTTTGTAATAACTTGACTGGGGAAGCAAAGCTGGTGGCCGTTACTCTTCCACCATTATTCTCAAAAACGTTGCTAGCAATGCACATGTAAGTGCCTTCTTCACGCGTGGTAAAATGTGGAAATTTCAGAGACCCTGATATTGAATCGTACGACACCATGTTGTCTACAGTGATTGAATTTCCATTTCTGGTCCATCGGTACCTGTGTGGAATAAAGCAGCATGTACAAGCTAACTCACAATTACTAGACACATAGGCCTCATTGCACAACAAACTTGATGTGCATTGATAGCTATATGCATTTCTAGTGTTCAGCATTTTAAAATGGCTACAGTTGGGTGTACAAATGTTTGCTCATTGTATTATCCTCACCTGGCAGCTCGCTAGGACAGAACTTGGTTTCAAAGCCTAGCCGCCCGGCACAACGACTACATGTGGAAGATGATTCAAGAGCAACACCTAAAGACACGTTAGAGTCACTATGATAGTAAAGTGCTAATACTGTTGTTAATTTGGGTATTAAAAAATTTCGAATACTGCATTTTGTGTTGATATGCCAGCAATGCTGAGGGGGAGAACTTGCTACACAAGCAGGAGCTTGTTCATCATATATCTGTCCACGCTTACTAGCTGAAGAGGATCATTTGTTTTCGCCTCGCTTTGAACTCAAGCGTAGGCCATACACGCTACTTCTAATAGTACTGGACTGAATTTTGACTGAAATTACCAGTGCCCCACGCAATCAGGCAAACCCATTCGACTTCAGACTAAAATGGAGAAAATGGAAGGGTTGATCCAAAATCCGTTCAAAGAAGCTCAAAGAGCAGTGATTCAGTTTCTTTCATTTGAAGGATATCGACCAGTGGACATTCATCGAAGAATGCAGGCAGCGTACGGTAACAAATGTGTGTCGAAGGCAACAGTGACAGACTGGGCACTGATGTTTCGGAAAGGACGTCAGTTCATGACAGATCTTCGACGGCCGGGTCAAACGCATATTGTTGCAACTGAAAAAAAACATCACTAAAATTGATGCAGCAGTACAGATGAACCGTTGTCGAAGCATGTGTTCGGTAGCAAAAGAATTTGATGTGTCAATTGGGACAATTCAAAAAGTCGTTCGTAAGAAACTGCAATATCGGAAGGTGTGTTCACAGTGGATACCACTGATGGTGACCGACCACCAAAAAGAGGAACGCATGGGATGGTGTTTGAACCATTTGCTGCGTTACAGAGTGGAGGGTGATGCATTTCTCTTCCGCATAGTGGCTGGCAAACTACTGAGCGTAATCTTGCCAAGAAATCAACAATCAGTTGAAAGATGCTGATGTTGACAGCAATGTCCTGTAACGGATATGCAAACAATAGTGGCAGGCGATGAATCATGGTGTCACCACCTTGAACCGAACAGCAAAAGAGAGACCACGCAATAGAAGCATGCTGGATCACCAAGAGCGAAAACATTCAAGTTACAGGTTTCCGCTGGTAAGATTATGTGAGCGCATTTTTTGACCATGAAGGGCTATTGATGGCGGACTTTAAAGAACCGTCTGACAACATCAACTGTACTAACTACTTGCAAACACTAGACAAACTGCAAAAAGCCATCAAGAATAAACGACCCGGCATGCTTTCTTGCTGTGCACGATAATGCTCGTCCGCATGTCGCAAAGATTGTGCAGGAAGCAGTAGCAAGGAAGAAGTGGGACTTTCTGCAACATTCAGCCTATAGTCCTGATGTGCCACCATGTCTTCTTCTTCTTTGCGTTCATCCGGAGTGTTTTTTTTTTTCCAGATGTGATTGCGGTGTGTCTCGTTAGGCACCCTTGGGTCGAAACCCTTAGGCCAACACATCCGACTTTAGCGTGCTTTTTTGACCAGGTTAGCATTCCTGGGAGACTCTCACTTTTGTGGTGCCGTCCACATCCCAGCTAGTCAAGTTGGAACAGTCGAAGACTTCACGGTCGTCCCTCAAAGGAAGGCAGGGACAGTCTATGGCATTTTCCGCCATCCTAGATGGCTTCCATAATTGCAGAGCCGACACATAGCGCCCTGGTGCTGGGCTCACCGAGGGAATCGTCACGTCCTGCTCATGGCTGCTTTAATTCCTCACTTCAATATATTTGGCATTTCGTTCGCCCCGGGCCGTTCCCGCACAAACCAGACAGTTCTGCAGACGGTATCCACTCAGCGAGTTTTCGACTCGGATATGTGCTTGTAGTTTTGCCCGTCAGAGCTGTTCCAGGCACGACGGACATTCGGAAAACTACCTAGTCAGAGCTGTTCCGAACAAGAGCGGCATTCGGAAACTAGGTAGTCAGAGCTGTTCCTAGCACGAGAGACATTCGGACGAGACATTTCACTCGGACGTAAATGCGTAGTGCCAATTTTTATTTTGCCACCCGTAGGACGGCACTTCCGACTTCGGCGGGCATTTTTAATGAGGTTAGCATTTCTCGGGTTTCGAGCACGTTAGACTTATTGTTGTGATGTCGCCCACATCTCAGCTGGTCAAGATAGAACAGTAAAATACGTCGCGGTCAACCCTCAAGGGAAGGCAGTGGCAGACCATGGGCATTCCCTTACTATCCAAGGAGGCTTCCATAATTGCAGAGCCGGCACATATTGCTCTGAGACTGGGCTCACCCGAGGAGTTGCCACGTCCTGCTCATGGCTGCTTTTGTTCCTCACTTCCACGTGTTGGGAATCTCGCTTGCCACTGGTCGCTCAAACACACACCAGGAACAGTCAGTCTGCGGGCGACATCCACTTGGTAAGCTTTCGCTTCGGACTTCGGACTACGCATTGGATTCACTAGCCGTGCGTACCATTTCGTGTTATTGAGACGTTTTTCCACCTTTGTCTACACTCTCTATGAGTTAGATACAGACAGTTTTCGTAACCATTTCATTCAACTGGGGCAACTCTTCTACCTTTTAGTACTCGCTCACGAGGTAGGCTACATGTGTTGTCGGCTCAGCACCTTACCTCCTTGCAGCAGTGAGCGAGAAACGGCCAGGCCCTCTCATCCGGGGATCCCTCATATCCCCCAGCTGGGAGCCTTCGGACAAGTATCTGAACTGGGCATGTAGCGTGCTCAGTATCTCACCTCCATTTTTCGGTAGGTGGGTATCGGCTCGGCTCTCACATCCGATTGTTTATGGGTTAGAGACGTTCACCCTCAATCCTCGACAGAGAGCCTTAGAGTATGTGTCCGGACCAAGAACTTCTGTCTTCGTGCGCCTGATGTAAACTTTCGACTGCTATCCTCAGTCTACATGCAGAGCAGCAGGTTGTCTCTCTCTTAGTCTGGTCCCTATCCCAAGAGCTGCCCAATATGTATGTCATCAAGCGATGCTACAGGCATTATGGGATAAACTTCTCTCGCACCACACAAAAAGATTTGTCAGTCGTACGAGAGGAATTGATTACACATTTTTATTGCCACTGGCTCTTTACATTACATAAATGCACAAAACTGTCTCTAATGAATCACACATGAATACACAGAATTTCCTATCACTAGTCGTCCCTAGCCCTACTGCTAAATCTATCTACTCATCTAAAGAAATACGCATCGACGCTAAGCGATGTGTTCCCTACGAAGTCTGTCCCCAGTCTGATGATTCTCCGCGTGCTGATTACACAGTACGCGGAAGGACCTCGTGCGCACTTCGGCTTTTGCGTGCTACATCATTCAACACGCTTAGAGTAGTGGTCTACTCTTGAGTTCTATTCTAGTGCTTGGTGTCCATCATGTTGGCGTGATTAAACCGTGACCAGAGTGCTTACTCTCTGGTTGACACCTCCGTGTCTCATGAGAGAACTGTTTGACAGTCCCCTTTCCTATCTACTCCCTACCCCTACCCTGCCCTCATGTAGGGGCACTGGGTTACCTCTAATCTACGTGAGGTAGACCACTCATCCCGGGTGGTCTTCCCTCCTATCTATTTTAGTCTTTGACACACACCCTCCCCTCCTGTGTTGCGTTACAAACTTTGACTCCTGGTTGTGACGCAAGAGGTTTCTAAAAATTAGTGTATCTAATTTTTGTCAAAGACTACTGATAACTTGGTTCTGGGTAACTCAATAGACCTCTACTGACTATTGTCACAATGTAGTATTACTTTACTTGGCTAATGGCGATCGCCACAAACTTGTCTGGTTGGCGTGAGCCCTCTTCTCAATCGCAATATTATATTTATTAGAGGTTTGTCTGAACCGGACCGTTGTCTTATAAGACCTGCCCTCACATAGTAAATTAACTTACTACCCATACAAAGTTGATTTTTTTAGGATCAACACACGAATTGTTTCATGTCCCCCATATAATATTAAACAACCCTTGCACAAGCTGTGTGCGACAGGCTTTACCTATTCCGCTTCCGCGTGTAAAGTATCTTTCACTGTTAAGTTAGTGTTTCGCTGTCTATTGTGTCCCCTGACCCGGAGTTATCTCCCTTTGATCTAAAAAATGTATGTACTTTACATGTTTGTTTTCCTGGTTGTTTGCGTGTTTGGCTGTACCTAATAATATAATTTATCTTCTAACATGTGTGTCTGTCTATCATTTGTATGTAAGTTAGTTTTCATGTGCCATAATCCGGTTAAATGTGGCCACAAACAAGTGTATAACGCTAATTCGTGACTACGTTTCCGTCTTATGAGACTTAAAATACTTTCTCTAAGGTCTACACTAAACTACACACAACACATTCGAGACAGTATATCTCAACATTGAAAGCAAACGCTTGACGTAGACAAATAATAAAAAGTCGCGTTGAGCGGCACAAAAAATCCGCTGGTTGTCCTCACTCTCCATTGTATATTTTCCATTTTCTCTTACTTTCACACTTCTGTCACACATCTTTTATCCTCCCAATTATTTAAAAACCTTGAAGTGACACTGTACAAGTTTGGCTCAGTTTGAAAAGAGTTGAGCTTAATGACTGTGCGTAACTTACTGCACTAGTCATGTATTTACAAACTATTTACATGGATGAAATAGGGTTGATAGTTTGTACCCTGATATTACTAAACACTACATTCTACTGACATACTAATACTAGTTCTATCAATATATATATTCTAATTTGTTGCACAAAATTAACCTAATTTAGGGGAAGTATTCTACCTAACTAAAAAAAAATGAAAATGATGTGCGATGAGTTATGTACCTTTCTGAAATGATTAATGTGAAATATAACATAATTATAAATAATGGGTTATTATATATATATAAAAAAAATGTTTTAATGTTTAAATGAAAAAAAATATGATTGATAATTTTACTATATATGGTGTAAATGATGTATGTTAAATGTATCATCCTATAAGGTATAACCTAATTTTAATCCTAAATGATGAGGTTGTTAAAGTGTTTATCAAGATGGAATGAAATAATGTGAAATGAAATGTACTAATTGGTACTGTTCCTATCTTAACTTTTTATCCTCGTCTTTAATTTATCGGAGTGACTATTCGCAATTCCATTGCGAATAGAAAAAAAATTATATTCGCAATCGAAGTAGGTCACGTGATTATTCCTATGTGTGTGTCCTCATTAACATTATTTTGTTGATCCGTTAACATGTCGAGTAGTATAGTGGTTAGTGTTTCCGCCTGGTACATGGGAGCTCGGGGTTCGATTCCCAAACGGGGAGGTGGCGTTTTTTTTCTCCATTTTCAGGAGTTAGGTGAGATCAATGCTTGTCTGATGATTTCGCTTTAGGCATATGTTTTCTATGGATTTTGTGTATTAGGTGTTGTTTATCTTGCTCCGCAAGAACCTGCACACTTGTCTTTCTGTTCTTATCTGTCTTCTACTTTTGTTGTCTTGGGAAAGGAGCTTAGCCACCCGAACACGAGTTCCTCTTCTCTCTCTCTCTCTAAGTCTCGATCTCCCACATCTCCCTTTCTTGTCTTTACCACTCTTTAATGTCTTTCAACACATCTTTCTCATATCTCTGTCTCTCACACTATCTTCGATATCGATCTCTCTCCTCTCTCTTTTCCACCTGCTTCAGATATAGCGGGTTTTCCTTCACTTTATATGCGTAGCATTTCCTTTTCCTTGTTTATTTATTAATTAATGAGGCTAGCCAGTCGAAAGCCTGGTGTTTGAATTGCCTAATCATGCCTTGCTGAGGCAAAGCATATTACTGTCAGCTTGGACCAGAACAGAGTCATTCAGATAGGATGCAATGGAGGCCATAGAAAGTGTCAAATTAAAAGATTCATCAACTGCTGCGATATTATCAGGACATAAATAGTAGGACGGTAACGTAAACAAACATGGATGCCTGGTAACAGTAAGTTTACAGAAACGAAAGTTAACAATTCTTGAACTCGCCTGGGGACAGAATTATTTGTAGGGATCGTTATTTGTATTGGGGATACCTGTTCTGAAAATTTATTCTTGATATTTAAACAGGACTAAAGTAATGTAAAAGTAAAACGGGATGCCAAAGAACGTATAGAAGTAAGAAGAAGAGTGATTCATGATTAAAAATTACGGAAAAATCGGCAGAATTAAACTCGCAACAGTGAACATTCCTATTTAAATTAACCACCTTCTTAGACTTCTTAATGGCCCAAACTAAAATTGACTTGTGAGCAGACACTGTGACATGTTTCTTACTTCCCGCAATTTGATTGCGAATATAATTATTTTCTATTCGCAATTCCATTGCGAATAGTGCCTCCCTTAATTTATTATTAAGCTATTATTAAATTTCAAGTATTATCCTAAGTAAGTGGGTAAATTAGTGATTTCTCTAGACTACAAACAAAAATCTATTATATTTCCTAAATCTAATCTAAATCTATATTAAAGTAACTAATCTAACTATAATTTATCACTATATTAAAAACATGTTATCATACATATCACAATAAATAAATATATATACATGGTATTTAACTACCTCAGGTTAGTGTTTGCCATACGTTTCAGAAATTGCTTTCGTTGGCACAGTTCATAGATACACAATTGTCCTGGGTATATTAAATGCACTACACAGTCATACTTGTGACTTATGGGTATTCTTCCACTCGTAGCGTTCGCTGATGTCTTAGAAAAGTATATTCGTGTCTGTTATTTACGCATTGTTCTGACACTGTTCTTCCATGATTAACACAGGTGATTCACCGGAACACAAATGGAGCATATTAAGTAACGAGCTGTCTATGTAAACACGGTGATTCACTTGTTCTTGAAGCACAGTTCTTATTCTGCTGTCTATGGACACATGGTGGTTCACTGTTATTAGCACACAGTCCTGATGATGATGTCTATGTATTACATAGGATATTTTATACAGAATATTTTAAGTGTACTAAATTAGATATCTTAGACTCAATCTTCATGTGGAGTATCAGGTATTTCTACCTCAGATGGTCGACTAAGGGTATCAGCAAGAATGTTGTCCCTACCCTTAATATGCTCTATACTAAAAGTATAATTTTGTAATATTAACGACCACCTGTAGATGCGGTCATTGCGATGCACCCCACTTTGTATGACCGTGATTGGGGAGTTGTCGGTCTGTACTACGAAGTGATTACCCGCTAGAAATCGATGTAACTTCCTCACTGAGTAGATAACACTTAGGGCTTCCAACTCTGATATGGAATATCTGGACTCAGCAGGTGTGATCTTACGGCTCACGTAGCAAATTGGATGGAAGATGCCGTCGTAAAACTGGCCTAGTACTGCAGCGATGGAAATCCTGCTGGCATCTGTCCTAAGGTAATAAACGAGCCTAGGATTAGGCAAACGCAGGATTGGTACATTACTAAATAGGAGTTTCAATTTTGACAATGCAGAAATTAATAATGCATCTTTGACATCTAATTTTACTGATGCTTTCAAAACATTTGAAAATACACTTGTGATTTCAGCTAAGTTCGGTATGAACTTACTATAATAATTTACTAAACCCAGAAGGCTCCTGACCTGCTTCTTTGTTGTAGGCATGGTCAGGTTCATAATTTTAGTAACAATTCTATTGTCAGTTTTTAGTTGGCCTTCTGAAATGACATGACCCAAAAATTCAATTTCTTGTAGGCCTAGTTCAACTTTGCTAGGTTTGATAGTGAGACCGAAGAGTCACACCCTATCGAAGACATGTCTTAGTTTCAGTAAGCGTGTTGTCCAGTCGTCTGTATGGACACAAATATCATCTATATACGTCACTCCATGTAGTAAATCTCTAGTTAGGCGTACGAAAGTGGCAGGAGCGTTACGAAGTCCGAAAGGAAGAAACCGCCACTCGTAAAGACCTAAAGGTGTTGAGAATGCAGTAAGATGGATGGATTGAGTCTGCATAGGGACCTGCCAATCTCCCTTAGTAAGGTCTAATTTAGAGAAGATTTTGGAGGTGGACATATCAAGGATAAGATCTTCGCAGGAAGGAATTGGTTCTGAGTCGATCTTAGTGACATTGTTGATTTTTCTATAGTCCACACAGAGACGAATTGTGGAGTCTTTTTTCTTGACCAAGACGATTGGAAAGGAGTACTCAGATGTAGATTTCTGGATGATTCCACTAGCTTCTAAATTAAGAATTTCCTTATTTAGACTTTCTCTGTAGCTAAGTGGGATAGAGTACGGCCTGCATTTAATAGGCTTAGAGTCCGAAAGAAGGATGGAGTGCTCGATCCTGTCCGTCCTATCTGGAATGTCGGAAAATATGTCCTTATATTCCGTCACTAATTCTATTGTCTGTCGTCGTTGTTCTTCTGTTAGTCCCGGTTCTAACCGTATACAATCTAATGTGGAAGTCTTGTCTACAATTGGAACAGGTAGTTCCATCCCGTCGTCGTCTACCTGATTCAGTACGGTTGTGGTGCTAAGTGCGTTTTCTGTATGCTCACTAGGTGTATGCATATTGTCGGATTTGCCAGTCTCGCTAACTAGTGTAGTTGCGTTGTGTATGTCCGTCGTCTTATTAATAGGTGTGGGTGCATTGTGTTCGTCTGTCTCTAATTCTGTCTCTTGTCGTGAAAAGTAGGGTTTCAACATGTTGATATGAAATATCTTTAAGTGTCCGTTTATCGATATTTCATAATCGATAACTGAAATTTTTCGTACCAATTTGAATGGCCCTTGCCATGAGGTCAATAATAAATTCCGTTTGTCTGGGAGTAAAAGCAGTATGTCTTGATCTGGTTTAAGATTAATAGTCCTCGCACCTCTATTTGCGTATTGGCGGTAGATTTGACCCTTCCTCTCCAAAGCTGCCTTGGCTATGATACACGATTTGATAATTTTGTCTCGTGTTTCTGTTACCATCTCATAAGGTGTTTTAGGGGTTGGAATTTCAATCGCATTAGTTACTAACTGATGGTAAACTGTTAGGGGTCCACGTGGGTTAGCCCCGTATACTAATTCAAATGGTGAGAAACCCGTGCTTGAATAGGGAATCTCCCGATAGGCGAACAGCACTGTTGGTAACAGTGTATCCCAATCAGCTGGGTTTTCTGCTGTCACCTTAGCCAGCATATGCTTTAGGTCTCCGTTAATTTTCTATACTATTCCATTGCTGGCTGGATGATAAGCTGTCGTAAAATGCTGTTTAATTCCTAACATTTTCGTAAGGGCTTGCGTTGCAGCCGATATGAATTGGGTTCCACGGTCGGATTAGATGGTACGTGGAAATCCGAATCGTGAGAACAAATGTAGAAATACATTGGCAATATCTTTGGAGGTGATGTATTTCAAAGCTACTGCCTCAACCCACCTTGAACATAGGTCTACTAGCGTTAAGATGAAGCGATTTCCTTTGCTGGACACCTGGTTCAGGGGTCCAACAATATCTACCGCCACACTCTCAAATGGCCTAGAGGCCAGTGTTGTCGGTTGTACTTCAGCTGTAGGATGTTTACCCTTACGTACTAGTTGTTGACAGACATTACATGAACGACAAAATACTTTTATGTCATTACAAAAACCTGGCCAATAAAAATGAGCCTGAATTCTGGCCCTGGTTTTGTCGTATGCAAGGTTACCAGCAAACGGTGACTCGTGTGCAATTTTTAGCACAGTTTGGCGGTGTTGTACAGGTAACACCGTTTGCTGAATCTCATGGTTACCAGTTGTGTAATAACGAGTAAGAATACCATTATTAAGTCTAAAGAACCATGATGCGTTTTTTGTTACTTTGGCTTTTTCTTTTAATAGTTTTAGATATGGAGACACACCCGGATCAGCTTTTTGCTGGTCTATGAACTTTTGTCTGGTGGTATCATCCGTGCTAGTTGGTGATAGCAACAGTAGTCTTTCCTCCTGTAGTGTGTCTTGATGCTTAATAGTATCTGCTCTGGTTGTTGCATTAGCTGCATTTAATTTTTCCCATGCAGCTATTTCTTCGTTAGTGCAATGCTTCATTTGGGGTAAGCATCCCAAAATTAAATCAGTACAAGGGTTATCTAAAATAGCACATGTAAAGGTACCAGAAAGGAAAGGAGTGTTAATACGGGCTCTTGCCAACGGGTAAATTTCGATATTA
This sequence comes from Cepaea nemoralis, assembly GCA_014155875.1. Lineage (NCBI taxonomy): Eukaryota > Metazoa > Mollusca > Gastropoda > Stylommatophora > Helicidae > Cepaea > Cepaea nemoralis. Next base: position 16,984 of record JACEFZ010019208.1, read on the forward strand.
CCCGAAAAGGTTCGGCATTTGACTGAGTCACCTGTATAATCATTTTGATTCACCAGTTCCTTTCTAAGACCGATAAGAGTGCTCCCACTGTCAAGCAAACATTGGCATGGTATTTCGTTGACCAATGCATTGTGGAACACCAAATTGCCTCTGGAGGCTAATGCTGCATTTACACTCTCAGTGGAGAATGGTACTGTATGTCCACATTCTAATTTTCCGTCTGCATAAAATTGGTGACATCGCTCACAACTGTCAAAGCTTAATATATCGTTTACACAACAAACATCTTCAGATTGATTCACAGGTAATTCATTTTCAACCTCACACTCAGTCTCACTTCCACTATCAGAGGATGTATCAATCAAAATTGCACTGTTGGCCTTCATTCTTTGGCGGCCTAGGCACTTATTGGAATAATGCCCGTAGCTAGAACAGAAGAAACATTTGACTGCACGCCTGTATGCACTTCTCTTGTTTTGTTGTTTCTTAATGACCATCTCAAGATGTGTCGGACAGTTTGGTGATTTATCACACATAGCGTAAGTATCATGAAAAAGTTGGCAATACACACATTTAGGCAATTTTTGATCTTTCTTGTCGACTCTCTGAAATGGTTTTTTATTGCTACGATAGCTTTTAGGTTGGTCTTTAACAAAAGAGACTATTTCAGAGTCGATGTTTGATGTTTTAAAAACTTCTCTATTCGAGGAAAAATACGCGGAGCCTTTCTTCTCGAATTGTTCTATTGTTTCGATGTCTGACTGCTGAAGGAACTTGGCGAAAGGAGATGGGATTGTGGATATGACTTTATCAATGGCTATTAAATTTTTTAGTTTTTCGAAGTCCTTTCCTATTTTTGCTGCACTAAGCCATCTATTCAGTACGCTTTGGACATTCGAGACATAATCGATGAAGGTCTCATTTGGTTTTGGTTTTAAGTTAGAATATTGCACTTGATACCCAGGGGCATCAAGTAAAAAATGTTGCATTATCATATCGTGAATGTACTGATAGTTAGATCTAAGGTCAGTTGGTATTGATTCAATAATTTTAAGGGGCTCCCCACTGAGGTTTTTCATGTAAATCATGGCCCACATATCGATTGGTACTTGATGGTATTTCAGCTGATATTCGACATTTTCTGTCCAAGCTGGTATGGAATCTTCTTTACAGAATGGCTTAATAATATGTTTGTATTTTTAAGTTTATTCTCTTCTTGCTGACTCTTTAGTTTTGTAGTGGAGATCTCTAAGTGTGAATCTACTTCCATACCTTCCATCTTTAACTGTGTCTCTGATTCAATCTGTATTTGTTTTTCTTTCACTCTTGCCATTTCATCTATCTCTCTTTGCTTTAACTCTCTCTCCTGATCTAATTGTTTTTGCTTTAACTCTCTTTCCTGATCTAATTCTTTTTGTTTAATCTCCTTATCTTGATCTAACTGTTTCTGTTTAGTTTCTTCAGCTAATTGTGCCATCTCTTTTTGGTGTTGTCTTTCTCGTGCACGTTCATCTCTCTCAGCATCTTTTACTTCCCTCAATTTTTGATCAGCATATTGCTCTAATTCTTTTCCTGTGTGTCCTAATTCCTTGCCTGCTTGTATGAAATCAGCTAAAGTTGACATGTTGTTGGATAATTAGCTAGAGTTGATAGCTACTCAAATATTTACTCAGGTGTATTAGCTATGTTAAGATATTAAATGCCTGTGTACAAAAAATTATTATCAGATTACACCCTGAAAAAGAGATGCATTATTAATTATATTGCATTCAAAATAATTTGGGTATACTCATCTCAGCAATCCAGAACAATCAGGTACATTCGTTTGGCACCTCAGGTACAATCGTTTGGCACCTTGACATACACCTTGCGTTACTCTTATACACCGCTCTTGTTATACCTGGTTTACAAGAGCATCAATAATTAACTATTTGTAAACGACATCTGACTTTAGACATTTGTTTGACATTTACAATCACATGCCATCGGACAACACAATGTGGTATAGTTAATAGTAAATGTCAATGTCCTGTCTTCGTTCTAATGTCTTCTGCGTTCCCTAACTATTGCTGTTTAATTTGTGGAAGTGCTGTGCAGACGGAATCTTATTTGCATAACGAAAGTAGTGCCATCGTGACGGTAGAAAAAAGAAAAAACTCTACAAATAATTAAATAAATGCTTTGAAATTAATATAAAGGTAACAATAATGTTCAAATAAATAAATATATTCAATAAATAGCTTGTATAAACAAATAATATTCAATATAAGCCGCAGATTCAGGCGAGCAGCCGCTTGGCGATTTGTAAACAATCTGTCGCTGATTGAAAATGGCGTAGGGCAGCTGTTTGTCAACCGCGATACGTCACAGGCGCAGCGCTATTTTTGGATTGGAAAAATCGATATTGTCGCCGGCTCATTTCTTGTGTATTGCTCCGCCGTGAATCATTTTTGATAAATACTCATAAATAAACCAATAATTGTAGAAATAAATGATATAAACATAAATAATTAGATCAGAA